>RCWM02000049.1:0-600000 GCA_003667255.2 Euschistus heros
GAATTTTATGATCTACGGAATCAAAGGCCTTGGAGAAATCGAAGAGGATTAGGATCGTAATTTTCTGTTGGTCAATTGAGGAATAAATGTCTTGGGTAATTTTTAAAAGAGCGGATTGTGTAGAATAACCTGAACGGAAGCCTGATTGAAGAGGAATTAGGAGATCTTTATTTTCAAGGAATGTAGCAAGTTGAGAATGGACTATTCTTTCTAGTGGCTTAGATAGGTTTGATAGGATGGAAATAGGCCTAAAATGGGATGCTGTGGTAGGTGAAGGAACTTTATTCAATGGACGAACTAGGACCTTTTTCCATACTGTGGGAAAGGAAGAGGTTTGTAAGGAGAAGTTATAAATATGTATGAGAGCAGGAAGGATGACAGGAAGAGTGAGTTTGATAATTTTTACTGGGATTTGATCGGCACCGAAATCATTTGTCCGGGATTTAAAAACAGAGGCTATTATATCATCAGGAAGAATATCCACAAGGAATGTTGCATAAAGGGTTTATAATGGTCCTGTATAGAAAAACCTTACATACAGTGAAAACATTGAAGACATCTAATCTAGGCACAGCCCTAGATGAGGTGTTTCCTACGTGTTACCTATTCTTTGACGTCCTAGCAATTATAAGGACAGGAATTTCTTTTATTCTTGTAGTATAATTAGAATCAATATGAAGACAAATCCTGACAAAACAAATGTAATAAGAACTGCCTGGATGCCAAAGGGAGTTTCATTTTATTGTATTTATTTATTTTCATGACTTTTGATTTGAGTCAGTTATGAAATACATGTGCAATATGTTATTATGAAAGTATAAACGGATTATTTGAAAATAACCATTGCAAGGTTACGTAGATCTAGTTAATATATTTCGTCATGCTATAAAATATTGTAGTTAATTCCGGTTTATAATTAGATACAATTAACTAATAGAAAGGTTTTTACAACCAACCAAGAACTAAAAAACTATTTAATTTTTTTCATATTTTCCCATTTTCTACGGGATCTATGGCAACATGTTACAACAATGGGATCATGCCACTAAATGATTTTTAGTGCTACGAATAAAGTTCAATATCTTATATAAATAACCGTGACCATGTATTTCATTGACATTAAGATATGACACCTGATATAAAATCTCATGATTGCTGTATTGTTATAGTCACTAAGAATCGATTTCAAAAATGAGAGTTTTCGGTACGTTATAATTTACTATTACCAAATCGTATGAATGTTTATTATCTTATTAAGCTGTAACGAAAACAATAAAAAGCTATCCATATGAAAGCAAAAAAAGCAAAAATGGTTCAAGAAATAAATTTGTAAATAGTCAATACATTCATTATTTTCAAGATGTAATAAGTATATATATTTTTTAATTCAATTTATAAAAAAAAATATTTCATTTTTCATATTCATATTTAAGAAAATAAAAAATAATTCACGTGTTCGAGGTTCTATTTATTTTACAAGCAATGCCAAATGTTTCAAAAAATGAGTATGACTATGTAATGAAATGAAAAATAATATGGTTTAATTTTATAATCTATTTTTTTATAGGGTAACAATAACTTTTAAAAATAATGCTATTGTTTTGCTACATTTATTTCGGTAGTGATTTAGATTTGACCGTTTGGAATTTTTATTACATTTTCATTTTATAACACAGGATACGTATCTTAAACGTTAGGTACCACGAAACTATTGCCGACATGAAAAATGAAATGAAATGGAAAATAAACTTTATTCTGAGACTTACAGTCCCCTAAGAAAAAAGAGATACAATTGTCTGGACGTTGTATTTACAAATTGAATGCTTCAGTAATTACGGCATATATTGTCGACAAGATAAAAAAATACAAAAAAACTAAAATTATAAACCACAATCGTATATGAAAAGATAAAATAATTCTAAATATTTACTTCAAGACTAAAACGACAAGAAACTGTCCATCGTTATAGACTACTCCAACATTTACTAAACAAACGTTCAAAGCTCCCAATTAATTACAAAAGACATATACACGACTGTGATTAGACCTATTAGGACCTACGGAGTTGAGCTTTGGGGCTCCTCTAAACCATCCAATTCATCTCGTATTCAATTCAAAATCCTTCGAAAAATCCTCAATGCTCCTTACTTTCTCACCAATAAACCTATCCATAATGATCTTAATGTTCCATATGTTGCTGATTTGGCTGATTAAAATAATAATTTACTGATAAATATATTTAGCCTCGTTATCGTTTTACACGGAATATTATTTTAGAAATACATATATAAAATTATATATTATATATAATTATAAAAAAAATGTGTTTTTTGACTATCTTTTTTTTTTCTTTTTACAGGGCAGTTGATTGCCTAAAATAATTATTTCAACTTTTTATAACCATCTATATTTTCAAAATTAACTATTATAAACTTTTCAATTGAAATGAAGAGAAAAACTGATCTGATTAGTGTATATTCTTAAAGAGCAAAATTAGGTTTTTACGAATTGAATAACGTAGACTAATAATTGAATAATTTAAAGAATAGTTAAATCTATCAAACATATCATGCCTGCTTATTCAATATGGCTATTATTTAAACTTAGATGACCTAGAAGAAAGAGGAAAATTATAAGATCGATGAGAAGGTGGAATTCTTTACGATGGTTATTAACTAAATGTAAATTTGTTCCTTCATTTGGATGGCACTAAACATACCACATTCCTCCATATTTCCATGATAAGTCAATCATTTCAATGCTTACTAGATTCCCCATTGAGGCCACTCGTTAGTGTGTAATATACACATATTTAAACTTCAAATGTTTGTGAACAACTTAATAGCATGATAATAAATCAGATAACAATGAGTTTTCGAAATAAACGCTTAACGATGTCAATGATTTTATTGACACGTATTGACATTCATTTTTTTTCTTAGTGCCAACAAAATTTTTCTGTTAAGTTCCTTTGTTGCATCAAAACATCTTAGAATACGTAATCCATTCCATTGCAAGAGCTGAATACATTCTGGAAAGAAAATACTGAAAATATAAAAAGCAATACCATATAAAATATAAAAATACAGTATTTGTTTCTATGTGAATATTGCTGCCAATTAAACACAATTAGTTATAAAAAATATTTTTTTTTTAAATCTCCTACTCTTTAGTTAACAGAATTTTATGAAATCTATATATATAAAAATGAATGTGTGTGTGTCTGTCTGTTCTCGATAGATTCAAAAACCATACATCCAATCGCCGTGAAAATTTGTGAAGTTATTAAGTATATCCCCGGGAAGGTTTTTGTAAATTTTTATTTAAATCAGAGTTGGGGTTTAAGAAATATCCCAAAAATATCAAAATAATATTTATTTTTTATAAATATTACTTTAGTGCAGGTGTTATTAAACAATTACCAATAAAACATATGTTCTAAATTAATCTATATCTCCTTAGTTTTTTAGGAAGGTTTTAAGAAGAATAAAATTCCGTAAAACGATTTCAAATTCATTTTGATGTTTCAGGTTTATATGTAGGTATGTTATTAAAATAACATTTAATTAGTAATATTTGTTTAGAGTGTAACCATGAATAAATTGAATAATTAAATTTTTACCCATAGAATTTACTTTTATAAAACAAAACTAACCGCAAAAAATACTGAACCAATCTTTACCAAATCTAAACTACATCATCTTCTTAGTTGAAAGAAGGTTTAGCAATAAGAAAATTTACATATTATCAATTAAATTGTTGCTAAAAAGAGATAAAAATGTGGTACACAGTAAATTTTGAAAATTGACCGATATGTGGCGAGTGCCATTTAAGAGAGGTTATAGCGGTACAGTGTTATATATGGTAGAGCTAGAAATTGATAATAAAATTGGTTTAATTCAAATAAATTGTTATAAAAAAAAAAAAGCTATAAATATTTAGTGTGACGTGTGGATACTAGGGATGTTTAATAATCGAACGATAAGTTGTTAGCACCATTCTGCAACAGAGTTTGCAATGGTAAAATTATTAAACCCATCTGTGCCAAATTTTAACTACAAAATTTTCATAGTTCTAGGAAGATTTTAAATAGTATAGTTTACTATAATAATTCTTTAGGTAATAGTCGGCTTACGAGCCACCACCAAGTTTGATCCTTACGCTTCACTTCGAGTTTAAATTTATCGATAGTTCTTTCCTATAGCCTCACATGTAAACAATCACTTCTACAGTTTCAACTTGGATTGTGTTGTTTAGTTTGTTATATTGATATTTAGTCTTCTTAAATGTAAATAGGTGAAACAGAAGTTAACAAAATGATTTTCATAAAGGATTGAGTGTTTTATCAATTCATTTTTTCTTATTTCCTCTTATCTAATGTGTAAAAGTGTTACAAAACTTAAGATCATTAATTTGTACATGGATTTGGTGTTTTATATATTTTGATTTGTTGTATCGATTTAAGTGATAAAATTTCAGTATACATATTTTTTGAATGGATTCTTTGTCATCCATAATACTTAATGTCCTAAAGTGAGACAGATTGTATAATTATTTCAATAAAACATATCGATCTAAAAATAAATTTGGAAAAGTATATCATAGGTTTCATATTTTTTTTATTTTCACTTCCCCTAAAAATAATATAGCAGAAATTAGCATCCTAACTTTCAACATGGATTCTGTCTTATATTATATAATTCCTTATTACATGAAGAATGGACAATGTGAAAATAATCATAGATTAAGAGGTGTACTGTTGGTAATAACTATTGGTGTAATTTTATAGATTAATGTATTTTTTTTTTAAATTTAGAAGCCTGATGATGGAGTATTTTCTCCGAAACATGTAGCTACAAATGTTGAACAAATAGGAGTTATGTTAAATAAATTCTTATTGATTCTGCCTTTATATATTTATAATATCTGTGGCACCTGTGCATAGTGGGCTAAGTATATTGAAGAAGCAATGCTCAATTGCATTCTTCAATACAAGACTTTTATAGATAAACAAATTATTCTTAGTTAATCAACTATTAGTAAAGTTCTTTAATTATGAGAGCGGGCGAAGTCGCTACGGGGAAAGCTAGTATATTATATGAATGGGTGGCGGTGTTACTGTAGTCAACTTTACAGGAGAGTTAAAAAACTAATACAGATTAAAATGGTACATACAGCGTTTTTTCAATCCGTTGATCAATAATTTAATTTAAGTCATCCAATCTTTTTAATTCTAAAATATTAATTTGGAAAATCAGCAGATTATGAGATGGGAAATAAATTATTCCCGAAACATGCCGAATGTCCTTCACATCCTCAATAAATAGCGAATATATGGCTAGCGATGCGTGAGATAGGAACTGCTTCATTGCTTTAAAAGGACAGATAAATACGGAGACGCGAGTCGCCATCGTATCGTAAAATTATTCGCTATTCAACTACGGTGCAACAGCAAGACAATAAGATTTTAAAAGGCAATTTTACTTCAACTCTTTACCGTTTAGAAACGTGCCTGAGTATAATGCTATATGGCTATAGTATTAGGTATTGCTTAAAATATATAATTATTTTTAACAAGAAAAATTAATAGATTTCCTTTTGAAGAGTATACAACTTATTGGAGAGGTTCTTTTCACCAAATCTTCGATTAGACTATGCTGAAATATGAGCTTAAGAGGGCACGATGGGAAAATAAAATCAGGTTTTTTTTTGTTGTTTTTTTAAATCGATTGAAAGTAACTATCGGATTATAAGTTTTCATTTTTATATTCCATATTCGTAGATGTTTTTGGATAATCAAAATCATTCATGTTTACTGAAATAATGAACAAGTTTACAGACACAAACTGACAGCCAAAATCTTACTGAACGGAGACCAATGACCGCTTTATAAGAATGATCTTATTTTCATATAACTCTCAGGAGTTTGATACATTTGTGGGTCAGGATGACTAATCAAGGTACAACTGAAATGTCTACCGATAGATTCACCTACTCCGATTATCAATTACATAATTTTTAAATTAGATTTAGATTTCATTTGTTTATTTCGTTTAACGTCACTTTATGCTGCTATGGCTAATCGGACGATGCTACGGTGGGAGTCCTAAATTTTGCCTATCCAGGTATAATTAGGATAGGGATCTTTAACGAGTACCTGACATCGCACAGGCTCGGGACCCCCATTTTACGTCCCTTCCGAAGGACGGCACAGCTAAGGATTTTTTACTCCCTTTAAAAAATCCTAAGGTCATCTGCAGGACTGCGAACCCGCGATCTTGGGTTTAGTAGGTTGCTATGCTAACCACTACACCACAGGCGACCCCCCTTAAAGATTATTGTTATAGTTTAATTTAAAAAAAAAAAATTACTAGGTAGTATATAATTTTTTTTTTTTTTTCTATTTTCTTATGATTCTATTCTATTTCTATAATACATTCCATTAAATTATGATGGATTGTATATCATTAATAAAAATATAGTATATCAAAATTAAGCATGCTTTTATAAATATTTATTTAAATAAGCGTTATTTCGAGAGATACAGGGCCTAGAAACATATGTATCCATTGCAGGGTTAATTACTGCAATGTTGAAAAACTGAAAAATCATAGAAATAATCAGAACTACAAATAGTTAGTTTTATCAAAGAAAAACTATTTTCTTTTACGGGAAAAATAGCCTCTTTGTTTAATAAAAGGCGGCGCTGGAAGAGTCTGAAGTTGATCATTTTTGGTGATGGTGCATTATTGTATGGCACTTACCTGCTGACGTACATTCCACTTCATCTATTCTCTTAGTGCTTGGTTTTATGATTAACTTTCACATTTCATAGTTATATTCGGAAGTCTACAGGAACATTTCGTACGAAATCGGTTCATTTGTAAATATTTTTATAATTCCAAGTTATAATTTCTTATTTGAGACTGAAATAAAACAGTTGCGACTGCCGAAGTCTTTCGCAATTTAGGAGGTTACCTTCGAAGACGTATTTAAAAAAAAAGTCGATTGGAACATTTATAAGCTTAGTAAATAAGATTTAAACCTAAATATATATATACATTTCACAAATAAAAATGAACAAATTACAAAAACAAATGAAGAAAAAAAATGAACAATGAGCTGGAAACGATATTCAGAAAATTAAGAAATCTTGAATAAAAATAACTATTATATAATTCTCAAATTGGTTAGAATAAAATTAATATTAATTTCTGTTTTTTCTTAACAATATTTATTTAATACACCTGTATTTTCTTTTATTCAATGGCCAATCAAAAATCTACATACTTAATATAGTAAAACATATTGTTCATCAATCATTTTCCACCCACCAGCGAATGTCCCATTTTTTATATTGTTCTTTTCTGTAGTATAGATCTATAATCAGTGAGCAGTCTGCATTCATGCGTAAAGTGGTGTATATTTAGTTGTTGAGTGAAGTCACAAGATCATGTGAAATGTGAAGTCCAGGATTCCTTGTGGAGTGTAGAAGAAAGTCCATGAGTCTGATTTGATCTAAGTCAGTAAGTATAGAATGAAATGAATTGAAAGTGAGATTTGTGTTGTGTTCTGCCGTTTCTGCCACTGGTCTACAGCTGGTATGTGTAACAAGTGCTTTAGGTGTTCTTTGGAGATGAATGTATATGGCAAAGGAAGTGATGGATAATTTCACAGCATTGTCTGCTCAATCCCATGTAAATAACAAGCATATCATTTTTTTGTCTGTTGTTTAAATGTATTTTTACACGATTATGAATAACTGTAATACAGGTAATACTCGCCGAGGTGCTCGTCAACGAGACCACTCGAGGCGAGGCGATCACACGAGTGTTGCAAGTACACTCTTATTGCTTGTGACATAATAAGGAGAATTGGGGATTTACGAAGGATTTTGTATTGAAAGGGTTGGATAGGAGAAGAATTGGAAGGTTTAGTGGAGTCCCAAAGTATAACTCTGGGTGTTAAAATGGGTCTAATTACTGCCATGTAAATCATTTTTTTGTAATTTATTGGAAGCTTTGAACGTTTGTCTAGTAAATGTTGAAGAGATCGAAAACGACGATCAGTTTTTTGTCTTTTAAGGCTGGTATGTGCTTAGGTATTTAAGAACTAAAAACTATTTGTTGTCTAATTTCTCCTAAAGAAATATCATTGATTAATGAACTATCAGTTTCACTGCTATAAGACTCCAACCTACACTAACTCCATGGCTAAGTGAAGGAACTTAGCGCGATCTAAGCAGCCGAGGTGGGAGGGAGGGAGATCGGGGTGGGGAGAGGGCGCTGTTGCCGCAGTGGCTCAGGACAGAGCACAGCCTCTGGACCGTCTTTTGTTCCTGTTTTTGTTGTTGTTTTCGGCATCACCGGTCAACATGGGTACCTGACGATGACGGAGGTGAGTCTAGTCAGCTCTTTTAAAAATTCATCCCAGATCCTAATACCTTAGTCCAAGAGCTTCCTAGGGCACATATCCTTTAAAGCTTCAAAGACATAACGGTGACCCTTACTCTAAGCCAGGGTATTGTCAATCAGCTGTTGGTACTTTAAAACGTCCTTGCGATTTTTACCTCGGTACCAGTTCGCGTACCCTTCCATCTGTTCTCTGACCTAAATGTTCAAATCAAACCTGTTCCTCGCTCCTCTTTTCACATCGGCTAAACTAGTTTGGTGACGGAGTCTAGTGGAATTATTTGGCATAACAGTAAATTATTTGTTGTTGCTTAGAACGTGTCTTTAATCATTATAACCGGATCGTTGAAAAGTTATAAAGGTTTCTTAGAAAAGAGTTTGTGTGTTTACAAGCAAACACATGATTGAGGTTAATAACATAACTAAAGCTGTGGAGCCAGGTATACAAGGATCCATCGCTTACTTATCCTCATGAAGGTTAAGCGATGTTTGAAAGCTTTAATCTTATTGGTACTATATACCTTATGATCATGGTTAAGTACTTTTAACATCATGAACGTCTTGTCCAATGCTCTAGTGATAAGCTAAGATGAAAATGAATTAATGGAATTATATTTTGTTAAATAAAAATCTCTTCTTCAGATGAATATCCAACTCAAATTCATTAATAGGAAGTAGTCTGGTTATACTTTAAATGTACAAAACATAATATTACTTTTAAATTGAACTTCCACATTATCCTTTTTTTTAAATGTTGATATTTTGAAGTCTCTTTAATCTCTATATTTTAAGAAAATATCTTTTGTTATTGCACTTTTATCGATTGCACCTCTAATTATGAGTAACAACTATTGTTAATAAAACTAAACAAACATCTTTTAGGACGGCATGTTAAAAGGAAAAAATTATTATTATTTTTTTTTTTTATTGATCGATTGTTTATTTCAATTGTAAAAACGAATATCCTTGTACTTCAGTTCCTTTGGAACACATTATCTCATGATACAGAAGAATAAGCAAAATATTGTTTATAAAACAATTTTATATCAATAGTTTGTGTCAAATAGGTTAAAGTAATAATTTTCGTGTTGGCTGTAAGATTTGTAGATTCTTCTATTAGCTAATTGATTTAATTCGATATGTTATTGATAGTAGTAGTAGTTCTCTAACAAAAATCAACACGTGAAATGCACTTAAAAACCTCATTTAGTACTTAAAAAATTAGTTTCAACATCAGTTTTTGATTTTGATTTTTTTTAATGAAGTATCATTATCCTAACAATACAGCTTAAATTCCTGTTGTTTATTGGAGTTATAGTATCATTTCAAAAGACACATTTATTTTCAATATGTAAATGACTATAACTCAAATATAATTCAACTGGTAAATACATATTAAATTAATTTTAATACATTTTTCACTTTTTATAAACAATATATGGAAGTGCATTTGCTGAAATCGTTCGACGAAGAAAGAAGTTATAACCATCCAGCGCTTTAACTTGAAAAAAAAAACCATGATCGTGATAGTATTGTAGAATTTAATATTTAATTGTATCATCGAAAAAAAGCTTCAAAATTTTCATTTAAAAAGAATTAAAAATTAATTTAAAAAAAAAAAAAAATGTATTTGTATTTTATTAATGCATACTTTGAAGTACTTTGTATGTTTTTAAAAATCAAGTGTGAGTTGAGTTCGATAACTTTTGGCCTTATTAAACGATCTTGGAGAAAGAACTTCCATGTATCAAGTTCATGAATTTCTTTTTTATTGGCCTTTTAGCTATCCTTGAATAATAGTCATTTTATAAATAGTGAAAAAAAAATGTTATAACTGAAATTTTACACTAAACAATTTTAAATTTCCTAACGGATAATTAGATTAATTAAACTTTTATTTTAAAAAATGAATAATAAAAACGTTGTAAAATTTTATTTTTTAAGTATTCAATAGAGTTTTTAAATACATTGCACTTGTTGATCGTTTGCTATAGAACTACTGCTGCTGGCAATAATAAATCGCTTTGAGCGATATTAATTCGCAATTTTCTTTAAAACACTTGTAGTCATCCATATTACCTATTGCCCACTTTGAGGCAGATTGTAATACTTTATATATAAAAGAATTATAATTGACTAGCATACCCCGGCGCGGCCTCTCCCGCTCTCATAAATAAATAACTTAGATAATTTTAACAAATAATTGAATTTCATTTGTTTGTAGATTGAAGTATGGAATTTAGCATTATTTATATTTCTAATGCATGGCAGTAATTTTTAACCTGGTTAAAACTTGCATCCATTAGGTGTTTGAGGAGTACGTAAAAGCATAATTAGACATCCAATTTGGCAGAAATCATTTTATCGATCCATCTGATTGGATTTTAATTTCTAACCATGGAAGTATATGACAGTTTAGCAAACCTCGTTTCTGGCACTCAAGACTATACATTTTAATTGTTATTATACTAAAACTTATTTTTATAAACCTTCCTAGAACTATGGAGATATTGTTGTTAAAATTTAGGTTTTATACAGTTGGGTTTAATAGTTTTACTATTGCAAACTCTGTTGCAGAATGGCCACATATCGTTCGATTTTTAAACTGTACTGGGTTCCTCATGCCCATATATTTATAGCTTCTTCAATAACTATTCAATTGAAAATAATTAAATTTGGTCCTAAATTTTTAGCTCTATATGACTCCAAACCTTTGTAAACTCTTTCGAATGGTACTCGCCACCTATCGGTAGATTATCAAACTTCACTGCGCACCACTTATTTATCGCTTTTTTATGGCAATTTAATTGATACTCTGTTAATTTTATTATTGCTAAACCTTCCTTAAACTATGAAGATGATGCGGTACAAATTTGGTGCAGATTGGTTTAGTAGTGATCGCAAACAAAAAATTGCTTGTCCATTTTATATAATAGTATAGATTAATTAATTTACAATACTAAAAAGTTTTTAGATCTTTATATTGCGTGTAAAATTAATGTTCTCAAAAGGGTTTGGGCATTTCATATGTACTATTTATCTAGTTGGAAAAAGTATTAAAACACATATTAATGAAATTTTCTGTTCCGATGGTTTGGAGAGAACCGCTAGGCTGTTTATCGGGTTGCTATATTTGCTTATTAAATCACATCTAAAACTAAATTCACAATGTAATACCAAAATTTAAAATCTGGAATGAGGCCTACCTTACATAGCGAAGAGCTTCCTCATATATAGTGTCCAGATTTTGTAAACGCAAGCGACAGCTCTGATTCTGACTTTATCATCCTGAAGGAGAAATACAGCGATCTGAGAAACTTTCCTACTTTCTAAATAAATTCTTCAAAACTTTGCCTTTAATCGCAAGAGGATCTGAACGACCTTATTGGGGATTGAAATTGGTCAAAACAGCAATTAAAGGTTCTAGGTTTTTGGCTCAATGGATGAGATTTACTATCTACCTGATGGAAAAATTCTGACAACATATCTGAAATCAGCTCAAAGACTGTATTGAAATCCGCATAATGAAAATGTTTGTTTGCAGCATTGCAGTGCTATCAAAATCACTAAACATGAAGCAATCAAAGAGGCACAGAATACTTAACAATGTAGTGTGTATTTGTAAATAGCTGACAGAGTCTGATGACTGCAATCAGTTCTTCTTTAATAAATTAATAATACTTTTATTTTAGTTTTTATTTTATTTATATTCGATACAGTAGAAAATTAATAACGATCACGATGATATTGTTTATATTAGTTTTCATGAAAACCTTTGTTTGACACTTGTACTGGATTTATGCTGATTGTAATAGTTGAAAAAATCTCCACATTTTTATCAAAAATTTACCTCTATTCACAAGTAAGAAATTCTAGACTATTTTTAATATCCTCTTCAATTTTTTTTTTTTTTAGGTTCATGTTTGATTCACACTTTAAAGACAAGCAAATGTGTTAACATTGAAAATTAAAAAAAAACAACTGACATAGTTGAGGCATGTGGAGATACTTTGGTACCTCCTGCTAATAATCCAGTGAAATAAGGGTTTTGCGAAGAAAATCTGCCGAACTTTTATTCTTAACGGATCTTTATGTTTTTTGAGGTGCTGAATCCGAATTGAAGTTTACTACCACTTCAGCCGATGGCTTCATAAACAAAATCGCTAAATACTGATTATTTCAGGAAGCATATACGAAAAAATAAAATACGACAACGAAGCATTTTTTAGAAAAACAGATTTTATATATATTTATTTTAGCTGGAACCAGTCCCTACTAAATGAAAAAATTAAGTCAGAAATCATTTTTCGCGAATTAATGGTCTTGGGAAAAAATGTAGAAATTTGTCAACTTGCTGTCAGTCCCACTTCTCCGCGAAAACACTTTTGTCCTACTCTTTTGGTTATAACTCCGGAACTATTAGTCCGGCCCAAAATTACTTTTATTCATCTAAAAATTTACTATTATACTCTATATCTGAAGTTTTAATCAAGTCTCTTAAAGTACACATGCCAGCAGGCAAAAAACCGAGAACTATTGTGAAATCCAAGTTTTTTAAATACATTTTTCACTATAACACCATAATATGTGTGCGATTAATAATTTATTTTATTCTCCTCAAAGCTGGTTAAATTTACTATCAGAACCAACATATGAAATTTTCATCAAAATCCGTAAAATACCTATACCAGAACGCTAAAACCGAGAATTGTTGAGTAATACAAGTCTTTTTGGCATATTTTTGCTCTAACTTCGCAAATATTTGTCGTATCCCAAATTTATTTTTTCCATCTCAAAGCATGTTAAATTTACTATTATGTTCTATATATCAAATCCAGTGAAACACCAATGCTAACACGCTAAATGTGTATGTTTTAGTAAAATATGAAAATTATGACATGATCAGTCGTGGGTGTTCTGTCCAACGCCGATTTAGCTGTTGATGTGTGTTGTAATAAAAGTAAAGGTTTATTGTCCGTCAATATAACTTGATTGAATTATAGTCTACTGATGGTTAGTGAAACTCTCTATCAAAATCAAACAATTGTTTCCTACGTTTCATCTTGGGGATACAGTGCATACAAATCAAATAAAAAAATAATAAAACATTTTGGACAGGAGGTCGTGGGTTCGAATCTCGCGGGTTAAAATCTATTTCACGGACTCACGAAATAAATCGTCACCTCCCCACTATGAATAGAATAGGGTGGTAAACAGTAGGATAACCCGTCCTTCCTGCTCTAGTTGGAGTACATAAGGACGTAGTTTCCGTAGTTTTAATAGCAATACTACCAAAGAGCGTTGTGTACAGCCTTTTAGTATCCATACAACTTTTAAACGTTTCGACATGTGTAAATGAAATGTTATCTTTTCATCTTCTTCTCAGTCAATTCACTGGTCTTTTCTTTGTTATGTATATTCGTAATTCAATCATTATCGAGCATTAATTCTAACCAGGCATGGCTCGTAGATTTCAATCCAATAATTAACCGACTGATCCACGTAAAGTTGCCCCTATATAAAGCAATATTTTTTTTTTTCGAGAATATTAAGTAATATATCAAAATCCGGTTAGGTTATTTTTGATCCTTGGTACCTCTGACTCATCATTGAAAACTTTGGCCCTAATAAGATGCTAATGCGATTCTGTAGCGCCAGGATTCAAAACCAATATGTGTCCTTTCATCGTTCTCCTTTATGTTAGGCCAACTCTGGAATAATATCCGATGTGGTTGTCATAATTTATGCATTCCATTTATTTTATTTTTCAAAGAACAAAGAAAAATTGAATCGAAATATTATATATTACCTACAGTCAACGGATAATAAAAAAAAAAATTATTTTATATTTATGATATAATCATATAGATATTTTTTCTCTAAATGTTTAAAAAGATATCTATAAGTTTGAAATTAATTCATACGTGGAAGGTTTTAACGCTCTGAGGAAAGTTATTCCTTTGTTTTATCACAATATAGAATATGATTCTTACTATTATTGTAAAATTAATTAAAATAATTGATAACAAGGCTGTTAAGTTTTTATCATTATATTGATTGATATCTCAGTAAGTTAAAACTAAAGAGATCTGAGATAAAGTTTAAATTCAGATTAATGAAAGATCAATTATAATCTTGATACAATGTTGAATTTATTTTAAAATTTATAAAATAATACACGGCTACGTCATAATCGTCCCTACAAATGCAAAGTATCGAATGTGAAAAAACACATTTTTGTGTTGCTTTAACAATTCCTTTAGGACTGATATACGTTTTAGCGAACCCTCAAATCTGAATTCACTCTGTAAAGGGGAGGAATAAACCTGTCAAAGGGTCGATTATACAAAGTATTTGATTATGCCAAATCAATGTAACGAATCGCTAAATATCGAATGCAAAAACCGCGTATTTTCACATTCGATACTTTGCAATTGTTAGTCCAGTCAATAGGGAATCACTCCCATGTTAAATTTACTAAAAATAAGGGCTGGCAGCAACCCGCACAGAGTTGTTAAGGGCGATTAAAGAAGTATTTCTGTCAAAAATGCCCCGAAGATTTGGTGAGTTTTTTAGAGTTAGGGGCACGAGAACATGGCCAAAAGCAGTTTTTTTTTCAATTTATAAGCAAATATAACGCGGCTTTTCATAAAATGTTGTATATAAAAGTTGTAGATAATAAAAATATCTACAATTTAAGCCATTGATCGTTCGATTCTGATGATTGGTTGTCGTAAAAAGTGCAAAAAACCCTCTAAAATGTCCCTTTTTTGCATAAGAATTATTATAAACAAAAAGGGCCTTTTCAATACTTTTTATTGATGAAAAAGGAAGCTCTTTAAACCCAAAGAAAAATAGGATTCACCCCGTCCTCCTATCTTCATTATTTACTGAGATATACCTTTTGTTTATCTCAATATCGATATTTTCAATGCAAAACGGGCCGTTCGTGATTCACATTTTGAACTTCGGATGACCAGGATATTATTCTTAAGGGCTTATATTTTCATTATGAATTGCTAAAAAATCGATTTCTTTGAAAAAACATGCAAATAAAATCGACTTGAAAAAGCGCCCGTTTTACAGCTATAAACAATTGAAGCTAGAGCGTCCGGTATTGAACCGATTTTGTTATAAATATAATAAATTAAAAGCTTACCTCTCAACGATTGATTTGAGCTATTCAAAGTGTAGCTACCATAAATAACAGCCGAGTTACGATTTTTTTTTTAAAAATCACTACGTCATTTCTTTTTGCAATCTCCAGATCTCTCCGCGTGATAGAAATTTAAGACAATGAAAATGCAATGTTGATACTGGAGAAACAACTGAGCAGTAGGTCCATTCGATTTGAATGTTGTAAACTGACTTTGAAATTTAGAAGAAATTTGTAAGAAATTAACATCGTTACTGATATCTTCTTCATTGAATTCATCGGAGTTCATCAAATTATCCAGATAACTTTGTTCATCGTCGGTAAAAGAACATTTTTCTAATATTCGTTAGCATATAGCAACAAAATTTAAAATATGTCCTCGAATCGCACGTGAAAATGCATGGCCAGAAACAATTTTTTCGACAGAGTTTGCTGCAAATATAGTTGTGAAAGCTTCTGTTAAGCCACTGCCATCCATCAAATATGAAATACTAGAAAGAAATGACATCAAAGTGTGAAATCCTCCTAACCGTACAATTACAGATTGAAGCCCGTGTGGATCATTCAATGGATTAATCGACGCAATCAATTCACGAAAGCAGTAGATTGTTTAAGAGCTCGGGCTCGTGCTGACGCTTCAATCAACACTGTGAAAATTGTATCGTACTGGCTAGGAGGATTATTCGCTAATTTTAAAGGAATAATTTTGGACACATGATACTGAAAACTTGTCGAGTAAGTTTCCCGAAAGCCCATCCACCCTTTTGTACTATTTGGAGATTGATTTTTTTTAATTAGCCATAACAATGACGTAGTGATTTTTTTTTAAAAAAAAATCGTAACTCGGCTGTTATTTATGGTAGCTACACTTTGAATAGCTCAAATCAATCGTTAAGAGGTAAGCTTTTACTTTATTATATTTATAACAAAATCGGTTCAATACCGGACGCTCTAGCTTCAATTGTTTATAGCTGTAAAACGGGCGCTTTTTCAAGTCGATTTTATTGCATGTTTTTTCAAAGAAATCGATTTTTTAGCAATTCATAATGAAAATATAAGCCCTTAAGAATAATATCCCGGTCATCCGAAGTTCAAAATGTGAATCACGAACGGCCCGTTTTGCATTGAAAATATCGATATCGAGATAAACAAAAGGTATATCTCAGTAAATAATAAAGATAGGAGGACGGGGGGTGAATCCTATTTTTCTTTGGGTTTAAAGAGCTTCCTTTTTCATCAATAAAAAGTATTAAAAAGGCCCTTTTTGTTTATAATAATTCTTATGCAAAAAAGGGACATTTTAGAGGGTTTTTTTGCACTTTTTACGACAACCAATCATCAGAATCGAACGATCAATGGCTTAAATTGTAGATATTTTTATTATCTACAACTTTTATATACAACATTTTATGAAAAGTCGCTTTATATTTGCTTATAAATTGAAAAAACTGCTTTTGGCCATGTTCTCGTGCCCCTAACTCTAAAAAACTCACCAAATCTTCGGGGCATTTTTGACAGAAATACTTCTTTAATCGTCCTCAACAACTCTGTGCGGGTTGCTACCAGCCCTTATTTTTAGGAGAGAATTTTCCCTATTGACTGGACTATGTAGAGACGACAGGAACGTAAGAAAACCATAAAAAAAATAAAGTATTACAGTTGAATTAATTTCACTGATCCGTGTTGCACCGATAAGCTTTATAATCTGCATACTGCATCTACACACGGCAAGAAACAGTTCGTCGTTTTCGACTACATCAACATTTATAAGACATCAAAGTAATTAATTATATAGTTAAAAAAAACCTCATTTACATTACAGTGATTAGACTTATTTGGACATTTGGAATTAAGACTCTACAAGAGCTTTTAATTCTTCTTGTATACAATCCTTACAATCCAAAACCTTCGTAAAATTCTTACTTTTTGATATGAATTTTATGGATAGATGAGTCTATTTTTACAGAGGAAGACATTTCTACCTTTCTATGAAGGGTATCGTTGGTTTATTCATCTCTGTATTGCCGTCAAATAGTGTTGGAAAATCATTGTTTGCCCAACAGATTGAATGGTGAGAATTGGATTTGTTACTAAATATCCTTCCATTACTTCGTCACGATATTCCACCTGAAGTTCAGCAAAATATTATTTTCCAACACCATGGTGCTCCTCTACATTATTCGAAAGCAATACAAAAATAAACCAACGATACCCCATGGCTAGGTAGAAATGCCTTACCCTGTAAAAACAGACTCATCTGCCAATAAAATTTACCTTAGAAGTGGTATTCTTCAACATCATTTGCACTGAGAAGCTAACGGCAAAATTAAGGTCTAGGTTCATTATCAATAGGCTTTAAAACTTACATTCAAAATATAATAAAATAAATCCTAAATAAAAATAATAAATAAATAAATGCAATAACATAAGATCCTCTGATCTGGTGTTGCTTTATTGACAGTTTTCCTTTAATTTCTATTAAACAATACTTTTTTTTTTGGCTTTTTATTCCAATGAAGAGATTATTAGGTTTTAAATGCACATTTCCATTAAAAGATTACTATAATGTTTTATTTACACAAGTAACTGATTTGTATGCCAAATGTGAACACCTTGTTTTTTCGGATTTAAAAGTGAATTTCCCCATGAAATCGAAACTAAATCATTACTTTCAAAATATCATTCGAAAGCTGATAAAATTTGCAATTTTTGTAATATTTGAAGTTTTGTGGATAGTTTTTTTAGAAAAACGGTGAGCGTTGCAGTAATATAAGACATTGTAACTTCCCTAAATAAGGTGAAGATCAAGCTCTTTTTTAGGTCACAAGTTCGTAAAATTCAAGATTACTTGTACTTTGCTCTTATAGGAAATTTAATGCTAAATTCGAAAATGTGGTCAAAGTTTGAAAAAATATTTAAACAAAGTGGAGATATAACAGCTTTTATGGCAAAAAACGTGTTTCCTCAAAAAAGTCTTGGATTTATCGCATATTTGCAACGGATTGGAATAGAAAGGTGAGATCTGCGGCGGAATCTATATTTTTGATCTTGTTTCACCCAATTTTTGTTTTACACTAAGAGGAACTCACCCTGTATAATCTATGTAACAAAGTGCTGATATTTTTAGAACTGGTGATGAATGTTTAACATTCGAAACTAATTAAATAAAAAATAATTCCCATAGAATTAGCAATATATTCATTAATCCTAATTGTATTGACCCTTCTATACTATCATGCCTATCTCAAGTGACAAATATAAAGAACTCCAGTTTGTAAACAAAGTATGCCGAAAGTCAATGGGAAATTCAATATAAATGTATATATATTACTATTTTCAATCATTTTAAAATGAATAACTAAAATCGATAGCAGCCGACAGTACCATTCAACTATGCGATAGTGCCTGTCAGTTGTTGATGCAGGTTTCTTGTAACATTATCTCCTTGACGTGTATACAGATGGTGATATTTCGTTGAGTTACATTAAATAACACTAGCTGTAATTATTGTTAAATAACGCAATATTGTTCATCTTGCCCTTCCATCGAAGTCTTCGTCTACTTCTTTTATCAGTCGTATTTTTTCCTTATATGGACTCCGTCAATAAAGTTAATGTGAAATATAGTCCCCTCCCCATCTGTGTACATTTTCTAAAAATTTATACTGTTGTGTAAATATAGTTGGCCGTTGGTTAAATAACAGCAAATTTTTTAAAACTTATTTATTGATATTTACAAATTTGAGGAAAATGATTATAATGACATATCAATAACATGTATAAACTCTGCTCGCTAGTTGCACTTTAATAAACGTTCTAAATTAAAAGGTCTCTAGGCTATTTCTTTTCAAACGCCTCGGAGGATTATCGGGAATTGAATGTGAGGCAAGTTGCTCATATTGATATGCCAATTGTTTGTACAGCATCTGCCCATTGTTCTATAATAAATAAATGTTCTATATTAGAAGACCATCTTCTTTTCAGTCACCTCTGAGGTTTATCTTAAACAGAACGGGAAGCAAGTTGGGAGACTAGTAGATTCGAGTGAGTATGGAGTTAGTTTACTATGAAAGGACAGGTAACTGGTTTGAGCCCAATCAGCAACATATGGAACATTAAGACTTTTACGAATAAGTTTGTTTGTGACATAATAAGGAGCATTGAAGATTTTACGAATGATTTCGGATTGTAAGGATTAGGAACGAGAAGAATATGAAGGTTTAGTGGAGCCCCAAAGCCCAATTATGATTGAAATAATTTAAAAAAATGGAATGATAAATTACATTTTATTCTGTTCAAGAAAAGAAAATTGGCCTTATATTTTGAAATTAATATTTTTATTATTCAAATTATATTTAAACTTCCGAATAGGGAATTCGGCAATCATTATATAAAAAATTATAAAATATAAAATTAAAGCTGAAAATAGGTACTAGTTATCATTACGTAGTCAAATAAATCCCTTATAACCTGATTTATATTATTAACCTGGTTAATCCTTATTACCTGAACCTGGCGAATAAAATTAATTTTATGATGTCGCGACAAATGAAATGGGCATGAAAACTGTTAGATGGTATAAAAAAACGAATTACTAAATGTTGAACAGTGATGTGCCGATGATGAAATCAGACAGAGATGAAAATAGGAGAATAACCTAAAATTCAATTCTCTCGCACTATGTTTTATAGTTGTTTAAGAGAAGAAAGTATGATGGCAAAGGTTAAGTGATTTCATCTAGAAATCCATAAGATCAATATGAAACACATTCAATTAAGTTTAAATGATACCAGGTATACAAGTTTAAAATGTCGTTTTAATTCCAATAGAATGCGCTCTTAGCCTATTGAAGGATTTGCTTATATTTAAACGCTATTTTGTTTGTTAGTCATTTGTTTACAAAAGTCAGTTGTTTTTAAGTCGTTTACGTGGACGTATCATACCTTTCTTTGGTGTTAAAAATGTCTAATTTTAGGCCAAATAAAGAGCATTTGCGGCATGTCATGATTTTCTTATTTAATCAAAAGAAAAAGGCATCTGAATGTCATCGAATTCTTGTTGAGACTTATGGCGATGTTGCTCCAACCGTCAGGACATGTGAACGTTGGTTTCAAAGTTTCAAACGTGGTGATTTTGATGTTACTGATCAAAAACGAGAAAATCGACCAAAAAAGTTTGAGGACTTCGAATTGCAATCTTTATTAGACGAAGACAATACCCAAACCCAACAAATGATGGCAGAACAGTTGAATGTCACTAGGCAAGCCATTTCCGATCGCCTGAGAGCTATGGGAAAGATTCAAAAGGTTGGAAAATGGGTTCCACATGAATTGGACGAACGACAGATGGAAAAAAAAAAAAAACGAAAAACTGTGTGCGAAATGCTGCTTTTACGCCACGAAAGAAAGGGTTTTTTGCATCGAGTTGTAACTGGCGATGAAAAATGGATTTATTTTCAGAATCCCAAACGAAAAAAATCATGGGTAACGCCAGGACAACCATCCACATCGAGTGCAAGACCGGATCGTTTTGGGAAGAAGACAATGCTGTGTGTGTGGTGGGATCAGAAGGGAGTAGTCTACTACGAGCTTCTCAAACCCGGCGAAACAGTCAATACCGAGCGCTACCGACAACAAATGATCAATTTGAGTCACGCATTGATCGAAAAACGCCCAGAATGGACTCACAGGCACGCCAAAGTCATTCTTCAGCATGATAACGCTCCTGCACATTCAGCCAGATTGACTAAGGAAACGATTTCTTCGCTTGGTTGGAAACTCCTACCCCACCCGCCGTATTCACCTGACCTGGCGCCTTCTGATTATCACCTCTTCTCATCGATGGGACACTCATTGGCGGAGCAACACTTCAACAATTTCGAAAACGTACGAAAATGGCTCGATGAATGGATTTCAAATAAAGATGAAGCATTCTTTTGGAATGGTATCCATATATTGCCCGAGAGATGGACAAAATGTGTAGAAAGCGAGGGTCAGTACTTTGAATAAAATATATTATACTTTTTTTTAAATTACTGTGTATATATTTTAAGAAATAAACGACGTTTTAAACTTGCATACCTGGTAGTCTTTGTGTGGAAATATGGTTTTTAATTTTCTTTTTCTCGACATCGTCAGAGCGTAACATCAATTCAGCTTAAATAATTATTTAACTGCATAATAAAGAACTAAAGTTACATATCCCAAATCCATTCTGGTTTATTAGAAACATCGTTTTTTTTTTAATTCTTTCTATTCTTGTCTCCTCGTAAAATAGACTTCCAAGGAATTTCAAAAATTTATTGGGCCATAGAAGATCTTTAACTAAGAAAAATATCGTTTAAATAATATATATTTCTGGCTTGATGGGATGAAGGACGAATTGGTATAAATTCAGTTTGCAAGGCTTACAATGATATACAGATCAGACTATACTAAGTCTAATGTTTAATATTTGAACTAGCTTCTCAAAAGAAATATTTGATATTGATGATGCTAGTGGCATCGCCGTCAAATATATTGTTCCTACTCATCGAATTGTGTATATAGGAAACTTTGAATTTATTATTAAAGTTTTATCAAAAATATCTAATATTTTCTTACTGTTTGCAGTTAAAAATTAGTTGTGTCTTTAGTGTGTCAATTAGAATATTTTATATGCGCTGACTGGCAATAAATTTCACCTGATTAATTTTATTTATTATTTCCGCTAAAAAATCATATTATTTTTTTTGGGCTTTACGTTCTCTAATACATCAACCAAGCCATATAAAACCCATTAGAATTATTACAAAATAAATAAAATAAAAAAAAGCTGTATTTAAAAAAATTACTAAGGAATTTTAAATTTATGAAATTTTAAATTATTAATCTTTTAGTCGAAGGGGAACAGGTATAATGTCATGTTAGTAAATTTTGAGGAATATGCCCCATCTAATGCAAAATTGTTATTAATATTAATTTAAACTTTCGTATTTTTTTTTTTAATTCTACTTGCTTTTATTTAATTATTGTTTATAATAGTCCTAATATGTTGCATATGGCAAGTTTAACAATAAGCCTACCATTAGGGTCATTTGACATTTCGGTTTTTCTGGCAGAAGTTCTTAGAAACAACTTTGCTTACAGACTTTCATACTTTACTAACAAATATATCAAAATTGTTTTTTTCAATATCCACTCCTCCCTTACCGTTTTTTTTTTTACCGAGAAATAGGTATACATGAAATTTTGGAAGGTCTAGTGTTAAATAATATGGGGACATAATCAATAATAACCGAGAAAATTATTTTAAAAAATATTGGCTGGATTTTTTAGCCTGCAGGTATACTCTCAAATCCATCTGCGGCAGAGGCAATTAATAATATATTATGTCATATCAGCTGAAAATTGACTTTTGGGCACACTCAGTCTTTAGACATTGATAAACTGGGGAAAATCCTGGTGATTGAGTGCTACTCTTCTACAACACTTGTTAATAAAACAGTACTGAGCCACCTCACCAAGTACTGAAACCAAGACCCTTCAAGGGTTGCAATAGTGCAGGTTTTATTATTATTTTTTGATTTAACTTTTTATTTGAATAATTACAAGATGCCTCACTCAAGGGTAATGAGTAATATGGATGAAAAAGACATTCATACAATATGTACACTAATATAAAATAAAGTAAGGAAATTAAAATAAACAGCCTCTACAAAATATTTCTAGACATATTAATCTTATACGATATTTAATTTCCAAAAGTTATATCAGACATATTTACGCAGTGCAGTTCAAACATTACTATTTTATGAAACTGTAAGTTTTTCAATAAATCTACTTTTGTGCCAAATATTTTACTGAATAGAATATTACAAAAAAACAGGAACGTTATTCTTCTTAAAGAAATTTGTTCTTTTAAGAACAATCATAATAGTCCCAATAAAAGCGTAATAATTATTGTTTTTGTAAGTCACCCTGCCCTATATAATCGATGGTCCATTACGTTAATTCATTTAGAAGAACACTCCATCGGATTTCGTTCTAACGGACGATTGGTTTCAACAAAAAATGTTTTCGCGGCAATTTCCGTTGTAAAATAAGCATCAAGAAAAGCTGGATGCTAATTTCATGGATGAATTTTCCAACGTCCAGTTTACCTTCGTAAAATTACAATTAGTAAATCTGTGTGTATAAGGATTTCTTTCTAGGTTATTTATTTCAAGTTGAAATAAGAAAATTTTTTAATTTGTTTACATTGTATTCTAGTATTGGAAGGAAGTTCATACCTTATTACATGTCTCTAAACTCCAGTACCAATCCAATCCAAATATTTCTAAATAAATAGAATATATAAACTATTTCATCGTAAAACGATTACTTCAATTTCAAAAGTATATATAATAATTTCTTCTTCTTCTCTTCTCTCACTATCTCCTGAGTGCTGTTAAGCGTGGAGTAGCATCCTCTGACCATCTTGTCCAACGGTCCCTGTCTTGTGTAAGCCTTCTCATCTCTGGCATGGTGCTTCCTCTTGCTGTGCCAATTCTTTCAATCAAGTGAACTAGTAGTTAGATCCGTTCTGGATACGATCAAGGAAAGACAATTGAAGTGGTTTAGTCATGTTAACAGAATGGGAGATGACCGTAAGGCCAGATGGCTATTAGAAGCAAGACCGGGAGGAAGGCGTCCTCAAGGCAGACCAAGGCTCATGTATGCAGAAAAAAAAAAAAAATAATTTCAACATCTCAATAAGGAGTTTTCCTTGCTTTTTGAAAAATACGTAATAAATTGAAATAAAATCAATGTGTTCAATCCCGTTGGTGTTTAAGTTGTAGGAACTTTAGCGTCTGTTCAGGTTCTTGTTCGTCAGCATTTGAAATTTGAAATAAGGGCTTTCCTGCTCTCGATAATTGGAATAAATAGTTGGTTTAAACAAGAAATTTGTTTGTTTACATCCCTTAACTCCAGGGATAGTTAATCAATCGTATCTCACTCTCAGAGTTGAAGCCCATAACTAATTGTTTAGAGTCAGCCATTGAAAATTTCATTAATTTTGATGCCCACGGTTCTGTTACCGTTTGTAAACTGGAGGAATATAATGAAGAACAACCCTCAAATCCAGTCACATCGAGAATATTCCTCTATATTCCCTTCGTAGTCCCGTAACTTATGGCTTGGATATAAAAATACTTTATAAAAAGCCGATGTTTTCAGGATAAGTTTCTTTTCATATGTAAAACATAGATATAAGCTTCCAACCAAAATGCCGGATCAAAAATGGCCGCCTAGTTCTTTTTAGCCTGGGTGGTATTTGTCATCAAATATGGCAAAGGATACATTTTTCGATTCATACCTTATGTTTACCCAAAAATATAAGTATGGATGAGCAGTTGATTTGTTTGGCGTAAAAGTCTGAAGTTTTCCAGTTCCTTAATCTGTTTCATCTGAAATCTTTAAAACTATTAAATATTGAGATAATGAAAAAAAAAAAAAATAAATAAAAATCATTTCAATTTTAGAATTTGAATATTAAATACTAGTCCTTAGTAAAAGAGAGTTCACTCATTCCTAGAATTTTTTGTAATTATTTTATGTAATAAAACCTTTATCAACCCTTTAATAAAAACTTTGTATAGGTATAAGTAATTCAAGAATTATTGATTAAAATGTATTGATCATTTTAAAGAATTAATCATTTACTTGATGTTCTGACTAAGAAGTTAATAAAAAGCAAGGAAGCTTAAATGCGAAATTAGGAGATTTTTCAAGATTTGTTCTATATATATAAAGAACAAATCTTATATATATATATAAAGGAACTAAAAATTTCAGCTTTTTATGAGATATTTTATATAAACTTCGTATTTTTCCTACATTTGCTGGGGCTAAAGCTCTTACGCCCTCAGGCCTGAAACAGAGGTTCCTTTGCAGACCTTATCGCAATGAAGAATTCACTGGACAATTTTTTTTATGCATGTGTAATACCGTTATTTACATTTTGAAATAAGGTCACATTATATACGGTTTTGCTTGAGCTCTCAGTATTTGAATTTTTTCTCTTGTCCCTTGTGTTTCACACTATCAAGAGTCAATGCATTTGAAAGGGGTCCGTGTGGAAATAAAAAAGTACTGAAAAGCCATTAGTAAAATAGCGCGGGGGTCTACGTGATAGGTATTAGAGAGGGAAGATAACCGAATAGCGAGGCCGGTCAGAATGCTGCAACCGTTCGATGGGTCAGGTCCTCACTTTACCAATCAATTTTACTAATATTTTTTTCTATTTATTCTCTAGGTCTGGGGTAATATTTTTTTTGGGTTAATAAAGCCAAGGACCAGATAGTAATAGTTAAAATTTATTTGATTGAAACCACTCAAATCCACTAGTTTCTTAACTTACTCCCCACTCCATTCCCGATAATCCTCTAAGGCGTCTGAAAAGAAGTTCGGAGAGACCTTCTAGTGTAGAATTTTTATCGAAGTGCTACTGATGAGTAGTTCTTTTCAGGTTTGACCTGTTATTGTAATCATTATAGGCACATTTACTTGGTGTATACATACATAATAAATACATACTTCAATACATGACATACAAATAAATGTAAGAGCTAATATAGATTTGGGTTTGGATGGTAGGCGCTAAGATATTTGTGTCCAGCGATTATTGGTGGTCAGTCTTATAAATAGTTTGACAATATTTATGGTTTTAGAATCACTTAACATGTTACTAATGAATTCATTATTATACGATAGAATATTACGAAAACATTCTGGGATGAACATTTTGTAAGATAGAGTGGCACTATAAACCGTTTTACCTGACATATAATGTACATCAATGTTATTTTGTGTGTTCAAACATTAGTCTTTACATACACTTTTAAATGTAATGAATCGTTAGCTGAATAAATTGAAATTTCATAGCACAGCGGGTGATTGTGATGCCACTTTTATGGTTATGTATTTTAGCCAGAGTATTCGAGGATCAGAAATGTTCAATTTTACAAGAATTAAGCTAATGAATTCATTATTATATGATAGAATATTATGAAAACATTCTGGAATGAACATTTTGTAAGATAGAGTGGCACTATAAACCCTTTTACCTGACATATAATGTACATCAATGTTATTTTGTGTGTTCAAACATTAGTCTTTACATACACTTTTAAATGTAATGAATCGTTAGCTGAATGAATTGAGATTCCATAGCACAGCGGGTGATTGTGATGTCACTTTTATGGTTATGTATTTTAGCCAGAGCATTCGAAGATCAGAAATGTTTAATTTTACAAGACTCGTATTTAATTCAGATTTGTTTACAGTTCGGACGAAGCCGATGGACCAAATATAGTGAAGATGTACCAACAAGCTCTCCGTTTTAACTAATTGACACTATGTTCATACTTAAAGTTTATAAATTTACATTATTAAAATATATTTTTAAATTTGTCAGCATTATTCTTCCCTACTAGACCTTGTTCGGTAAAACCGATAGCCTGCCGTTAGGAAACCGGTTTGGTAATTTAGCTAACACCGATTCCGGGCACTACGCATCTTCTACACGTAGGGCCTTTCGTTTCGAAACTTCTTCGTTGCGTAGTTCAATTATTAAAGTTAATAGACGTCATTATCTATCATTGGGTAGGGGAGGCCTAAGTCTCAACAGTTAAATAATCTCATTGTCAAGAATAATTCTCACCCAGGTCCTTTCAAGGTCTTTCCGTTATGCAACAGACGCAAAGAGGACTTTTTTAAATGCTCCGCTAGAACACAAGGTAACATTGCAAGGTCTGAAAGGTATATCCAATACATACCATACACTACCTAAAATACCATATAGATTACAAATCAACAGTTATCCTTGATCAAGAATGTGGCATTAACGGCACTTTTATGAAGAAGGTAAATGAATGGACTAGCTCGATTTTATTACATACTGTAAACTGGATCGCCATGAAATTAGGTTTCAATTACAGTTAATATTTCTATTTAATTGTGTTTTCTTTTATTAAGTAGATATTTTTTATTTATTTTATATACTGGGTGGGTCAAAAGTCACAAAGGGGTTTCAATTATTAATAATTCCTTTACTTTTTAATTTAAATTTTAAATTATTTTAGAATCATATACAGCCACATCAGTGAAAAAATTAACACTACGTGTGAATAACTTTATTCCCTAAATCGCTTTCATTTTCTGCCTCACAAAAACTTGCCCTTTCTAATGTGTGTTTCATGACACCTCTCAATGTACCTATCTTGTTCTTCGTACGTTTCGTTTTAGATATAAAAGGACGTGACACCAGAAAAATATTTAAGTCTGAAGATGGGACCATAGTCCCGAAAGATGTAACGGGATAGTAATTGTAAATCTGAGGAGTATAGCTGAATAAAGAATATGAATAATTAACATTAATGCTCCTTTATTGAAAAAAAGAAATAATGTACCCATTCTTTCTTATAGCCCCACAAGAAAAAACCAGGTTTCGTCAGAACAGGAGATGGCGAAGGCCAGTTTATGTCACAACGACGAGAAATAATTTTATCTTAAAACAGCTGTCTGAGAAGGTGAATTATAAGGTGTCGCTCTATCTTCTTGGAACTATGTGTCCAGTTTGTCCTGAACAGTGGGATGTAAGAAAATTTTGTCTGCGACAGAAGCTGTTTCAAAGTTATTTTTTTTTAAATGTGGTCCGATCAGTTCTTGTAACGTCACAACACGTCAGTCTGTAAACTTGAGTGGGTAGCAATTCCTTTTGGTGGATCAGTGGATGGTTCTCCGTTCTCAAAATCATAGAATTTGTAGGAATGATAATAAGGTTTTGTATGTACGAGGCAGAAAATGGAGGCTATTTAAGGAATATAATTTTTTTATGCTTAGTGTCAATTATTTCGCAGGTTTTTGATGTATTCATATAATGTAGAATTTAAATTAAAAAAGCAAAGGAATTCTTAATCATTGAAACCCCTTATAATTGTACATTTCTGTAATTTAAACTTGGAAAATTCCATTGAACATAAGATTGGTGGGGCACCCTCTATTTATTAGATTTTTTTTTCTAGAAAGTCTTATCTTCAGAAAGTATTAAGTAGAGGGCCGTGCCAGTTTTTACCCCGACATTTTATCAGACCGTTTATCACGTGATCCTTCCCCTCCACACTCATTCGGATTTCTTATGCTTTTTGTGAGCGTTCGTCCTAGCCCCTGCAGAAAGAAGTGGAACAACTCTTCGGTTTGGCTTACTTTCTTATGGGAGGGTGGGAGACGTTCCACTTCATACGTGCCGAATGGAAAAGCATCTCTTCGGCTTTATTCGCCTACAACTGTCTTCGTTTCTTTTAGTGGTAGAAAGTCGTCAGTAAAGCAGAACAGCGGACGTTGTCCGATACCGGTCGAAGAAAACCCAAGACGTTTAGCGGTATATAAACATTTTCTCACAAAACCATTTATTTTTTTCTATTTCTTCTCAGGAATCGAATCGTCTGTACAAGATGCAATCCATCCTCGGAGAGCAATATATTATTCAATCAAGATCGACTTATTAAATGTTTATTTTATAAATCAGGTTTGAGAATTTGAGAAATAACGCAGCGTAGGTTTGAGAATTTGTACTTTCTTAACGTTTTTAATTCAAATTATCAAATTGAAGAATGACTTATGCTCGCAGGCCAGAAGCTAAGTTATATACCACTAATACACTGATGGTATGCATCTAGATATTAATAGTCCACCAACATTTTTTAAATAAGAAATTTTTAAAACTTTCCAGTTCTAATAACAAATCCTGGTTAAACGATAACAAACAAACAAGTAAGAATATATCCTAACAAATGTATTGAACCCAAGATCCAAGGGTTTATAGTTTTTGTTATTTTTTAAATATTTATACTGCCATAATTTACTTAATTTATTATATATTTGTTTGTTAATATTTATAGTGCTGTTATTGTTTCTGTCTCATATTAGTTTATAACCACAAACCTTTAGATATTATACAGTTTTTATGTAATAAGTAAATAATCCAATACTCTTAACTGACGGATTTATCCATATCAAATAAATTTATAATAAAAATTAGAATTTACAAGACTACTATTACACCTGGAATTCTTTATAAATGCAGAACGTTGCCGCTAATGTAAAGGAAAGAACTACTCCTTAAAGTTTTCAAAAATAAACATTATTTTAACAGAAAAAGGATGAGCAGTTTTGAGAACTTAGAAAGCTACACAATGGTAATATATTTAACGTTAACTATAACAATATTTTTCCTGTTAATATAGATCAAGTAATATCAGTGCAACGGTTAAACTCTTCAAATAAAATACTAACCGAATAACTATAAAAATAGTCAACGTTGAAACCTCAGGTAAACGTCCCGGAGGTAGACGGAGATGTGGGTGGGAGGATTGTGTCAGGGCGACCTTGTGTGTTCGGGTTTTGATGGTGTGAAATGGAGGCGTGTGTGGTCGGAGATAGGGGTGTCGGCGCTGAGCCTCTAAGTTCTTAAGCCTTTTATTTATTTTATTAATGTGTTAATTTTTTTTTAACTACTAACAACTGTATAAGTATGTACAATAAATAAATTTGAGGAAATTATTACAATGACTTGTCAATAACATGTAAAGAACTACTCAATAAATGTTCTACATTAGAAGGTCTTTCGGCCATCTTCTTTTCAGACGCTTTGGAGGATTATCGGGAATTTAGTGTAGAGCAAGTAGGGCTGACTTATGGATTCAAGTAGGAATTGAGTTTACTACGGATGAACAGGTATCTGGTTAGGGTAAAATCAACAGCATATGGACCATTAAGATCTTTATGGATAAGTTTATTTGTGTTTATAATAAGGAGCATTGAGGATTTAACCAAAGTTTTTGGATTGTAAGGATTGGATAAGAGGAGAGTTGGAAGGTTTAGTGAAGCCCCAAAGCTCATCTCCGTATGTCCAAATGGGTCAAATTTAAATTAAGTAAATAAGTCTTTTGTAATTAATAGGAAGCTTGTTTAGTAAATGTTGGAGTAGTCAAAAACTAAGAGCAGTTTCTTGTCCTTCATGTCTCATGTCTCTTTGTCCAGTTGGAGTCCTAGATAGCGGATCTGCTGGCGGAATCAGTGGAATAATAATTTTAATTTTTTAAAAGTTAAAGATTATTTAACGATCGCTAGTAACCACATTATTCTCAGTTCGCCAAAAAGCAATAAATTGCTGAAATAAATAAAAAAAAAAAAAGTTGTTTATTAAATAACAAAATTCCAGACTTATTTAAGATTTATCATATTATATTATGGTACTATAATATTAAATAAAGAAAAGAAAAATAATTCTTAATAATTTATAATATAATGTGAAGACTAGTCAATCTTCTGATTATAGAAATTTAATGTAACTGGTAAAATGGTAATGCTTCTTAAAATTTTTGAAAATTATTGTTACTATTTAACGTTGTAAATTATTCGGTTGTTCCATCTCCCATTTTCACCTAATTGTACTGAAATACGCTCTGCCGATATTTATCGCCACTTTATGCTAGAGTTGGACAAAATTTAATTACAGCTAAATTTAAATGAAGATTTAATCATAGCTATTTGACAACTAATTCCTAGAATCGATCAACTAATTAATCATGATTAAATCTTTCAGCAATTTTTTTGTGAACTAATGATTATTTGACTAAAATATTTAATCAATATTAAATTAGGTAATTGATTCACCTAACCTGCCATTAGTTTACAAATAGCTTTGATTGAATTTTGCCCAACTGTGCTTATAGCTACAAGTAAAACGGAAATAAAAAATAAAAACGTCTCTTCTAGGAGACGAGGCCTACCATATCGTTTGTCACCGTCATGATTTCTCTTATCATCACAGCTGATAAAGTTCTCGTAAACATTTCTTGATCAGTTATCTCTTGTTATAGTTTAACAAGTAAATAAACATGTTTCTCCGGAACTCGAGAGATATCCCACACGCTATCCTTATCTTACTATTATATCGCTGACTTACATGTGTTGTTTTTTAACTGATGTGTGTACAACTTTGTTGCGACACGTTTCGAATTAATTGTATCGTTTGAACATAGAAACAAGAATAGTTGAAGGGGAAAACTATTTCTACGCATAGGGGACCAAATTTCATCGAGTTAATAGTATTTTATGGTTTAGTTACTGATATTTAAGGACCAAAGTTTAATAACCCGTAAATAGTTCTTTATCAATCATAAATCCACTCATACAAGCTGAACCCCCATTTTAGCTATAAGGAAGCATTTTGTGGTGTGATCAGTATGGTCCAATAGATTTCTTGTTGTGATTTTTTTTTTTTTAATTTTTTTAGTGATATGTTGGTACTAAAATTTTTCGATTCTCGATATCCGATTCCTTTGTTTAAAATAAATTTCTATTACAAAAATAATCCATATGAGTTCTAAAAAACAGAAACCATAGCTATTAACAATAATAAAAGTGGGAATAAAGTAGTAAACAGCAAATAGCGTTTATTATTTACAAAATATCGGAATACAAATCAGACCATGTAAAAAAAAAAAAAAAAAAAAAATTAATTTTACAAAGTCTTATTTGAGAAGATAAATATTTCAAATATTTCATTTGTTGCTTAGAAAATTGCGGATGCTACTAGAACTTTTCATTAAACACGGTAGATTGAAGACTACACTGATATTTCTTTAGTAGTTGTTTTAATAATGTATAATGGCTCAAAAACCAGATAATATTTTATTTTATTACATATATATGTATGTGTAATAAAATAAAATATTATCTTTCTGTGAAAATAATAATCGTCTAAGGTTTTTTCATTATTAGTAGGGAGAATAATCTATACAGAATAAATATTCTGTAAATATTTACAACATTAGGTATTACAAAACTATCGTCAACGAAAGTGGTATCGATCGGCTCCTAGGAATCGAGATTGGTTCATCGGTTCTCGATACCTGTTCTTTTCTCAAGAATCGGTGGAATCGAGTATCGACTTTTAGAATTGAAACATCTCTAACTTTTTTGTTTGCTACTATATAATCGATACGAAACCAGCGTAATGAACTTTAATAAAATATATGGCATGATCAGGCAGAGGGAAAGAGCACGCAGCTTTATTCACCTGATATTGCTAGGTAAGGAGCTCTTTCATCCAACTCCTTTTCAGTGTTTGCAGTGTAATGCAGTCGCCACATATTTACGAGTTCATTCTGGTTTCCTAGTAATAAGTCATGAAAACATATTATATATGATTAGAATGTTTGCAATTTATAACAGTATGTTAAATCATTTTATAAAATACTAGCATCCCCACCGCGGCTTCGCCCGCTCTTTGTTTTATTTGTTTATCGATAAACATCTTGTATTGTATTGAGAATTTTGAGTATCCATATGAATGGATCTTAATTTCTATCTATAAAAGAATATGACATTGTGGCAAACCTCGTTTCTCAAACTAAAAATTGTACATTTAAATTTTATTATTGCTAAACCTTTCTAACATTATGGAGATAGTGTAGTTAAAATTTAGTACAGATGGGTTTCATAGTTTTATCATTGTAAACTCTATTGCGAAGTGCAACCTTCACTGGGATTGACTTATTTATAGCTTTCTAAATAATTCAATTGATTATATGTAAATTTTATTATATATTTCAAGCTCTATATGATACCTTAACGTTGTAACCTCTCAAGTAAAATGGCGCTCGCCACCTATCGGTCAATTTCCAAACTTCATTGGAATTCACATATTTACCGTATTTTTACGATTTAGTTGAAAATCAGTAAATTTTACTATTGTAAATCAGCCTTGATTTATAAAGATGGTGTTGTTAAAATTTTGTATAGATTGGCTCAGTAATTTTCGTGGTTAGTGATCACATAAGATACATGGCTTTTCCTTATATACAGTAGTAAATTCTCAGCTTTAAATTTTTCAGTCTTTAATATCAAAATTAATAGTAATATATTTACATTCAATTTATAAACACATTATATTATAGCAAATGATCATTAGATATAATCCCATCCTAGATACGATGACATTAAAATATGCTAAATACTGCTTAACCCAAAAGCTACGTGACAGTTAAATGCCTGACCAGTCTGAAGTGGGTTAGACTCTCCTAATAAGGGAGTGTGCACTTGACCCACGCGACCTCCATGCATTTAAATGAAGTACTATCTTACTGATCAAGTAGCCATTAAAAGTCTTGTTCTCTAAACACTAAACTTGAAAAGAGTGCAATAAAAACGCCAGTCAATATTTACTTTGTTGAAAAAAGTAGAATTTTGTAAAGCGATATTAGATACCATGAGATTTTTTTTCAAAAATCTAAATCGCAAACTTTTCTTTTGTAATTTAATCCTAAAAGAGACAAATCTATACTATTATATAAAAGGACAAGAAAACGTTTCGTTTGTGACGACTAACCACGAAAACTGCTGAACCAATCTGTACCAAATTTTAGGCACATAATCTTTTTAGTTCCAGGAAGGTTTAGCAAAAATAAAATCTACTTATTTTCACTTAATTTGTTATTAAAAAAGCGACAACATGTAGATAACAGGGAAATTAGAGAATTGACCGATAGGTGGTGAGTGTCATTCTACTTGAGAGGTTACAAAGGTACGGTGTTATCTAGTGCATGAAATAGGTAATAAAATTTACTTATAATTTAATTCAAATAAAAATTATATAAATGTGTTGTGCAACACGTGGCTCCCAGTGAGGTTGGAAAATCGACCTATAAATCGCCAGCGCAATTCCATACTAGTTTTACTGAAAAACTTTTGAACCCATCAGTATCAAATTTTGTCATCATTTTTATAGTTCTAGAAAGGTTTAGCAATAATAAATTTTTTTGAAACGAGGTTTGCCACTCTGTCATATACTTTTATGGTTAAAAAATTAAAATACAACCGGATGAAATCAATAAAATTACTTCTGCCAAATAAACATTATTACCAAATCATAATATCGGACCTTGCTTTTTTTGATATTGTGTGTCAAAATATGATTCCTGAGCCTTTTCTAGAAAGCAATAATAATGCAATCCACTATGGGCAAGTTTCTGAATAGTCTGTGCCCATTTGGATACCAACTCATAGATCAAAATTCAATTTTTCATATGCTATTCAGTTTCATTTTACTGTTACCACATTTTCGACCTTTGGAATATAGTACGTGTTTTGGTTGGAATACTTTTTATTCTCTGATGATTATTACGAAGGTCAGACTTGGTTCCATATTTCTGCAGAACCGATTATGTGATTCATTGTTGCCAGGCTTCAGTTATACGCGATCGAAAAGCAGTAATATGCCTTGGGAAACTTATTGGGGTGATTATAGTGTTGGATCCTACAACAGAACTATTTTATAAATAAGAAATGTAGGTAGATTATCATTAGTGCTACAATGGTACTCTATCCACTTTAATTATTTAATCACCTAGAGTTAATCATGTCTGCTAGAGAATAACAAAATAAATACTTCAATATACTCTACCGAATTCAATTACTGATCTAAAGTTATAACTTGTTTACTTGCCAGGTTGTCTTGTTCGTTTACTTGTTGTTTCAGAACTTTTTACTTATTTAGTGAAGCTTAAAGAGAGTTATTTTTGGAACTGCGGGAGCTGTAAATATAGTTCAGGTAATAGCAGCGTGGAGGTTCAAATGGGCACCTAAAACCGTACGATTTAATGATTCTGAAAATGGGAATCAGTTTTGAGCGTCCGAGGGGTAGGACGTAGATAGGAGCATTGCAGGGCTGATCTGGGATGTGTGGTCAATGCTGCTGTCGGTATTGAACTTTCAGTTTTTTTGAGCCTTATGTATTATACGAGTATATTTTAAGAGATTCCGGCAATCATAAACAAAAATCAAAAGTTCTATCTTGGTTTAAGTTCACTAGGTGTCTAATCTAATTTTGTTTTAGTTTTTAAAATCATACCGGATATGAAAGAAAAGAAACTGCTCGTCATCACGACTTCTCTATCATAAACTAGACAAGCGTTCAAAGCTCCCAGTAGATTACAAAAGACTTATTTACATGGCAATAATTAGATCCATTTGAACATATGGGGTCGAGTTTTGGGGCTCCACTAAACCTCTTAATTCTTCTCGCATCCAAGTCTTGCAATAGAAAATCCTTCGTAAAATCAACAATGATCCTTATTATGTCACAAACGTATCCATAAAGATCTGAATGTTCCATATGTTGCTGAATTGGCCCAAATCACATACCTAACCTTTCATAGCAATCTCCATACGCACTTGTCTCCCAACTTGAACCGTTCTCAATTCCCGATAATCCTCCGAGGCGTCTGAAAAGAAGATGGCTAAGAGACAATCTAATGTAGAACTATTGCCACAAGTGAGTAGTTCTTTACATATTATAGACATGTAATTGTACTAATTTTCCTCAAATTTAAATTTGGTATATAATTAATGCAGTTTTTAAAATTCCTTAATCAGTTCTTTTAAGACATTCGATAGTTATTTTTTGTTGAGTGTACTCAGGCTATCTTTTATTATTGTTCTGTATATTTATGAAATCGTTTATTGAATTTTACTTTATATGTATTTGGTTTTAAATTAAACCTTAATCATATTTAGAAAAAGAAAAAAAAAAAAAAAAAAAAAAAAAAAAAAAAAAGAAGGTGATCTTTAAAGTAGTTAAGTGACAATCACTACCTTTCTAAACGACATAACATAACCCACCGAGAACACTTTCTCCTTTCACCTCCTACGACAGCTAAGATATGAATGCCTGTTTCTTATTTTCTTTACCGCTGATGATTGCTACAAAAGCCCAGTGTCGCCCAATGCGATGTGAAAACTGTTCCCAGAGCGAATGTGCAGCTGAGGTCATTTGCACCGCTCACGACGAATCCTAAACGTGCCGTAGCATTGCATCCCAGTTAATGGCAGGACATTGCCTATTTTCTTGGCGAATGGCTTCTTGCGAAGTTCTTTTTTTCTTGTTGTAACAAAGTGTATTGGTTGTTGACACATTGCAGTAATAATCCGTTTCATAACAGTTGGATAATAATATATCTGCGGTCACAGGGAATTATTTTTGTCGAAAAATGGCCAAAGTTGTATGATCATCTCCCAAACTCGCTTCCCACTGTGAAGGAGTTTTTAGCTGTCTTTCTTATTTTTTTCTAATTCAATCATATTGATATAAATACATTTTATAATAATAGTGTTTATAGGATTAGTTAAAATGCGAAACACACCTACTCCTTATAGTATTAAAACTTCGAAGAACCCCTCTAATTCAGACAAACAATGGATTAAAAATGATCTTGACCAAGTGGAAAACCTCAGACAGGATAAAATAGATGACCGATCTACTTCATGTGTATCATTTTTATATCATATTAAGATCATATAATAATAAGAAACAAAGGCTTAGCGAACCCGAATGTTCGATACCGACACCACCAACTACAAGGCCATCCCCCTACCTCCGAATCCTTCCATCTACGTCCCCAAACCGATTGCCTTTTTTGTAAATCGTTCATTATTAAATCCAACGATTTTGCATGGCTATTTTAACCGCCGCGCTGTTATCATCTGTATTATATTTATCGGATAGAGCTCCCGCAGTTCCGCATTTTTAATTCTTCTAAATTCTCCTGTTTGTTTATCCTTATTCGGACCAAATATTCTACTTTATTTTCGAAAACTGTAAGACGTTGCTCTTCTCTTAAAGTGAGTGGTCACGTTTCGCATCCATAGAGGACTGTCGTTAGTATAATTGGTTTATGTATTCTAAATTTTTAATTTCTGGAGACTAAGCACGAACTGAGTAGTTTTGCGACCGTACAATGACTGGTATTTCTGGCTTGACTTTATTGACTTTATTCCTGTTGAACTGCATGATCATATACTTTGTAAATACTCCACGCCAAATAACTAATAAGCTGGAATGTCATTAGTATCATGTTAATACAGGTCATATCATATGAAATTTGATATCCTATCCTATGAGCTATAATACGAAGGTTTGAATTTCAATGGAATGTATTGGCGGGAGGAGTATAAGATTTAGAGGAGTATGAGATAAATTGGAATCGAGGCTTTGGGTTTGGTAACTCTTTCAATTATTTTCGGGACTTTCCTGAAATATATTTCATACCTAAAACGAAAATGTTGATTATTACCTTGATATAAAGGAAGTGGTTTTAAGGATAAGTAATAGACAAATGTATGCACCAATAAATTCATAGATATCTGATCTAGATATTTTACATATTTTCAGGACTCGTGCACGAAAGATGTTATTGTTTTGTCTCAATCTGTGTAAACTAAAGATATTTAATTGTCTGTACTAAATTATTCTAAAAACATAATCAAAGTACAAAATGTCTCAATTTTTTTAATATTTTGATTTATAGACTTTGAAATAGATTATTCTTGTATGGATTTTGTTTAAGGAAACGATTGTGAACTAATTTGCTGATAAATTTAATTTCATAAAAAAAGGATTTTATTTTTTAATTCACTAGATTTAATAATAGAGACTTTGCTTGCATTGTTATTTTCAGTATTTGCAGTTGTTACTAACAGTAGAGACCTGATACACATAAGATTTAGAGTTAATAATACTTCTCAAGACCACTTTGATTTAAAAAGACATAAAAAAAGGGTATTTGCAAATTGTTCTGTAGTACAATCTGTTGGAATAGTAAAATTCGTTGTATCATGACCATTCTTACTATGGGTATGAAGAACTTGAATTATGATGGATGCCAAATATTATTGAACACAATCTATCAGAAAACTTTCCACACCCATACTCTAGCAAGGGTTGCGGGTTTCATTAGATGTGTGCATGTACATGCACTTTATCTCATGTTCTAAATTTTGCATATGTGGTTTATCGACCAGTTGTAAAAATCTTGTTCTGATCATTTGTTGTTTTTTATTAATATTTAAATTTTTAAATATGATAAATTGTACTATTTATCATTTTTAAATATGTACTACCTGCCCAAGTACACAAGAATGTAAAAAAAAATAATACTAAAATACCTTTATTCAATGTAAGAAAGTGTTTTGAGCAAAATTTATTCTTTAAAATTATTTGATAGAGCGACTAGTTTAAGAGATATCTGGATTTTATTGATGTCATTTTCGCGGATATTGACGTCCATTTTGCGAAAAATCTCCCCATAGCAGAAACGCGCATCCTTGATAAAAATGATCTATATGGGTAAGGGATGGACCCAGAACAAACATTTGCTGTACACATCTCCATGCAAAAGTCACCTTCTCTGGAGCCACTGGACTATTAAGCTAGTCTTAAATCATTGACGAAAAAATTTATTTTTTTTGTGTTTTTAATTTCATAAAAAAGCAAAAATAAAAAACATTTAAAGAAAAAATAAGAATGAAAGTATTCGAATCCAATACATTCTAGATAGTAAAGATGGCCATGGACAGTTTAACTTTCCCACGAAGAATCTAATTCCTGACCCAGTCACCGATTTAAGTGGCCTGTGCCCTTGAACCTTTCTTTGGTTTCTCTTCTTATCCGTTACTCCTTTTACATGGTCCCTTGAATTCTAAGGCTGATAGTGAAGAAAATTTATTCATAACAGTACCGTTGCGTCTATGTGATTATATATTGTTTAAATCAACCTGGTAACATAATTTTAAATGAATAATATAAAAATTGTTTAACAGCTGCGAAACATAATATTTCTTTTCAAAACAGGAATATGCATTTATATCTTGAATAAATTTGTGAATACACGGTGGTTTAAGAGGCTTTGACTCAAGCCTGGTGTATATCTCGCATTGTCCAGTTAATCCGATAAAAATAGAGTTAAGTTGCATGGAAGAGTGAAACGTATTTGTTGATTACGTATTTAAGTATTAATGCAAGATATATCCATCTCACTGTCTAAGGTTTATGATTTGAAATGAACCATGCTGCGTTTTCAATTTTGAGTGCAGTAGATATAGAAGTGTCAGTATTTTGATGTAACCTAAAACCTGTTAATGTTTTTACCTAAGTTTTTCACAAACAGGTTCTTCAACTCTTCTTTACTCCCCCTGCTTAGCGCTTCCTCTTCCGTTAATCCATATCTACCCCGCTATATTCTTATCTACCTAATCTTTCTTTATAATACCAGGTACATATTCCTTTCTTTCTTCTACCTTTATCTTCCTATTAAGTTATATCCTTCGTTATTCGACCTACATTTATTCATTTTACATATTACTGAATGTATTTCATCTATCATATTTTATCTATTACTTGTAATACGCTTCCTCGCATTTGAATCTTTTCTCTAATATCGTCGTTTCTGATATCCTCTATTCATGAGACTACTTAAAAAATCCTTCTCCATTGTTAACAGTCTATGTTCCAGTTTAGGTATCAATAGTGATGGGCCGTCTATGACTTTGGCCGATTAGTCGGTGCTACGCCGAGTACAAAAGCAGCCGATAAGTCGGCTTTACGAACTAATGTCGGCCACTCTCTAATCCATGTCTCATAATCATATAACAACACATTTATTGCGATCAGTGCTTTATATACTAATAATTTTATGTTTATACGATTATGTTACTAATCCATTGAATTCATTACTATTAACATTTTTTTTCCACCTCAAGATTCATGTTATCTCCGGTAGAATGACTCTCTGGGGATTAGACTGTCTTTTCGACTGACAGTACTGAGATTCGAGACATCAAGATAGCGTAGTACAAGTCTTGACCAAAAAATCACTGGTTCCTCCGAAAACCTAAAAATGTACCGTTTTGGACTAACCCCTAGTAAGGTTTTTTAGGTGAAAGGTATACCTATACAATTATATAAAAGGACCAGCCATTTTTCGTTTTCGATCACTAACCGCAAACTACTAAACCATTCTGAACCAATCTTTAACCACACTATCTTGATAGTTCCAGGAAGGTTTTGCAATAACATCTACTGATTTTTAATTTAAAAAAGCGATAATTTGTGGATCTCAGTGAAGTTTGAAAATCGACCTACAGGTAGCGAGTGTCTTTCTATATGAGAGGTTACAAATGTACGGTGTTATATTGACCTTGATATTTATAATAACATTTACTTTTTTTTTGGCCCAAGACTTCCATTGAAGTCCTATACTGGAACATTTACTTATATTCAATTTCGCACCATTTCGCTATAGAGTTTACAATGGTAAAACTATTGAACCCATCTGTACCAAATTTCAACTATATGGTTTCCATAGTTCTAAGAAGGTTCCATAGCAATAATAAAATTTACTATAGCAAAAATTTAAAAATCAACGTTGAGTGGCAGAAACGAGGTTTGTCACACAGTCATATACTTTTATGGTTAGAAATTAAATCCAACTGGAGAAAATCAGTAAAAATATTTCTGCTTAATAAAAAAAAAATCATTATAAAATCAAAATGTCGATTGTTTTGCTTTGTAATATTGTGTTAAAAAATATAATCTAATAGCCTTTAATTGTAAGCACTGATAATTTAATCCATAATCTGCAAGTTTCTTAATAGGTTCTGTCCATTCGGATTACCAATTGCACACATTAAAATTAAAAATTGGACGTCCAAATATGTTTTTACGTAATCTTCAAACACCTAATCAGTGCACTATAAACCAGGTTAAGAATGAATGCTAAGAGTGAAAATATGAATGAAAAAATAATGTTCAATTCCATATCTCAGAATAAGATTTTTATCGATAAACAAATCAAACTTCAATTATTAGCTAAAATATTTAGCTTAAAATTATCTAAGTTTTTAGTAATGAGAGCGGGCGAAGCCGCGGCGGGGTGTGCTAGTATATCTATATATATAAAAATGAATGTGTGTGTGTCTGTCTGTTCTCTATAGATTCAAAAACCATACATCCAATCGCCGTGAAAATTTGGGAAGTTATTAAGTATATCCCCGGAAAGGTTTTTGTAAATTTTTATTTAAATCAGAGCTGGGGTTCAAGAAATATCCCAAAAATATCAAAATAATATTTATTTTTTATAAATATTACTTTAGTGCAGGTGTTATTAAACAATTACCAATAAAACATATGTTCTAAATTAATCTATATCTCCTTAGTTTTTTAGGAAGGTTTTAAGAAGAATAAAATTCCGTAAAACGATTTCAAATTCATTTTGATGTTTCAGGTTTATATGTAGGTATGTTATTAAAATAACATTTAATTAGTAATATTTGTTAAGAGTTTAACCATGAATAAATTGAATAATTAAATTTTTTCTCATAGAATTTACTTTTATAAAACAAAACTAACCGCAAAAAATACTGAACCAATCTTTACCAAATCTAAACTACATCATCTTCTTAGTTGAAAGAAGGTTTAGCAATAAGAAAATTTACATATTATCAATTAAATTGTTGCTAAAAGGAGATAACAATGTGGTACGCAGTAAATTTTGAAAATTGACCGATATGTGGCGAGTGCCATTTAAGAGAGGTTATAGCGGTACAATGTTATATAGAGCTAGAAATTGATAATAAAATTGGTTTAATTAAAATAAATTGGTATAAAAAAAAACTATAAATATTTAGTGTGACGTGTGGATACTAGGGATGTTTAATAATCGAACGATAAGTTGTTAGCACCATTCTGCAACAGAGTTTGCAATGGTAAAATTATTTAACCCATCTGTGCCAAATTTTAACTACAAAATTTTCATAGTTCTAGGAAGATTTTAAATAGTATAGTTTACTATAATAATTCTTTAGGTAATAGTCGGCTTACGAGCCACCACCAAGTTTGATCCTTACTCTTCACTTCGAGTTTAAATTTATCGATAGTTTTTTCCTATAACCTCACATGTAAGCAAACCTCTACAGGTTCAACTTGGATTGTGTTGTTTAGTTTGTTATATTGATATTTAGTCTTCTTAAATGTAAATAAGTGACACAGAAGTTAACAAAATGATTTTCATAAAGGATTAAGTGTTTTATCAATTCATGTTTTCTTACATATTTCCTCTTATCTAATGTGTAAAAGTGTTACAAAACTTAAGAACATTAATTTGTACATGGATTTGTGTGTTTTTTATATATTTTGATTTGTTGTATCAATTTAAGTGATAAAATTTCAGTATACATATTTTTTTGAATGGATTCTTTGTCATCCACAATATTTAATGCCCTAAAGTGAGACAGATTGTATAATTAATTCAATAAAACATAAAGATCTAAAAATAAATGTGAGAAAGTATATCATAGGTTTCATATTTTTTTATTTCCACTTCCCTTGAAAATAATATAGCAGAAAATATAGCAGAAATTAACATCCTAACTTCTACATGGATTCTATCTTATATTATATAATTCCTTATAACATGGAGAATGGACAATGTGAAAATAATCATAGATTAAGAGGTGTACTGTTGGTAATAACTATTAGTGTAATTTTATAGATTAATGTATTTTTTTTTTTAAATTTAGAAGCCTGATGATGGAGTATTTTCTCCGAAACATGTAACTACAAATGTTAAACAAATAGGAGTTATGTTAAATAAAATCTTGATTCTGCCTTTATATATTTATATCTGTGGCACCTGTGCATAGTGGGCTATGTATATTGAAGAATTGCATTCTTCAATACAAGACTTTTATAGATATACAAATTATTCTTAGTTAATCAATTATTAGTTAAGTTCTTTAATTATGAGAGCGGGCGAAGTCGCTATGGGGAAAGCTAGTCTATATATATAAAAATGAATGTGTGTGTGTCTGTCTGTTCTCGATAGATTTTAAAACCATACATCCAATCGCCGTGAAAATTTGGGAAGTTATTAAGTATATCCCCGGAAAGGTTTTTGTAAATTTTTATTTAAATCAGAGTTGGGGTTCAAGAAATATCCCAAAAATATCAAAATAATATTTATTTTTTTATAAATATTACTTTAGTGCAGGTGTTATTAAACAATTACCAATAAAACATATGTTCTAAATTAATCTATATCTCCTTAGTTTTTTAGGAAGGTTTTAAGAAGAATAAAATTCCGTAAAACGATTTCAAATTCATTTTGATGTTTCAGGTTTATATGTAGGTATGTTATTAAAATAACATTTAATTAGTAATATTTGTTAAGAGTTTAACCATGAATAAATTGAATAATTAAATTTTACTCATAGAATTAACTTTTATAAAACAAAACTAACCGCAAAAAATACTGAACCAATCTTTACCAAATCTAAACTACATCATCTTCTTGGTTGAAAGAAGGTTTAGCAATAAGAAAATTTACATATTATCAATTAAATTGTTGCTAAAAAGAGATAAAAATGTGGTACGCAGTAAATTTTGAAAATTGACCGATATGTGGCGAGTGCCATTTAAGAGAGGTTATAGCGGTACAATGTTATATAGAGCTAGAAATTGATAATAAAATTGGCTTAATTCAAATAAATTGTTATAAAAAAAAATTTATAAATATTTAGTGTGACGTGTGGATCCTCGGGATGTTTAATAATCGAACGATATGTGGTTAGCGGCATTCTACACCAGAGTTTGCAATGGTAAAATTATTTAACCCATCTGTGCCAAATTTTAACTACAAAATTTTCATAGCTCTAGGAAGATTTTAAATAGTATAGTTTACTATAATAATTCTTTAGGTAATAGTCGGCTTACGAGCCACCACCAAGTTTGTAAGGATCAAACACCGACCAGTTCGATCCGCTTCACTTCAAGTTTAAATTTATCGATAGTTCTTTCCTATAACCTCACATGTAAGCAAACCTCTACAGGTTCAACTTGGATTGTGTTGTTTAGTTTGTAATATTGATATTTAGTCTTCTTAAATGTAAATAAGTGAAACAGAAGTTAACAAAATGATTTTCATAAAGGATTAAGTATTTTATCAATTCATGTTTTCTTACATATTTCCTCTTATCTAATGTGTAAAAGTGTTACAAAACTTAAGAACATTAATTTGTACATGGATTTGGTGTTTTATATATATTGATTTGTTATATCAATTTAAGTGATAAAATTTCAGTATACATATTTTTTTGAATGGATTCTTTGTCATCCATAATACTTAATGCCCTAAAGTGAGACAGATTGTATAATTAATTCAATAAAACATAAAGATCTAAAAATAAATGTGAGAAAGTATATCATTGGTTTCATATTTTTTTATTTCCACTTCCCTTAAAATAATATAGCAGAAAATGTAGCAGAAATTAACATCCTAACTTTCAACATGGATTCTGTCTTATATTATATAATTCCTTATAACATGGAGAATGGACAATGTGAAAATAATCATAGATTAAGAGGTGTACTGTTGGTAATAACTATTGGTGTAATTTTATAGATTAATGTATTTTTTTTTTAAATTTAGAAGCCTGGTGATGGAGTATTTTCTCCGAAACATGTAGCTACAAATGTTAAACAAATAGGAGTTATGTTAAAAAAATTTTTATTGATTCTGCCTTTATATATTTATAATATCTGTGGCACCTGTGCATAGTGGGCTAAGTATATTGAAGAAACAATGCTCAATTGCATTCTTCAATACAAGACTTTTATAGATAAACAAATTATTCTTAGTTAATCAACTATTAGTAAAGTTCTTTAATTATGAGAGCGGGCGAAGTCGCTACGGGGAAAGCTAGTATTTAATATTTGTAAGACATATATTGACAAGACATCCGATAATCTAGAATGTTTTATACAACCAGCTAGCTTTGTTTAAAATTATCATTTATAATAACAATGGGAGAGCTAAACCTTCTGTAGGAAGTACAATACACCCGTCCTTCTACCATCCTACAACTTCCTGACTAGTGTAATTCAAACTATTAGCAGGGTGCGCCCTATTCGCCAAGCCACAGGCTGGGTTTCCGTGAGGAAATGGTGGTATAAAATATTACATATTATTATATTAAATGTTAAATTGTGGTTAGCTACTCCGCTATCTTGAAGTGATGTATGGAATATAATCTTTATTCAGGGACTGAAACCTACGATAACTATATAAAATACACATATATAGTTTAATAGGAATAAATATTTCATATCGGGCCTACATTTACAATAAATGTCTAAATATATAATTTGTCGAAATAATTATAATTTAGAGGTTTAAAAAGGTATGCATAAAGGCATTGATAAAATAAAAGATGATTTACGGTTAGAAATAGTTAAGGATTCCCAAGTGTTAGGTGAATAAAAAATATTTGCTGAAGGAATTGCTTGAAGAATGAAGGTAGTCTGGGAAAATGTGTTCATGGACAGAGGAATGCTAAGAAGATCAAGTTTTTTTTTGTTTTTTTTCTTAAGGATTAGAAAAGAACGGCGGCTACCTGAGGTATTGTCGATGTAGAGATTATGGAAGCCATCTCGCCACATTAAAACATCCATAGGAACATTGATCATGGAAACTTGAAAACTAAGAACTTTAAAATCGCTACATATTATTGAAAAATTTATTCACCACTGAACGAACTTACAAAACAAAAACTAATCTATAACGCATTACTGAAACTAAACTGCACCTATGGAGCAGAACTTTTGCGTTCTGTTAAACTCACATTCATAAAATACAAACAGTGCGCTCAAAAATTGTTAAAACGATGCTACACATACCATGTATATTTTTGAAATCTTTATTTATATATCATTATCTTTATAGCTTATTATATTCTAAATAATTATTTACCTTTATTATTATGTATACGTATATAATACAGTATATATAGTATTCCGTACTGCCAAAGGTAAAAATATTGGCACTACGTCTTAAAACTGATCCGTCAACTCATCGGAGAACATCGAAATTATTTTTCAAGAAAGCGAATGAGAGCTTCAACGTCAGAGGATGAAGAACGTTTTTGTCTTTCCACACACCTTATAAATGGAAAAAGAAGTCCAGAGAATGTAAGGTGTGCTGTGGCAGGTCAAAGAAAGAATAAAGGAGAAAAGCAAATACTATTGCCCTAACAAGCCTGCATTTCACATTGGTGCATGTTTTGAAACCTTTCATACTAAACGAGATTATAAAAATAAATAATATTGTTTTGTTGATTTTTTAAAAATTGTTTGTGTTTACTCACCAATACCGACACATAATAATAAGAAGACGTTAGTGTGTTACAATTTTATTTCCTCCTAATTGTTCTATAAAATGTTATTTGAAGCGTAGAATTCCAAAACCAGATGTCTTTTTTTTTCACAGATTGTCGATTATGGTTAATTTCTGACTGGATCAGTAAGGGGGATAGTTTTTGGTATGGCCGTTATAAATGCGATTTAATTACAATCAAAAATCAATAAGCCAAAGTTGAAGGGCAAACAAATCCACTTCAAGTTATAAATTTTTAGAGATTACAAATTATTGAGTTTTTCCTATGATATATGTGTAAATTATTTTAAATAATTTATTCTAAGAAAAATTAATGGAAACGGAGATACTAACGTAAAACATAATGAAATACTTATGTAATAAATTATTTGAATTAGTTGCGGTAGTCAGCAATTTTTGTCGGGGTGTGACGATCCACCACACACTAAATTGTGTGTAAACCAGAAAATAGATCAGGTTCTACTTCTTGTAGTCATGGCTAATAAAAAAAAAAAACAATAATACAATAAATGTATGTCTTGTCCCCGAAATGAAACTACTGAGGATAAGCGTGAATGTACTTGTTCATGGTTTTAGAATACTTCTAATTTAATTACACGAGTTTTGTAGACAAAAATGTAGGCATAGTATATTATTATGACAGGTTGTTCTAAGATGTTGTGCTGCTGTTGTAGATGAAGGACACGGAGGTGCTGTGCCGCGGGCTGAGGGTGCCCGGGGGCAGGGACAGGGAGGGCCGCCCGGTGGCCATCTACAGCCTCCCCCAGGACAGGAGTGCCGTCCAATCTACCATCAGATATCTTTTATCTTTATACAGGTATCTATAATCTATATCTTATATATCTATTTATCTATTTTAATTTTTATTTAAGTCTCCTCTAAAGTTCTCTGAACAAGTGTTTTGTCGTACTTATTTGTTTTTACTTAAATCGGGAGCTAAGCTCTCTTAATATTTGCCTAATAGTTCGCAAAATGTCCGGTACTTCGATTTTTCTATACGTTGTAAGTGTTGTGCTTGTGTATTATATATAATCCAAGTATTGGACCTTGTTGCGCCAACGCTCCTTGATTGGTAGCTGCCAAAGCGTCGACCTTCCCACCCAAATATTAATTGCATTCAGAATTAAAGTAATTTATATTTTTATTACAGCGATTGTATATATTGTATTAAAACTCACTTTAATTCAATTCCCACACTAATTAGTTTGGTAAAGCAATGGTTATGTTTAATATTTTATTGGCATCATTGTATTAAAAAATATTTCCATCTCCCGCATTAGGCATTAAATGAAAGAGATGCCTCTTGGTTCCATTTATGGATAAAAGAATGACATATAATGGATAAAATGACAAAAATAATTGACAAGATAAAATAATAGGGTGTATAAAAAATGATCGTTTTTGAAACAAATTATTTCTTTAATACAAAATACAATTAATACTCAAAGTATAGTCCATTTTTACCAACTGCCATTACTCACCTGCTAGCCAATTGCTCGATGCCACTCAGATGCCATTCCTTGGGATGGCTGTCAAAGAACTCTTGGAGAGCATTTTCAACTTCCACAAAATTATCAAATTTTTTCCCTTGAAGAAAATAGGCCATGGATCAAAACAAGTAGTAATCCGAAGGTGCGAGGTCTGGACTATATGGTGGATGAGGCAGGAGTTCAAACCCATGAAGTTCTGTAAACTTTTCTTTGGTTCGACTGGTGATTGTTAAGGAGTAAGTTCGTGAGGGACCAGTCTACAGGTCTTTTTCGCCATCCCCATGGAAATGAAGATGGAGCTTTTTTTTTTATGAAGTCCACTGTTAGAAACAATCTTAGAGAATGCTCTAAAGGGATTATTAAGTATTGATAAATAATACATAGCATTAAGATATTTACAGACTTTTGAACTCTGGAATTTGATAAAACGGTCATTTTTTTTTTTTATATACGCCCTATTATATTAATATGCGAGTACAAATAAAAAAATCACATTTGTACATATCGCACATCGAGAACGAAAGGGGCTCAAAAAGTGCCATTTTTGAGTTAGTAGCATTGTACGATTCACGGGAACAGGTTTTATATTTGTAGCTTACAAACCTTTTTCTAGTGTGAATGTTTGTCGCTAGTAATGTAAAAAGGCACAACTAAAAAAAAAATTAAAATTCTGTTTCTTGTCGTTGAAAAAAAATTGGAGAGAGTCGGATAATATTAAACTAGAGTTATTAAGATTAAAAAAAAAAAAAAAATCGTAAACAAAAAAAGTTCAGAACAGACTAAATGTGGGGTTCGAGAGAGTATAAAAAACTTTAAACAGGATTTCCCGAAAGCATCACTTTTTGAGTTGTACTTTTTCCATTCTGGATGTACGATATGCACAATAATTATAATCCAGATTGGAAGACTAGACTCCAGTTCAGAGGAAAGCAGGATGTCTTCAGGAGCGCCTGCAGTTGCGATGCTTGATGCCAGTAGAGGCTGGGTACGGGTGCTTTGACATCCAGTAAGAAAACTAATATACGTGAAATTGCAAAACTTCGCTGAGCCAATACCGTTTTAAAATCGAGAAGACGTACAGGGATGATCAAAAAAGCTTGTATTACTATGGACGAATATTTCTGTAATTCACAAACATAAATATTATCTTGTATTATAAACTAGATGAGACCCATATATTCTCGATTAAATAATTGGAAATGGGAAAATTTATCTTCATTTAATTACCGAAATTGTATAGGTACAGTAATTTGTAGAATATTAGCAAGTTAGCAGAAGCAATCCAGCTGAAACTGCATCTCGATTCTGAAATGTTGGATTTGCAATTATCATTGTGCAATCGGTGGTTAAGATCTTCAGAACAATGCATGAAAGATAAACTGATATATTCGTACAAGACTGATATATATGCATGATCTACCAACAGACTGAGAAATAACAAGAGCTAACGTAACACAAAATGGATAAGAACTGTAAAATTTTTACTTTGATATATCTTTGTAGTTTTTTTTAATTTCTCCATAAATTTAATATTGGAAGGAGAATGTTTGGTATATTGATTGTCTGTATAAAATTAACAAATAAAACATATCTATAGCTTTAATTTTGTCGATTCCGTATATTTTTGAAGTTGTTTTAGTTTAGGTTATTTATTTTTATGTACATTGCTCAGCAAACATACAGGTTATGAAAATATTTAAAAAATTATACTAAAAAAAAAACTTTGAATTGTGTGAAAAGTTGTGAAATCAATGTTAATAAAGCTTATATTTTCATCTGCTAGATTACAGATGTGTTATGAAGTTTATAGTTTAAAATTATGATAGTTTCATTTAATTTATCATATATTTAAATTATTTATTTAAAACTAGTTAAACCTTTTGTTAATATATCGTCACCTTAATCTTAACTTCTAACGCTCATCAAGTGTAAACGGTTTCACGCATAGTTGGGCAGTATGCAACTATGCATTTTCAGTAAAAAGTTAAGATCGTCTGACTACTTTGTTTTAACTAGTTGTTGGTGGTAGGTAAATGTTAAAAGCTAAATACTAGGTGAAAAAAATGATTGTAAATTTTAAACTTATAACAAATGTAGTAGTTGCAACTAAAACTACACTAAAGTATTTGTAGTTGCTAATGCTACATATTGCCCAACTCTGATTTTAACATACCCATTTGACTACAGACATTTATAGAAAAGTCAATTTGATTCCATTTAGAATGCGCTATTTTCACAACAATGTTATGAAGGGTGAAGGAAACAATTAAATAAAAATACTTCATTAAAGAAAAAATTAAAAGTATAAAATATCAAAGTATAAATATTCAACAAAGTTATTATTAAAGATTATGTCCATTTATTTTATGCATCCCAGACCTTTTCCGTATGTGTCTCACAGCCAATCATACTATTTTTACTAAAAAATCATTTGTTTTCTCTTAATTTAAGTAATTCAAGTTCAAATAAACCAGATACCTATCCTTTCATAGTAAGCTCCATAATCACTCAAATCCGTTTTAGTTTCTCAACTAGCTTCCCCCTCCATTCCTGATAATCCTCCGAGGTGTCTGAAACGAAGATGGCCTAGAGACCTTCTAGTGTAGAAGTTTTAATAAAGTGCTACTGATGAGTAGTTCTTTCCAAGTTTTAACATGTTATTATAATCGTTGTCAATGCATTTACTTGATTTATATATTCTGTACAGTTCAAATAAGAAGTAACATTTATCACTGTAAAATAATGAAATAAGTATAAAAGTTCATTAGACTCAATGAAAAAAAAAAAATCTCAAAGAGTTAAAAATTGTCCTTTCTGCTACTCTTTTCCCGAACAATGTCGGTGAAGGACTCATTGGCCTTTATTCATTTCTCCCAGTTCATTGTACGTGTCCCATTTTGCTGTCCAAAAAAATTGTTTCTCTTTGTTATTCATAGCAGTCCATAGACTTTTATAATAAGAAAGAAAAACATATTGTCTTTTCCGCCAAGTCCCTGGAATGTAGAGGTGTAATACATTTTAAGTTTTCTTCTGAGATAGATTACGTTGGATCAGATCCAGTAAATTTCGGTTTTGTATTTTGTGGTGGGAAGTATGTAGGTAGAGATTATCGTTCATATCGACCGTTTATCTTTCAGCTGTCAGGCGTTATTATTGTTATTATTCACATAAATATCAAACCTGCCATATTAAATTCAATGTAATTGAACAAAAAAAAAAAAAAAAAAAAAAAAAAATCCTGTGTTTACTTCTTCTTTGAAATCGCTGCTAAAACAAGAGTGCAATCGCTACAACGCTCAGTTAATTGAGAAAAGGGCGGTTAATTATAGTCACAAGGGAATACCTCTGCATATCTTCTCTCCGTTTAACGCGATACGGGCTGAAATTACTACAGCAGTGGAAATTTATTACGTAATTTTTATTACACATGCGCTAGTTGCTATAATTAAAAAACCAGTTATTGATCATATTTATAATTGGAATTCCCCTGTCACGAGCAAGTAAACAAATATAAAAAACTCTGCCTACATCGGTTACTTTTTGCTTTGCAGATTTACTTCAAGAATTGCTAAAAAACTAAATTTATCCCTGACTGAGAAAAACAGTAGATGATGGAAATGTCTGTCTATAATCTAATGTTTCTGATTTTTCGATCCGAGCAGCACCAACAGAGGTAATTTTTTTCAGTGTGAAAAAAAACGTTAAAGACATATCCAAAATATCAAAGTAATGTACTCAATTCTAAATTGACTTCATTTATGTAACAACACTAAAATTATAATAAGTCATAATATTTAAACATAAACATATTTAAAGTTTGACAGAGATCAATTAGATTTTATATGACTATTCCCTCTACTAATAAAACTTCATTCCGTTATTTTGACCAAATTACTAGTGATGAGGAATATCGTAAATAAAAAAAAATTCAATTTTTTTTTTTTTATCTCGTTTACCAAATAATTGAAATAATTTAATAAATTAATTTTTGTCCAATTATTTACAATTAAAATCTAAAAAGCATCGATTCATCGATTGTTATATGATATTGGCTAGAATGAACAGGCCGAAATGTGTTTCATTAAAAAAATAAATAAAATAAAATAAAGTATGATACATAAGTTCTAGACGAATAGTATGTTTTAAGGGTCATTCTCAGGACAATTGCCGTTTTAGGTTTAGAGATAGAGTAAAAAAGTCGAAAGCTGAACTCCATTTTTCTTAAACGAGTATATTTGTATCATTTGTTAAGTATTTTAAATTTTCAAACCATCTGTCACTAAGTTAAGTACCAGTGACAATTTTTTTGACGAAAGCGGCAATTATTTATAGAAAGACCCTTAACCGAGAGAAAAATTACATACAAAGTAACTGACGTAAATCGTATTGGGTTGTCAGGGAAACGATGCCTTCTTGCTTTATTTAAAGTATACCTCTATGTTATGAAATGTTTATATTCAATAGATTATATAAATAAAATTATCCACAATTTAAGATTATACAATAAGAATTTTTTTTTTAATACGCTTTTATTAACTTCACCTGTATGTAACAGAATCTTGCATCGTAATTTTCACTATTTCGATCTATCTGATTATTTTGAAAATTTCCACAAGTGTCAAGGACCAATGACAATACAATTATTGCGCAACTTTGTTTTAATATATTTAAATTAAAAGTCTCCCAAAAAAGGAGTCTGCCTTACAAGTTTTATGTTACAGTATGGTCCAGACGGGTCCTGAGAATAAAATATCTAAAATGTAACTACATCTGATTAGGAGAAAATTTATGGGGGGAAAAAACCCCCAACATTTTGGCTTTTTTTTCAGATTTTTGCAAAAAACATACACAAAAATGCTTTAAATCGAAAAATGTGTTATTTACAAAATTAAAGTTTGTTAAAATATGCGTTTAAAGACGCCTCTTAAGCTGAATTTGATTTAAGCGTTTAGCCACAATCGATTGTCAAATATAGATGAATTTCGCCAACTTTCTCAAAAAGTTAGTTTTGGTCATGTATCAGAGTATATAACAAAAAAATGGGTAATCCAATAAAAAAAATGTTATATACTAATAGTTGTAGGTCTATAGATTCTCTCTAAGACAGGTTTAGTTCAGTTTGCTATTATAGCTTGTTTTTTAAACTATAATTTTTGTTCGTTTTTTTACAATATTAATTAATGTAATTAATAAAGAAGCAAAGAAAACATTTATTTTCATAAGCCATCCCATAAAAAATGTAACAACTGTAAATGGACTTATTGAATCTATAATGATAGGAGGCTCATCAATAGAAGGAAGACTATTGAAAGAGATAAAGCAAACTGTTGAACCATGTCCAGGCCGCACCCTCCTAACGGGTGCCCCTGATACCAGTACAGAGAGAGCTGTCCCCACCTGCGGCGCCCGCTTCTTTCCCCAAATACATTAGTTAACCTTCTCAAAATTAAAATATTGATAAGAAACGTCAAATTTATGTTAAAGACAAAAAGAAAGTAAGAACAAGAAGAAGAATTTTTTCGTGATATAAATATATATGATAACAAGCATTCCTGATCGCTCTCATAAGTTTTTTTAGCTGAACTGCGGGAGCTCAATTCGTTAAATATAGTTCAGGTAATAGCAGCGCAACGGTAAAATGAGTATGCTAAGTCGTTGGATGTAATCTTGATTGACTTGGATTGGAGGGAGGTGTGTTGTCAGGGGTTTGGGTTGTTGACATTGTTCCTTCGGGCTCGCTAAGGCTTTTAATTTTTTTTTCCCCCGCAAATTCTCCTCAGAAATGGAAGGCGTTAAGCAATTAATTCAATCAATTTTTCTTTGGGTTCTTTCTATGCTTCCAATAGACCTTCATTCTTTCAGAAAAGGCTTGTTTACTCTCTTCTGACCACTTTGGTCTGTACTGTTTGGTTGCTCTGGTACAACTTCCCATTTGTCTACTTTGCGTCTAAAGATGTTTTTTTCTAAAATGATTGCTGGTCTTATGTTTGTATTTTTGAGGTCTTTTCGAATTTCATCAAGCCAACGTGTGGAATTCTTAATTGAAGTTACATAATCTATTATTTTTTTCGTCAGTCGATTTTCTGGCAGTCGGCTGAGATGACCGAAGAATTTCATTCTCCTTTTCCTAATGTTTGAATACTTTTCCATAGTTTTAATTTTTTGTAGCCTGTAACCGTCCTGGGTATGTCTTCCTCCTAGAATTTTCCTGATGATCTTTCTCTCTTCTTTTTTGATTTCCTGAAGTTGTTGTTTCCTGTTAAGGGTCAGTGTTTCACTTGCGTAGAGAATTGTTGGTCTTATGACCGTATTGTAACGTCGAATTTTTGTTCCTCTTAAAATTGATTTTTTGTTGTAGAGGTCTTGTGATAACCTTCATTTATATGTCCATGTAATAATGTGCATTCAAACGTTTTCTTATGTTTTTTGGGATTATGAATAAGGCAAGAATTTTTGCCTTAAAACTGCTAAAAAAAAAATTATACATCTGTTCTTTAGCTTTTTGGCTTATACCTCAAAAACTGTGAATTTTTGGAAATGAAAAGTAAATGCAGGTTAAAGTAGTCAAAATACTATTGAACCAAATATTTTTATTTTCTAACAGAAAATAATTTCCATTTATGGAAATACACTAGATTTGCCAAACGAAAAAAAAAAGTTGTCTCTTGTCAACCTTGTTGGCACCAGAAAGTGAGCGCTAACATACTTTCTTTCAGTCTCATTGCAGAATCGATGAGGGCAACTGGTCAATCCCACTTCACCGGTCTGGCTCTGTCAGTATCATACTCATTACTTATTATTCCTTTATGTACAATAATATTTGTTGATAATATATTTATTTTTAAATATTTAATATGTGCTGATCTTGTTAACTAACCGCCCTGGCCAGTGGCATTGATAATAAATAATTCAGTATAAATTGTTCAGACTAGATAATATTGTTTTGAATATTTTTCTATTAAACATTGACCGTGCCTTAAACAAATATTATCATGTTTTACGGTATTATTGGAATTAATCGTAAAGTTTAGGTAGTGGCAATAAATTAGTTCAACCCAGTTAGGGCCAAGGCTAGAATTGAAAGTTTTGATTTTTCTCCAAAGAAATATTTTTAGGATAGTTTATTATTGTTTAATTAAAAGAAATTCAAAATATTTTTTTTGTTCAGCCATATTGGCAGCAGCAAATGTGCTCACGCTACACCAAGAGATACTCACCCTGTGTATATATATATATATATATATATATATATATATATATATATATATATATATATATATACACACATATACACATCTTAAAGATAACATCTGAATCATATTGGAAAATTCCAATTATCTGCAGATACATATTCAGTTCAGCTAGGTTTAAACTTCGTTATAATTAAGTCAAAAGTTGTTGTTTTTCATCATACATTTTACTTGGTTCAATATTATTTTATGACTGAATGGACAAAGAATGCTGTTTAGTGCTGATCCGTCTATTTCGGTGTGAAACTTGTTACAACCTCAGCATCAAAATAACATGTCGAGAATAAATCGGGTGAAAGTGAAAAAGTTGAAAGTCAGGACAGATTTTCTCATACTCTCGATATATTCAATGTGAACAATCAGTGAAACGCCTGGTGAATCTTCGGGTCAGTTATATCATTCTATCAATGCTAAAACATATTTATGAAATAGGTTCATATTTTACTAATAGTTACTATTTCAACAAAAAAACTGTATCGTATTTTTTTTAAACTCAACGTCAACTCTCCTAACTATTATTTATTGTTGCTCATTAATAAAAAAGGAGTAATATTATTAAGTAATATTAATATTTCTGATATCTCATTCCCGCTTCAAGGTCACGCTAGAATCTAATTTGAATTAATATTTATATTATTATTAATAATTATGTATTATTATTAAATTATTGTACATACTAATGTAAATATATATAATGGGGTCCAACGGGTTCGTCCGTTACTAAGGGGTATTCGCCAGGAAAGAAAAACAGTGAATGGCTTATTAAAGATTAATATGTACATACATAAAATTCATGTTTACAATTTTTCTTATATCTGTATAATCTATTTAATATCTTTAGGATTTCCATATTATAAACATATCTATGTATTAAAAAAAAAAAAATGGAAAATAAATTTGGAGTTGGGTAAAGTTATTTTTATGCCGGGTTATAAAGCGTTATAATTACTTGGGTGCCCGTGAAAATCTTCTAAAAGCGAGGAGACACGAATGAAAATTACTTTCATAAAAATTTTCACTAATTTCATTCTTCTCAAAAAAAAGATGACAACAAAAAAATTAATAATTTACGTACATATTTACTTAATGCACTTTAATTCTCAATCGTTACATAAGTATTTATTAAAAACAAGAAAATATAAAAAATACAATTATTAAATTTGAACATGAAAGCATCTTTAAAATTTCAAGTATATTTCAAAACATAACAGTTAAATGTCGTCTTCTTGATTTTTAGATATTTTGGAAATACTATACAATATATCAATTACTAAGGAGAAATTAATATTAAGGTGTAATTACAAAAGCAATAATTCTCCCTTATTTGTTTATTAAAAATCATATGATGTTACATGATTGTCCAATAATAATATTATTTCATTATTTGCGACGTTTCATGGTCATTGCCACATTATCAAGCTCTGAAACATGCAAAAACACACATGCTTGGCAAATTGCGTATAAGGTATATTATGTGCAACTATATTCGACCATGTACTATATATAACTAATGAATTACCTTAAAAAATTTTTCAAAAAACTAGATCCATTTCCACTATAATCTTTAATCGACTAAAAGTCGATGAAATAATATTATTATTGGACAATCATGTAACATCATATGATTTTTAATAAACAAATAAGGGAGAATTATTGCTTTTGTAATTACACCTTATTTTGGAAATGTTTGTTAAATAATTTTGCTTTCCACCTCTTTTAGAGGGGTGACCGTTGCATGAGTGCAAATTCCTTTACGTGTCCATCGGTGAAAGGTGTTAGCTAGGAGTTTTTCTGTACATGTTAAACTTTTGCACTGCCATTACCAATTTATTTGGATTAAATTAAATATATATAAAAATTTCTCTCTATATTCACGGAACTAATTTCATACCGCTCTTACTATGACTAGTTTGTTAGACGTAGCTAACACGTTGTTCCTGTCCTAGTTACAGTAAAGAGCGGTAAATCCGATGAAAAACAATTCGTCTACCAACAACTCATTCGAGTTACAAAAGCTTTCATTTCAGGTTTTAACTCTCCCTTGTTCCTTTTTAAACCATAGAAAAGTATCCTTTGTATTTCATCGTTTGTCCTTGTGGTGTAGAGATTCAGTTTCTCAGATTAGAGACCATGGAGAGACGGTTCAAATGTCAGTAATACATAAATTGCAGACCACAATTATCTAAACAGTTATATTTGTTAAAGCGAATAAGTTAATAACATGGAGTTATATATTGTTTATATTTGTGTATCCTCTACATATGCTGATACAAGTAAATAATTCTCCAGTCAGTATATAGGATGAACTAATAAATCTCTTTACTTATTTACTCAGTTGGTCTCATCGCTCAACCACCTATTAGCTTCCTTACTAGATAGTCAATATAGGAATATAATGATTAAAGTCAGCATTTTAAGAGCGGCTGGGAGGAAATGTATACAATGTGCTTATTCTAACAAAAAATCCAAACTACGCCCCTAAAATTAGTTTTGAAACTACTCTCAAGATACCTCAGTACTGTTTGCAGCTTTATTCGCTCTAGTAGTATTCTTCAGTGTTAGAAAGCTGTATATCAGAAAAAGTTTCTTAAGACTGTTATGCATGCCTACTAATAGGGTGTATAAATAAATACTGTTTTTTCAAATGCATGAATCCCTGAAACTATTAACTATTTTATACTATTTATTCTTTAGCAAATATGTATTCTCTCTTTAGAATACTGTTCTACCTCTATTTATCAACAATGTATGGCCTCAATAAAAATATAGTTCAAAAGCTTTTAATGAAAAACCAACATGGCGCTGTCTTATGAAATTCTTGATATTTTAAGACATTACTGAAAAAATCGTTTTTACTTGAAATCAGAAAAACTAGAGGAGAAGGTATTCAAGCGAACCTTGCGGCGTTGTTTTACAAAAAAATTCTATTTGAGGTAGGAAAAGGAAGGAGTGATCCGTCATTAATTTATACTTAGATAGGATTAAGCAACTGGCTAAAAGATGAAAATGGCTGTGCACCATAATGGGTTATATTTTGAATATTAATTTTATGATACATTAAAGAAAAATATATTTAAAAAATTTTTTTTTAAATATCCTGTATTATGAAAATATTACACACTGTATCGGCTGATATTACAAATTAAATAACTATTTGCCTCAGCCATAAACGAACATTGGTCCGGAAGTTAAGAATCCAGTGCCTTATTTGCTGAGCTTCTGTGCCTCTTTAATTACAATTGTTTACTAATATGACTATTCGCGTTTGTATAAATCATAGTTTAAAAAACACGCTTTAATAGCAAACCGAACTAAAAAGAAGAAAATAATTTTTGTTTCATGAACACTTTGTGGTATGGCAATAGAAAGCAATACAATCAATTACGATTAATTAATATGGATTAAAATTAAAGTAAAACTTATGTTATTCACAATGTAATTCGATTTATAGTAAAAAAGCGTAGGGTGTGTGATATTAAATGTTACAAAAATTTTATTGGTAACTATTTATAAAAGTAGAGTTATTATGAAATTAATAATAGTAAAATCTAAAAGCGTATCAGTAAAGGAGTATACTGACAAAAGAACATAACATATCCTGTTTTTAATGTTGCAAGATTGTAACATATCGTGTTTTATTTGCTTTCTAAAATATTTTTATGTTGTATAATGTATAATGTAATTTTTTTTCTTTTCAGCGAAGAAACGAGAAGGAGCGGTATTCGTCTGGTGGTAGATGGCCATCCTGGAGGAAGAAGGGCCGGCCGTATCCTCAGCGCCGTCATTGGAGACGAGAACGTTGCCTGCCTCATCTTGAGGCCGGAGGCCTTCTGGGACAAGAGTATGGACCACTGCGCAAAGTCCAATCCTGAGGTGAGTTGTTAACAAAAGTTATGAAAACTGGTTGTGAACTTAATGAATTAGCTTACCGAAAAAACAAATATTTCTCTAAAATTAGTGACACAAAAATAGGAGTGACGATAGTTTAAAATAAAACATAAAAGCATGAATTTGATAATTTAGGCGATCCCTTGAAAAATATCTTATGAAAAAGAGTTACCAAAAAAAAAACAACACTGAAAAGCGAGACGGTATGTCGTCATCATGACAAGAATTTTTTTTAAGTCTGATTTTTTCGATATTATGAGGTTATCGCAGTTTCTGATTAGGAATTCAACATAAGATTTTGTTATCCAAATTTTAATGATATTCGAATAAGAGTTTCCCTACACAAAATTATATGAGATTAAAAAATGGATGGGGACAAGATCTTTCAGGCAAAAAATGTCTAGATGTTAGTTTTTTCTCTCACTGAAAAAAAACAAAACAATAGATTTTGTTATCATAAATCTTACAATCTGCCTCAGTTAAGGGCAATAGGTATTATTGATAATGATGTGTCCATTCATACCATAAATGGAATATCAAAAAAAAATAACAACATTGATAAAGGATAGCCCAAAAAAAAAATTAAGAAAAAGAGGTATTTAGAAGGATTCACAATGTGGAACTGCACGAGTTATATCAGGGAAATATAGTTCAAATAATAGCAGCGCGACGCTTAAAATGGGCATGTAAAGTCGGGTTTAATAATGATCGAATTCCGAAAAAAGTGACCAGTTTTGAGCCATCGGGTAAACGACCGAGACGAAGATGTGAGGATATCGTAAGGGTGACCTGGGGGATTTGGGTTTTGGAGAAGTTGGTTAGAAGGAAGTGTGCGGTCAACGGTTGGAGGTGTCGGCATCGAACCTTCGTGTTCTCTAAGCCTTTATTTATTTATTAAAAAAGAAAAAGGTAAAATGTCAAATCCTATATATACTTTGTATTGAATTAAAAATTAGTGACAGTATCAGTTTATTTCTTTATAACACTTCATTTATTAAATTATAGATATATCATTTATTAAATTAATTATAACCTATTGTCTTATTTTGTTAAGAAAGAATACTCATCACCATTGCTTGAAAAAGTAAGATAACAAGAATACATGTCTACAGTAAATCTGTGTAATAATAAATTTGCAAATTTTTATCACCTATTTATGAAACTTTGAATAATCATAATGTACTATAAATTTTAATGGGTGAAAAAACATTTTTGTTTCCATCATAACATATTGACATAGCAATCATACTAACATCTAGGCTTTTACTGTATTTTACTTAATATCACATTTAATATTAAATGGCATTCTTTTTAGATTTATAGATTCAAGGTGTTTCTGACTCTTTTATGAAAATCTTTATGTTTTTAGCCCGTTTTTATACCCCCTTCAAGACTGCAAAAGTACATAGATTTGTCTCAACTGCCTGAGGATTTTGGTGGAAGTCTTACTCACGATAGGGAACAGTGGCTTCGAGACCGTGTGGTAAGTTTGGCTTTCAATAAAATAATCCTTATCTTATTTTTTTATTTTTTTTTTAATGTTACATTTATTTTTGATTTATAATAAATGTTATTGCAATTATCTGTAGACTATGTGCACCTTTACAGCCTTTACTGATTTCAATACTAGTGATTCAGATTGGGATGGGTGCTTGAACCTCCTAAGGCCCATATGTATTAGGTAGGAAGAAGCTAGATACAGTTTCCGTAATGCCACTTATGCTGTTAATAATACCAGCCAGCTCTATTATTCAATGGCCACAGGATTTGATTGTTAAATATTCTAATAAAAAGATGCATTTAAATTTTTTTAGTTTATTTAAATTTTAATTAGTAACATAAATTCAATGATTGGAAATAATAACAAAAAATATTCATAACCCGATAATATAGCAACCCTAAAAGGTAGAATAATTATTTCCATAATATTCTTGAAAACTGATTCAATCAACAATAAATTACAAAATCTCCAACTTAAGGATAATAAGTTTGCAGATAGAGTTTTAGTTTGCAATGAATTAACTCAAATAATATACATTACAAAAGTAAATAAATAATCTCTAAATATGTAAAAGATATAACAATAAAATAAAATAAATAATAGAAAAAATATCATCATAATCTATCCTCTTCAATGCTTAATCAGTGGGAGAAGGAAGTTATATAGTATTTTTCAAAGGTTTTGTGAACAAGCTTTAACTAATTTTCAAATATACATGATTTGAGACCCTCTTTAATTTAAGGAGCATTTGACCGAAATTCAATCTCATCTAGCAAAGGTTTATGCATAAAAAAAAGTTTATGTTATTTTATAAAATTAAAGGTTGCAAGACAGGGGAGCAATGTAAATGATAAATGATACTAGGTATAAAATGATACTACACTGGCTTTATAAAATGAATTTATAAAATGAGCCTAACTATCATAAATATGTCAGAAACTAATTAAAAAACAGAATTAGCCCTTGATAAAAAGCTAATGAGCTTTGTCAGGATCAGGATGGGAACCTGCCTTGGTGGGCCATTTAATTCTAATATTTTAAAATATAAGTAATTGACATTAGTCAGAGGATAAATTAACTAGGTTCACTAATTAAATATACATGTGTCTGATGTATGTGATCATGTGCAGTATTTATGTTGTTTTTTTAAAAGGCATCCTATTTAAATTACAGAAAGCTGATCTCTTTTTTCACGAAAGCAGTGAAGTACAGACTGAGTTGGATCGAGTAACTCGTCTTCTTACTGGGGCAAAGGAGGGAACCAATAATGCTGCCCGAACGATGACCCAGACTCGGGCAACGTACAATAACACAGCCCAGGCGGCTGCAGCTCTTGTTCAACAAGGTAGTTTATAGTACCAGTTCATTCCATTTTTTCATAATTGAAAAATTACTTATTGGCATTTAGTGGTACTGACTTACTGAACAATATTACAGTATGACAAACGCTTCTGAAAAGATTAGTCAAACTATGTGGCACAATTTTTCTCAACTATTAAACTTTATTTTATGATGAAAATATAGTCTTTGTTATATCAAAGATGTATTAGCGAGAGAAAAAAAACTGATGTGCCTATAGCCAATGACAATTTGTACAAAAATTAAGGAATCCTTGCAATAGTATTGAATTTCTATTATTAGTCTTGGTTTGACAGTCATTTATTCTTTTTTCGAGAATAGTTTATTCAATGAAGCTTATCACCCAAGTTTAAATGTTTAGCACACTCCCATCATCTCCATGTATTTTTTATTTTCATTTATGTTTGAGCTCACTTAACCTAAAACAATGCATTTCCACCACTTTCTCTCTCCATACAGTGCATGAATTCATCAAATTATCTTTGCTCATGCTTCTAGTTCTTACGATCATATTTTCTTTATTTAACCATTTTCCTTCATTTCTTCAGAACTAATCCAGGTAATGACAATTGTGAATTTGTATAATAATAAATGTAGAATATGAAAATGGGGGACATTGAATAATAGATGTTAAATTAACTTCTTTTTTCTACACTCATTAGTTGACTTTGAGATAAAATCCTCTTGGACTTTACACAATAATTATTAATTTGGGACGTTTCTTTTCAAGATTTGGGAAAATTTGATAGTTAAGCATGCTGCTTTTGAATGATCAGCTCTCAAATTTTGTAACCAAGTCACTTTGTGGGTTGTTGTGACAGTTTTGTTTTTTTTTTCTTTCTTTATTTTAAATAAAGGCACATAATACTTAAATGCTGTTGTTAGATTACCTTAATTAATTCATGTATATGTTTATCTGTTTCATCTTAGCATTAATGAACCAAAACTGGATCCTTCTTTAATGGCTAATAACTTAAAATTTATGCGAATAAAAAAGTAGTGAATAAGCCTATAAAACAGGCCACACAATACAAAATTACAGGACATATACCTGGCAAATATAGGGAAGTTTGCGGTAAGAGCTTGGTGTTGTTGGCATCGAGCCTTCAGATTTGCTATGCCTTATTATTTATTTATAACAAAATGACTACCATTTTTATGGGAAATCAGCATTTCTGATATCTGATGCTTCTGATCTTATTTATATCTTATATTAAAAAATCTTATATGATCTTATATTAAAAAATATTCTATTGTGAGAATGATATATTTTAATCATTTATAATTATAGGTAGAGCATTGCTTGATGATCTGGGTATGGGAAGAATGACAGAAACAATAGGCCAAGATGTGCTTGATACACGACAAAGGCTAGAGAGGGAAGTTTCTGCAACAAGAGGAAAACTGACAACCCTCCAAACAGCCTGGGGAGCCTTGAACAAATCAATCGCTGATGCAAAGGTAACTTAAATCACTCAAGTAATGTTTAATAATGAATAAAAAGGAGTATATTTTACAAACTCTATTTAATTTTTAAGGAAGTTGAAAAACTTGAGACAGGAGTGAAGTCCGTTACAGAGTGGTTACTAACGAAAGGTGAAGAACTTCTAGCTTCTCATTGTCATGTAGGATTCGATATTACATCAGCTGAGCAGCTTAGAAGAGAGCATGAACAATTAGAACTTTCTTGCAGGGTATTTTCATTGTAATATACATTGAACACAAAATAATTTTTATTTTGATTCTGTGCCAGAAGCCCAACTTATCAAAATAAAAACCTTTGTACAATTAATTAATTGGTGTTTTCCTAATATTAATATTTCTACAGGAAACATATGGACAATATGCAGAACTTCTGCACAAGTTAGATTGCAGTGGTTTAGAAATACCAAGTGATTTAAAAGCACAAAGAGATTTTATGGATTTTGTTATACGAGGTTTTGCTTCAAGATTAGAGAGAAGAAGGAATATTCTCATTTCTTCTGCACGCTTTTTTCGTTTAGTTGCGGAAGTAAGTCAATTTGTCTTAAAATTATTTTTATCTTCTCAAAACTTTCGAATTGATGAATAAACATCAATTCAATCATTTTTTGTATTTAAGGTCTAATAATATTTTATAGTCAAATACTTTTTTATTAAAAAAAACAAAACATTTTTTAGTATTTCCAAACAACTAGTGAAATTTATGAGAAATTAGTCATGACTCCAGATGTTGGAGTCTTGGATAAAGCTCAGTCAACTCTACTTCAACTTCAAGATAGCCAAAATACCATTGGTAATTTTTTCAGATTTTATTTTTCATTGATTTTTATTTCCAGTATTTTGACTCGCTTAAAGCCAAGTTTTAACACACTCCTAGTCAAGATATCTATGGATATATTCATGATATTTAGATGTATAACTTCAATGAGCTGTAAATATGAAGATGAAATTTATATTTCCTTAACTTTTTTTATTTTATTTTTTTTAGATGAACTTGAAGAATGGGTGATGAGAGAAGGAGAAAAACTTTCTGATTTACTTTCTATGCCGGTCAAAGATTCCTTAGGTATACCTATTAATGTCTAGTTAGTTCGCACTTCTAAATCTTTCTGATCTTTACAATAAATCAGGAAATCAATATTTTGATTGAAAAATCAATGCTTAAGTAAAATTTCAAGCTGCTTTTTAAAAGTTTTAGTCATAGTTAATGTGGTTCATAAACATAATAATTGCAGTAAATAAGAAATTAGCATATGTGATATTTCAAATCTTATAAAAAAGTAAAAATAATGTTCTAATGTCATTGTATTCTTTGCTATATAATACAAAATAATTCCTTACAAATATAATGCTTGCATTATAAAATGTTTGACAAATTGAAATGTTTATAATCTAGGGAGAGAGGTGATAATAGACTATGGCCCAGATATCACGAATATATCTGAGATCCTCGAAATGTCACGAGCTCGCTCTGAACTATTTAGGGATAATGTTGAACTTCAACGAATAACTTTACAACAAGCCTCCCATGTATTTACATATGAAAATGATGCTGCTCAGGTAAATTTGTTATTGCTTATTAGCATCAACATCTATTTAAATAATTAAATACTCTAAATTCCTTTAATGTAAATAATCTTATATTAATTTTTTTTCTAGGCTATCATGTGGTTAGATGAACTTTTTGAAGTAATGCTTATGTCACATGCTGAGGTTGGCTGCAGTGTGTATGAAATTCAACGTCAGAAAGAAGAGCAACAGAATTTTGAAGAAACTGCAAAGGTTTAGTCTTCACATATAGTTAACTATGTTAACAATTTTTTTATTTTGTTTTTCCTGTCTCTCATAAAGTGTAGCTTATACATTTTAAAAATACTAAAAAGGTATATATAAAATAAAACCCTCTTAACCGAATGGATCAACTGGTAAACGGATTAACCAACCTATTCCGTGGAAACAATGTGGGAATTTTTTCCTTCTTTCACTTTATAAGAAGTAATTGGCTTAGTCACTAAATGTTTAATGAGCCCTTTTGGAAAAATTCTTAGAAAAAAAAATGAAGTAAACATTAAGTGTTCAATGTGTTGTGGTGAGCAGAATGTGGGGGGAGGTAGTTATAGCTCGTTTTATTTCTCTCTAACTTCTGATACGACATATTTTTCTGTAATAAATGATGTAGTTTTTTAATGCAAATTCAATTTAGTGATAGTTAATTCCTTGAAAATAAGTTAAGCAGTAGAGGAAGTTATATTTTTCTTTCAGTTCTGTTCTTGCTGTTGCCTGACACCACCAACCGTTGACCACACACCTTCCTACAACCAACTCCTTCAAAACCCAAATCCCCTAGATCGACCCTCACATTTCTTCCATCTACATCTCAGTTAATCCGATGGCTCAAAACTTTTCGGAATACGGTCATAACTAAACACAAAAAGTTTACTATAGTCCTTTTTCTAGAGATATCATAATTAGTGTTCAAATGCCAACTTTTTAGAATAAATATATAAAAAAAACTTTCACTTTTAAGAGAGTACCTATATATTTCCAAAATTGTCAAACTCAAAATAAGTAAATAGAAGAAGAAGAAGAAGAAGAAAATGAACTTTATTCAATTTAAATACATCTGGATTTATAAACTAATAGAATAAGTTTTTCTACTAAGCATTAGAAAGGAAATATTCTTTAAATTACTATTGCATTGAGGGAATAGGAAAATAGAGGGCGTTAAAAAAAGAAAGAAAAAGTAACTATAATTGTGTAAAAGTAAAAAAAAAAAAAAATACGAACATTTTTAAAATATGTGAATTTCAAAAATATTTTAATTGTCAAGGTAAAAAATGTAAAATTAAGTTTGTAGTTAAATAACGCAACATTTATATGCTACTGAAACATAAGAAGGTATCATCCGCTTATCACTTGAATGCACTTCCAAATACCTAAATCATGGTTTTCAAATTTGCATTTATTGGTTTATTAAACAAACTGTTTCAATTTTTCTTGTACAATAACAGGGTTATTCCTTAAAGATTTAAGCTATGAAATATTTATCTTATTTGACTTTCAAAAAGTTATATTTGTACAAGTGTTATTAAGTGACATGATAATTCCTGAAGACTGGGAAAAAAGAAAAAAGATTTTACAAGGAACATTTGTTGGAATCGGTTTGCCATATTTTGAACAAAAAATGATCGAATGGTCAATATAAAAGCTATAAGAGCTTATTTCATTACGGATTGAACTATTTTGTTCTATAATTAGGATTTTATAGTTTAATCAGAAATGCTGTTAGTTGTACCAGTTGGCTTATAAAGTTTACATGTTTTATTGTACTTTTATTGAACATATGATGTTGTTTTCAGTTTATATAATCTATTCTCTCTCTTTAGTGCACTTATGAGTTTGGCTCCCAGTTGCTACGAGGAGCATTGCTCCTGCGACAGGCCTGCAAACTTGGAGAGTCGGAGAACAGGCAGCTGTCTGAGAGGCTTACTGACTCTTGGCTTAGTCTCACAGCTGCCAGCCAGGCCCATATGACGAGACTAAGGGTTACAGCTGTTTTCCATAGGGATATAGATAAGGTGAATGATTAAATAACTTTTCTTAAAATCTTATAAAAGATGTTTTCTTACATTAAAAAATTGAACCTTGATTTGCCTTTATCTAACTATAAGGTTTTTCACTTTTAATCATTGCCATTCTATATTTTGATTTTTTTACAAAGACATTTGTTTAAAAGAAAATATGACAAACGACGGCTTATAAATCTTCTACTGAAATAATTTATATTTTTTTTATTTTTTCTATTTAGCTGAGAAACGATTTTTTTTTATAGTTTATGAATTTATTTTTTCTCTCATTTCTTCAATAGCTTAATACAACAAGGTTTCTACATTTTTTTTTTCTTACTGCATTTCTTGAAAAATGTAGAATATACATATTGCTTTGTTACTTTATGGTTTTATTTTTAATTTGAATAACATTTTTTATTTATTCTATGTTCTATCGTACATTCATTTTTTATTTAATTTATTATATATTGTTCTAGCTAATTAATTTTCATTTTCTACACAGAATTAGTTATTCTTAAGGAACTACGATCTTACAATTTTTTTTATTAAAAAAAGAAAAATAACCTTTCTGGTTTCATAAATTATACTTTAAATCAATAAAATCAATTAATTAATAAATTAAATGTTTTCTGAAAATAAATTTTTATTTGTTTATGAAATTATAGCCAACCTCTGTAGGTATAAAATTATATAATCGATTTTTTACTTGTAAAATTAATTTTATCCTCTAAGTTTTCATAGGGTTCATCATCCTTTTTCTAGTCTAAAAACGAATGATATATTTATTTTAGCACTGTGCTGAACTGAAGGATCTCATTGAATCTGCAGAAATGGTCAAGAGCGATGACCTTAAAGATTTGTTAAACAGTCGAGAAGCAGTTCTATTAGAGGTTGCTCGTATGATTCGTCTAGCCCGTCTTTTAAAAAGCAGATTGAGGGAACCTCTCTGTTCCCAACAGTAAGTTGAAATGTTTCTATATTTATTTTTAGGACTTAAAGAATTTTTAAAATTAAAAAATAAATTTATTAATTCTCATATTGAAAAAATTAATACAATATTTCTTTTTGAAACTACACTATCAAGGATTATGAGTGAATTTTAATTAAATTGCTTCAGAAATATAATAAAGATTGAAATTTTAGAGTTATTTTACTATTGCCAAATATTTGAGAAGTAATAAATTAGTCAATAAATAAATTTTGACCAAGCAACCAATAATTATTAAAATTGCTATAAGATTATAATGATTCAGGTTTCAATTACTTTTGAAGATTTGACCATAGTACTTCCAATATAGCACTTACATTTTTTTTTAATTAAAAAAAAAGTTTAGTGTTTTTTTTTTGTTTTTTTTATGACTTGATCATATACTGTAGGTAGAAGTATTAAAATTTATCGCTAAGGTTTAATATATATATATATATATATATATATATATATATATATATATATATATATATATATATATATATATACATTCGAATAGTCTTAGAATAAATTATTAAAAAAAAAAAAATTAAATAATATAAATTAATAGATTACTCTCACAACTTAAGCAAAATTAAAAATAATAAACTTGTTAAGAGCATACCTCTTTAGTTTTTTCAAATGAAGATATCCATATGCATTTCTGGTTTTCCTATCAGTACACAACTTCCAACATAACAAACAGAAACAGCATAAGACAAGCTTTGATAGCAAACTAAGTATGACTAGAAATAAATCTAAATCCATTTATGATGTGTGATGCTCTAGTTCCAGTAGAATTAGGCCCCCTTTTGTTGAACCATTAGTCCCTATTATTTATTAGAGATATAAATTACATTAGCTCTATATTGGAATTAAATTAAACATTAATCCATTTATATAATTACTAGGATAGAAAAAATATTATTAATAAAATAGAATATAAATATTCATTATAAAATCAATTCTAATTTAAAAAGATAATAATGTTATCTGGAACTAGTTCTTACTACTAAATAATGATAACAAGTATTAAATACTGTACAAAAGGATTTTTTTTATATATAACCTTTTTTATAAAAAAATTAAAAATTTGGTAAAACATTAGAAATATAATAATAGCTAAAATCATAACTGATAAAATGTATGAATTTTTACTTATGTGAGAATTACTTTCAGTTTATATTTAACAAATTTCAATTCAGTCATTGAAGATAAAAACAAACAAGTTTAAGACCAAAAACAATTTTTCGTGTGGTGAAAAACATTGTAACTTTTGATTTCTTAATAATTCTTCAGTGTTTATAAGTACATTAAAATATCTTCCTGAATTTGATTATTCTTCCATTACTTTTTATGGATTAAACATTGGTTAGTGTAAAGAAAACTTTTCATCATTAAAATCTTGGCAGGCATTATTACTTATATGTAATTAAAAAAAAAAAGAGAAAGAAAAATTATGTACAGTGATGTATTAAGGTCAACAAGTCTAACCGAACCATTATCCTGCAAGGATAATTAGTCAATTGTCTTGAAAAATTATGTCTCTAAATTATCACACTTAAATTACCTTTTATATTTCATAATGAGAAAATTATTGCACCAATGTTACAAAAAAAAAAAAAAAAAAAAAGCATTTATTAAAATTTAAAGTTCAATTTAATAACTATGCATAAAGTAATAAAGGTGATTTTTTAATAAATGGCATATTGAAACTTAACTTCAAAGCAATATTCTTATAAATAACTTTAATATTCGAAATGAAAATGAAGGGAGAAAAAAAACGTTGAGTTTGAGTTTTTGTAAAGAGTAGAGTTGATATAAAAACCAGATGGCACAGATTCTGTTCCATAGTTGCTGGAAAAAGTTGGCCAGTATGGTAAGATATATAAATAGATGAGAGTCGGTCGATCATGTCGTGTGGGAGGGGGACTACAGGTGGCCAGTCAGGGACCTCAGTTTGCTCCGGGATGTTTATATATAGTGACGATATCTCAGCAATATGATGTAAGTAATCCCTAAAGTACTTCCTGTAACAGTAAATTATGTATTTACCCTTCTTATTTTGATTTTTCACCTTCTTAAATAAGCATACCAGTAAAAAAAGGAACCAGCTTATTAAAAGCATTAAATGTCATCGATCTAATACCACCTGAACTGATTTATGTAAAGGATTACTTTATAGTTGTCACAAAGGTTGAAAAACGGCCTAGTTTATAACTGGATTTCTGTATAACTTTTAATTTAGTATATTACAAGTTTGCACCCATGCTTGGATTTTATAACTCTTCATGTTCATGGGGGTTAACATTGTGTTTCAACTTAAAATGTCTTTATTAAAATTTTTTTTTTCTTAAATCAGAATAATTTTTTGTGTAAATTAAATACGAACATAAATCAACGATATCAATCCTTAGGCCAAAATGTTTTTATATTATGCATAAAATTATTAATTTTGTCACGTTGTTAAGATTAGAACTTTAATAATTTCTTGCCTTACTTTATCTTTATAAAAAATATTTATTATTGATTTAAATATTGATATTATGGTTCCGACAAGCAAAATATAGTCTTTATATATTTTTAAAATAATAAAGGTAGGCCATAAACTAAATAATCTATATCTTGGATTAGTTGAACCATTCTTATTTACTTTTGAAACAGAACTAAAAGCCATAGGTTGAAATCTTTTTTCCCCGAAAGTTTCCATACAGATAATGGTGTTAATTGCTTTCATAGGCATAATAAATGTGAAAACGATAATTCAAACCTATTAACTTCTTCATATTTTATAAACTTTTAAAATTAGTTATAGTTTAAAGTTCCATAAAAGTGATTGTGACTATTTTTTCAATAAACATACTTATGTACTTAGGAATTATAACATCCAGACATTAGCTGAGATATCCACTTACTTATCTTGATTAAAAATAAAATAAACACAATTAGATACGGAATATAATTTTGAAAGCACAAAATGAAAAAAAAAATCATGTCCTTTTTATTTTGGTTTCTGTTACCATTTATTCACTACCCATTCTTCAACAAAAGCAACTATCTTTCTGAGTTACATGTCTATCTTTTTAACTATCCTTTTTATCACATGTCTTGGCCAAACAACCATTATAATTTAAATTTCTATCCTAATTCCTTTACATCTTAGATGCATTGCATCAAATGTATTTCATAAGCTCTTGCGTTCTCAATAGAACATAGTCAAAGAAAAAGTTCTCCCTTAACAACTTCAAGGTTTGATAACGACGATTAACTAGTGTAATTTAATAACTAGTTCCGCCATTTAACTAGTTTAATGATCCTGTTATATTTAAACTCAAATACATCGTTATAAATATAGACCATATAATTCATATTTCGTAATTTTCCGAACAGCTATAGCTGCAACTATGATCTAATATTACAAGGTGGTCAATCGTTTTAAATCACTCTTAAATAGTTCCTAAGTACTCTAATTCCTTTCTTGAGATTTTGCATAAATTTAAGGACTAAAATGTCCCACATGAAGCTTAATAAGTTACAAACTATGGAACCTTCAAGAAAAAATATATTAAACTACCAGAGGTCTAATAACTCTTCTCTAGGGAAACAATACCAACCAGGAGACACACCTAACTTATCTAAATCTGGTTTCAAATCGGATTCGACAGAAGCCTTAATGAGTGAACCTCTTAACTGTTGAAAATACTACACCTAAGAAAATCCTTGTCTGAAAAATAAGGAAAAATTGAAAACTAATAATAAATAAGCAAAGGAATAAGGTAATAGTTTTCACGTGTTTCCTTAATCTGTTTTATTCAGAGAAAGGAATAAGCAGTTTATGCAGCGTATTTAAAACTTTAAACTACGCTGTACTATTCTTACAGAATTCTCTCTTTGAAGTGGTCCAATAAATTGTGTGAAAATATTTCAAATGAAACATATTATTCATAATGAAATAATTAGAAAAACAATAATAGATGCTTCTTTCTTCTTCCAGAGCTAAACAAATCTTGAATAGTGAATGGCATAGCTCCTAGGTTGAGTAACAGTATAAATTATATTCAAAGAAAAGAGTTCAAAGAAAGAGTTCAAAATGACAGTGATGCCAATCACCCTTCTTAGTAGAGAAATCTATAGAAAAGTAAATCAATTATTCAAATCTAAGTAATGGACATACTACTTGATTCCTGTTATATAATTTTTTTTTATTAGATTTTTTTTAAGTTCACAAGTTCAGATAATTGTATTTGATTAACAAGTAGAAACGTATTGATTCTGTAATAATGCTTATTTACTTTGTAAACCACAGAATATTACAAAACTATGGTCACTTTTACGAATTATATAAACCTTATTGGAGTCCTTTGTCATTGATGTCCCATATTGTAACATCTTAATAGTCGTGTATAGATTGTTTAGGAGCAATCGAAAGAATTGCTTTATTATGATAATTATTCAGTTTCATACTAACTTTCGTTCAATAAATAAATTTGGCGCTCCTCTCGAGCAATCCCTATTCGGTTCAGCGTTAATAACCTTTTTAATAATAAATTCAATATACAAACGACTTTACACGCTAATAACAGTTGGATTGATACCGATACACTCCAACTCTGTTTAGGGACACAATTTTCCCATGGAATAGATTGGTCAATGCTATTTAATACTACAGTATATTAAATGCTTCTTTTCAATAAATATAAGTATAAAAGCAATATAATAATAAAATATAAAAGGCTTGAGGTGCAGAAACTAGAAACTAGACAAGGATATTGCCTGTCCTCAGTCACATTAATAATATATTGAAGTTATTAAATTTAATACAAAATTTGGAAAATACAAACATTTCAACCCAATGTTTCAAATGAAATTTCACGCTCAGGCTTACTTATCATGCCTATCATGGGCCATCTTAAGAAGAACTACAAACGATTTACTGATGAATTAAATGGACATAGTAACAGACTTGTGCAAAATAAGGAGGCAACATAAATCCTCAATGTGCACGATAAAGACTAAAGAGTTGGATGAGAGATCTCCTGATTTAACATTAAAATCAGCTTAACCCTTTAACAGGCCATTACCTTTACTGACTGTAATGTTGTGATATAGGTGCAAATAAAGTTTTAAAGAAAAAAAAAAAATCCTGGAGGATACACATATTTAATGCCTTTTACTCAATAAATTACGTAATGTCCGACGCTTTATACTACTTATTATCGTCTAATATCCTTTACTTAACCATAAATTTCATGATACATGAGCGGGGTCTAACGTGGCTATAGTCATTTAAAGAGAACAAAATGAAAGAAATGTATTCAAAAATCTCAGGTCCGCCTGTTAAAGGGTTAAGGTCAGGAGTATGCTTCTTCTTCGTACAACATGATTATTATTATATATTATTACCTTTACTGATTGTAATGTTGTGATATAGGTGCAAATAAAGTTGTAAAGTAAAAAAAAAAAATAAGAAAATTATGTATAAAAACGAGGAAATATTATAAATAAGGCACTATATTGCATATTTAGTTAAATAATAAGATAAAGCATAGCTTTTATAATCTGAGTATCTAAATTAAAAGGTAGGCTTGTAAAACGTAGACTAACGTTTCCACGTATTTGTCTTGGCCTCGAGCGTAGGCACTTCACCAATCCTCTTATCTCTCGCCTACCTCACAATCTGCTTATTTATAGAAAATATATTTTTAAAAGCAACATTTATTTTCATTTTACTTTTTGCAACAGCTATTTCACCGTCACTTTTTTTTTGGCTCTGCTTTTTCATAGTTTTATGTTTACGTCGTTTAAAATAGTTGAGAGGACCTCCCGAATAATGGCTAAAACAAGATAAATTTTACTCGCTTATACCTATGATGAGTTAGGGTTAATAACTACAGAAAATTAATTTATAAATAAAATGCCTTGACAGACTTGAGCATTATTCAAATTAAAATTTACTTAATAACAAATATGTTTGCAATTTTAATTTCCTGTTGTATTGGAAAAGTAATTCCTCAGGTTACCTATAAGCTACCTACAGGTTATTCTAGCCAGAGTGAGAAAATCAAGATCTATTTCCTCTATCCTCCACTAAATAAATACAAATAAACCAGTTCGGGCCGGATTTAAACCGGCGCATATTGCAGTGACCTAATGGCTTGTGTGGACACTTTGTTTTTTTCCTAATCACTTTCTTTTCACATTTATTGAGTTAAGATACAATACAAATACAAAAATGAGTTCACTCTCTTTTAAGCACATCGTGCAGTTCAGTATAAAGTAACAAATTCAAGTATAAAAGTCAACTTAGTCTAGTGTTTTAACATGGTTTTCTACCTCTGTGGGTTTTCTGTAGGCGTTAATGTGCGAAATATTGGGTGAGTCGTGTGTTTAAGGCTAAAAAATAATTTGAAATGCCTACTTGTGATTAATTCTGTTCTCTTCGATTCTCTTTGATGTTTGCTAACATCGGAGCTCCATAAAGGAGAGAAGGTCTTAGCAAACACTTATAAAGCATTAATTTGAGGCGGAGCGAGAGGTTTGATGAACTTAGCAGATGATTTTGTACGTAAGACTTAATTCTCACTGACATTAGCTTTCGATTGCAATGGCTTGTGTCAGAGTAACACCCAGGCACACTATACTGCTTGTTGGTCTCTTGGCAATTTTTGCTACCTCGTATATTTTTGGAAAGGGACGCTTATTTTCCTGGAAGAAGTAGATAATGCATTAGTTTTCTTGGGGTTGACTCAGTAAATTGAACCAACTTGACTGTAATATTTAATTCTTCCGATTTTTTAATGATCACATTACAAACCTCCAGGTGTCTTAGAGCCTTCGCGGCTTTTAATTAGCTGCCTTAAATAGCAATGTCATCGCCACAGTAACTTTTATGTACCTAGCTCCAACAGTTTCAACCACGTACATTGAGAACAATACTGGAGAGATTGTATAGCGCAAACCCTTTACAGGCTTCTTTGTACACTGCCTGGCAGACTCACATCCTGACTACGTTAATCGAGAAATTATTGCAATAAAGTTTATAGCTACTCCGGAAATTCTTGGTCCTGCAGTGTCTTACATAGGAACCCATGTGACAATGAGTCAAACGCCGCCGTGCAGTCGATTAATATGATTGAGGTCATTTAATTTTTAGCAATATGTTGGCTTACTTCCGCTATTTGGTATTCAGGGCTGAAGCCGGCCGGGAATCCGGTTTGCTCGAATGGGATTATTGCATTTTCTGAACAAAAAAAAGTTTATAAGTAATCTATTATGATCTTTTTAAAAATTTTACTCAAGTGCGGAAGTGGACTTACTGGTCTGAAATCGGCTGGCTGATTGCTATTCTTTGTGGATTTCAAAATCGGGGAGAGAATGACCTGTTTCCTTGCTTTCGGAAAGTACCACAGCCTGAGACATGAGTTGTAAAGATTGGTAATACCACTCCATAATAATTGGCTACACCTCTCCGGGGCATCTGTATCAACAGAATAGTCTGAACCTCGTCATGACCTTGGGTTTCGTTTCCCTTCGAACGACGTAGGTTAGCCTTCAACTGTTTCGGGGACACCAATATAAAGTTGTCTCCCGGCTCTTCTATTTCTGGTGATTTTAGTGAGGTACCAGTACGCCTTTTTAATGGTCTCATCGTAGTAGTCAACGAATTGCTTGTTCCTCCGCTGTTAACAATTTATTGCCATCATGGAGCATCATAGCAGTTCTCTTTCTATTAGAAGTTTTCAACAGACTCCAGAATTTCCGATGGTCGCCGTGTGTTTTTTGCTTTGAATTTTTTGATAAGATCAGTCCGATATTGTTTCTTGAGGTTGCGGATTTTGGTAGTAAAAGAATTAACGACTGATTTCACCATCAGATCTCTTGTCTTACATTACGTATTCTTCCACTTATTGATTTAAGCGAGTCAAAATGAGGTCTGGTTAAGTTTGGAAAGTTGTCGAAACTTCGGTATCGTCCTGTCAGTAGCCTTTCGGATGGTGGCTCTGAAGAAGTCTACATAATAATATAATAATAATATTCTCTCTGTAGAAGGTTTCTAGATACGAGCTTTAAATACACCCCAAACCCCATCTTCATGTTTATATTTTTCCGGGACTGGAACCGGCATCACAACATCTATATGGTACAACAGAGGCCTATGATCCGAGGTAATAAAACTAGCGCACTCGGAGAAACTATGGGGCTGCTTAGAGGGTAATAAATTTACTGACCTAAAGTGGGAATACATATTTTAACTTCCATTAAATCATTTTTTTTTTTTTTTTTTTTTTTTAATTTTCTCATTAAAAGCAAGGACACTGAACTAACAGGAAATGTGGGCAAATGTTTAATCTGCCATTATTCACTTTTTTTAGTAAATCTAAAAATTACAAATGAATCGTTTTTGTTTGTTTTTGTTTTTTTGCTGGATATTTTTTTTTAAAATTTACGTAATGGTGTTTAAATGAAAAGGAGATAGAAGATTTTACATTTCCTTCCATAATCATTCTCTAACATTAACATAAAATACTTTTGTTTATAATTTACCTAAATTTATTCTGTGTCCGAGATTCAAATTAAAAAAAAAATTTATATCATGAGGAATAGATTTAGATTATGGTACTAAATTCTCAACATCCGGGGCAACTTTTTTTAGGATTATATAGTTGTCTTGAAGAAGTCGATAAGTCAAATTACCTTGAAAACATGTTACCTGTGCCTTAAAATCACGATTATTCCAGATATTAGCATTGTGAAAAATTGGTTAAGTTGTGCTCTGAATAAGGCCTTGAAGTATCTTTTTTGGCAAAAATGGTATTGTTGTAGTTTCTTGGGGCTTAACGTCCTTATATACTCCAACTAAGGCAGGAAGGGCGGTAAGAAATGGTGTTTTACAAAGATTATGGAAAACGATCAAACATTTCCCTTCAGATATGTGCTCAATTTGGACTTATCAATTTCTTCACGACAGCCAGGATTAGATTGTTTAGATCAAATTAAGAGATTAATCGTAAGCAAATTCCTTATTAGACCCTCATTGGTATTTTTCCTTGATGACTCGAGTATGTTGCTGCCTGTTTTACAGAGTAATTTATAAATATATTCTAAAGACTTTTCAAATAATTGGATTATAGGCAGCTAGCAAAAATACTGATTATTATTATTAACATAGCACTACATCCCTGATAGTAGAAACTTGGCTTGCTATAGCATTGATCGCCAGTCTTCACGGTTGAGTGCTGCCGCCTCCCAGTTTCTGATATCAATTAGATTTAAATAGTCAGTAACTTAGGTCTTCCGATACGTCTGTACTGTAGATGTGTTGAGCAAGAGCTGAGTAGATTTGATGTTGATCGAAATATTGTTTACAATGTAATGAACAAGTTATTGATGCAAACTACACTGGGCATGTTGTATCATATATCTCTCGTCTCTTAATTTTTTAAATAAGACCATTCAGTTAACCAAAGTTAAAACTGTTACCTTGAGATATGACTTAAAATTATATAAAAGTTCGCTAATATTATCGTCTATTAATCTGCACTTTGGAATCCAAAACAAATCGTAATGTGTTTCCCATTATTTTAACTCTAAATAACCTTGTTTTGGCTTATCAACCAGTAGTCCTACCTGAGAATTCAAAGCCAATGAACTCATTTATTTTTTAGTTTCTTTTACTAATTGCTCTCTATGTTTTTTTTTAATATGTCAAAGAACTTTTCTTGCATTGTCTCAACTATATACCTTTAATTTTGTAATTTCTCTCCGAAAGATCTAGATCAAAATACCCTACAAGGGCTTCGGTTTGAGTCAAGTTTTTCACAGATTGCCTCAAATGGTTCCTGACGACAATGCTGCTGATGTAAAAGCAAGTTCATCTGCTTTTGTTTTGCCCGTTTTGGTGTTTTTTTGGAACGCTCGTCAAAATGTTTTTTTCGCCACGAGTCTTCTCACTTAGAAGAATGGTCTCCAAATTTAGCAGTTTTGTAAATAGGCAAAACAAAAGATAAACCGAGCCACTTTTAAAAGTTGGATGTAAATTTTAAATAAATGCTAGTTTTCCTGTTTTGTTTTTATTTCTACGAACAAAATCTCACAAAACTTTTTTAACATCGCTTTGAACCTAGTTGGATAGTTCGCCTGATTCCAAATAGTCCCCCAACTGTCTTCATTATCTCTTTTCAAACCTCGTAAATATCCCCATCGGTTTTGGATTGTATTTAAAAACTTAAAGAATGTTTACAAGGTTTTTTTGACTGACCTTTTACAGATCATTTCAAAACAATATTTTTCAGAAATATTTTGACAGCGATTTTACTAATTTTTTAAGATAAATTTTATTAAAATGAATTAAAATAAAATATTTTATATTAGCTTGTAAGGGTCCAAGTTCCACTGAAAAAGACACGTCAGTAGCACAAGGAACTTAAGCGGTAATTTTTTCAACAATTAGTATAATAATAATTAGTAGGGATTATTCTATAGCATACAATATATATGCAGAATTGCTGTAGAAATCTAACCTGTACACTAAACGTGAAGGATAACAGTTGTGGACATGAGAACCTTCTAGCAAATTTGTTGTCTTGAAAAAAATTAAAAAAACTCACCAGTGTTGAATGACATTCGTAATTAAAAGATAATAGTTAAAATGAACTGTGTTATATCTCTGGAAAAAAATAAAAATAAAAAATAAAAATAAAAGCCAATATTAAATGACTAATACGGAACCTACAGTACGAGGAGCTATTGTTTACAATGCAAGAGTTAGTTTCCAAGTGGTGCAAGTCCATGTTTACAACTTTTCTAGAGCGCAATTTGAAGTTCTGCTTGTTGAAAAAAATATGTAAGGTTGTTTGAATTACGCGTTGACCACTAGGACTTACACGACCTGAGCTCTGAACTCTTCTTACAATATAGAATCTAAATGTAGAGTAAATCCATTTTCCATTTTTTGGACTTTCACCACTAGGCAACTAACCCCCTCAATTGATTATATACACTTTGACTAACACCAAACAACATATATGAATCATCAAAACAGAGTAAACAAATAGTTGATTTTTCTATTTTTGTTCATTGTAGTATGCACTGTGATCAATTCTCATTGAGAACAAAATTATTACATTGTGTGAGACATAAATTTTATAAAATGCATGGCACAGCTTCGTTGTTTGATTGTTATGAAATACGACAGACTTTAAATTAACATTTTATTTTCAATCAGTTTTCGAACTACATTGATAATCCTAAATTAATTTGACTATAATACTTCATTTTGAATTTCATATTGGCTCCATTATCATCCTTACCTTTTCTGTTAAATATTCGATATTCTGAGATTCCATCTTCTTAAGACATATCTTCGATCTATTTATAAGTTTACTACCGCTAATTATTATTTTATGCAAGCCCAGAGGTACCTAACACCATGGCTAAAAATACCTTTTTTTGTTGTCAATGCAGAAGCTATTAAATTTTGCACTACCTATGTTCTTAAATATAAGATTTAAGATAAATATAAGTACCGCAGTCCTCATAAGTAATCACTTTTTATACTTATTTACAAATTTAACAACTAAACTTCAGATTTGTCTCCACTTAACTATTTTGCTTATAAAAGTAATTTTTTCGGTGATATAATTTTTTTACCATTACCGTTTCCAGCTTGCGAAAAAAACATTTTGGCTCACTCTAATCGAGAAATACCGTTATGACTCAAGAATGCGAAGGTGTTACCATAATACCATCTTCCACTATAGTCTTAATTAATTGCCTATATCTTATCCCCATTCTTTAATTTTTTTTTCAAAACTTGTTGCTGCTTTTACTTAGCTAACATAGCAGCCGAAGTAAAAAAAAATTGAATACTGTTTTTTATCAAACATAATGTCACTACTTCGACCATAGTCTTATCAGCATCAACAATTAGGTTAGCTTGGAGAATTAGTACTTGAAGTAAAATACAAGGAGAAAAACTACATTTATTTCGTTTTTGTACATAGTTAATCTTACCTCAATGATGTTTCATTTGATCTTTTAAAAAACAGGATATTATATGGTTATAAAGCCTAAATTTATCAGCAAGTTTATGTCATATTTGACTTCGCGGTTGCCAAGTTTGTAAACCGCGATTAGTGATGTTTTTCTTTTCATCAGGTGTGTTTACAACTGTGTGGACTATTAGGTGAACACCAGTAAACACTCCTCTGGGATAAGCAGAGGAAAATGTGTCAGTAGCTAGTTCGGTTCTATAAATAGTTTGAGGAGAATGCAGTTGTTCTTCTGCCAACTCTTCCTCGACCGGTCTCGCTAATTGCGACATTTCCTTTTAAGTTTACACTTTTCTATCCAGTCTTTCTGGAACTATGGAAGATGGTTTTCCTAATAGAAATAATAAGAAATATGCCAATGATTCCAATATATTTAAATAAATTAAGTAAACAAAATCAAAAACATCGAATATTTATAAGTCTAAATACAACATATTACAAACAAGCTAACGTTTCCCTCAATTCAGGGACGCTTTTTCAAGACTAAAAAAACAACCATTATTTCAAAATATTTATTTTATTTTTTTATTCCTATTAAATACATAAATCCTCAATTACGCAGCGAGCGAATTAGATATTCACGTTTCTATGGAATTACTCAAATTGAAGAATCCTGGTTGAAACATTTTGGAATGTATCATTACATTTCGGTCTACTCACTGGTTCTTTGGATTACTGGAATGGTAAAAAATATTGCACTGATGGGTTGTGGCGATTTTATTTATTTTTATTTTTATGTACTGAATCTGCAACATTTTGTTTCTTTAGGCAGTTGTTTATTGTGTCATAGAAACTTAACCGAGGGATGTTAAAATTTTTCCTGATGATATTAGATTGTAATTTGAAGTTTGTTGACGTGGACGGGTTTTGTTGAAAGGGAAAGTTCTATTCTACAACCAGACATATTGTTGCCCCGTTAGGCAAAGCGCGCAATATTTTATGCATGAGCTGCAATCTATATTTAAGATGTGACTTTTTTTTTTTTACTTACAATTAGTATTAGTATTTCATAGTTGGTCACGCTGAGAGAGAGAAAAAAAAGAAAGAAAAATATGTTCAGTATTGGTTATAGAATAGTATTATTTTTTGTTTCAAGAAGGATGTAAAGAAGAGCTGTGTATGAAGGGAAAAAGATGATGTATGAGACTATCATCTTGTTAGGTCTAGTCTCTTCGACATGGTATGCTCGCGATGCCTTTTCCCATACCAACTGAAATTCCGTTCATAGTTTTTTGAGGGAACTGTTACTTAAAATACTTATTAGTGGACATAACTCAACAAAGGGCATAACTTGATTCTAAAGCATTTATCTTGATTTTCCGATTAATGAAGCCAATTTTCCTGTTTCTTATATTAATAATACACAATATTAAATAATGCCCTTACATAAATAATTTTAATTGTATTGCATTGTATGTTATTCATGACACAAATATTCATCTCATGTTCCGTATTACCATTACAAATAAAAGAAACTGATCCCTCCTCCCCCCCCCCTTAATAAACATCTTATTCTTTCATTCGATAAAAATTATGGTAAAGTTAATTGATTGGTAACCAGAACATATCAGTTATTGGTTTTGTTATATAATAAAAGCCAATATTTTGGTGTGTTAAACAGTGCATAATACTATCTTACTTAGCTTTATCAACCCTGAGAGTACTTTCATGTCCCCCCGAAAAGGGCGGAGTTATAGCCTAAATACTTCTGTTATTACAAAGCTTCTACCTTTTGACGCCACTCGTATTAAAAGTGATTGTAGACAATGCGCGTTCACTACTACATCTGACTGCTTATAAGATAATCTGGCTTTATTCCCACCTCCAAGGCATTCTATATTTTCCTTCCTTCCGATACGATATGCATTGCGCATCCCCATAATTAAACAAAAAGAAATTATAACGTATCTATTTTAATTTAATGGCTATTCCCAGATATTGTTGAATATTAGGTACTACGCATACATACTTAGAGATTACAATTACCATTTATAAGGTGCGGTTATGGGTAAGCCACTCGACTCATAACTCTCGCACACCGTTTTGAGCCTGGATGAGGGAGATAATTATTTATTCTATCGTATCTGCCGGAGATCGACCTTGAGGTCAGGATACCTTCTTGGGGCATACCAAGCCAACTTCAATAAATTGGGTGGCCTTCATTGTGGAAAAACGTGGCGGTTGAGTGTAATTATCAGCTGTGGAAATGCATATAATGTGAATAATATAGTAGCAGAAAAAAATGGGATAATTTTGGGTGGGATGGCTTAAATAGTAAATTATGAATGCCGTATTACCTTACACGATATATAACACTTTATAGCATTTTAAATAAGTAAATAAATCAATGAAACGAAAAAAAACAAATAAACTAATTTAAATTTCTATTAAATTTCAAATCACTTTGTTAGACCTAGTCTAAGCACGGCTTTGAGATGCCTCGGTAGCATAGTATGTGAATTGAAAGTCGGTATTTTTGACGTATGTTGAGAAATAAAATTTTAAAACTAAATAAGATTTAAATGTTAAATGATTCCTGAGGATAAAATAAAGTTTTAAATGTGCTCTTTTTCTACTTGGGTTGTTTAGCGAGGTACTGGACGGTTGTTACCCTGCTCGCCACGTTATAAGGCTGCTTCTGTCTAAGCCTCAGCATTAACATACAATTTACGACATATCAATATTTTACGAGATATCAAAGATGAAATTAGGTTCCAGGGACCCAAAAAAAAAATGAAAAATAAATAAATACAAATCAATGCGGAGGGAGGGGGGTGGGGAGGGGGTGATCCCGCTTTACAACCTAGTTACTAGTCTAAAGGGATTGAAATCCACATTATCGGCATAGATCATCATAGGAAGATTTTGCCCTTTTCTTTTGTTGAAATCGCTCTTAAGATTTCCGACAAAACTTTCTAGATATTCCTCTAATTCTGGAGCTTTTAGAAAAAAATTCTACTAGATAATAAAAATTTAAAGTCCAAAGTTCAAACCCTCGAGGCCAAAATTTATGTATATATACCACCAGACAATATAGTTAATTTAATTACAAGATAGAAAGTTGATCTATTGTTTCGCTATCTATCAAATTTAGTTATATGACCACGATTGAATTCCTTTTCCACTTTCTACAAAAAAATATAGTAATAAATATTTATAGGTATAACTCAAAGATACTGCTCAACAATTATATACCCGGAAATAAGTCAAATAATCCATATTCCGGCGTCCCCCAGCTCCTTGGATTATAATAAGTATTGGCGGGCAAAACTCCAGAAAAACGATATTTTTTACAAGATAGAAAGTTGATTATATGACCACGATTGAAAAAAATATAAGATATTTATAGGTATAACTCAAAGATACTGCTCAACAATTATATACCCGGAAATAAGTCAAATAATTATAATAAGTATTGGCGGGTAAAACTCCAGAAAAACGATATTTTCAAGTGGATGGAGGAGCGCAGAATAAGGAGGTCATGAATATAGGTGGGTTTTTTGTTTTTCAAGGATTGAAATATGAGTGCACCTAGGAAGTAATGACGTCGGAAACTAAGATAAAGCCACCCGATTTCAGAATACCTGTGAGATATGTTAGAACGTCTGGAGATCTCGAAAATAAATCTAATAAAACAGTAAATCAGTCTTTTACATATCATTTTGAGCTCACCTGACAGTCCTCCATATGCATCCGAGGTCAAAGTTAAGAAAAACGAGATATGATACCAAAATTTGCGAGTACTTAGTGGTAATGAATCGCGGTAAAGTAAAAGTTGCTCAAAAATAAAAGTAGATTTCCCCGTGATTTGGGAAATATGATTATTCCAAGAAAGATGTTGATTAAAAGTTCCCAGATTTTTAAATGGAATTTTTGACATGAATTGAAAAGCAGTGGATAGTAGGGTGTTACAAGAGGTATTACAAGTTATAAGTTAATGAAATACACTATCCAAATGAAGATATATATACAATGAATGATCCATTGGACATTATCCAGGAATTAATGAAAATAATAATAAACAGTTCTATTTGACCGAGATATATACACCAAGATCTTAAATAATAAAGTAAATTTTTGGCTAAATTTTCCGTTAGGCTGAGAAATCCTTGGTCCACACTATTTATTTGTCAGAGGAACAAATGTTACTTTGTACTATTTTCAGCAAAACTTTCCCTGGACAGAAATAGATTGGTTTTCATATGTAGGAGCAAAAAAATTTAGCCAGTAAACAAATGTTTATATACAGTCCTGTGAAAAAAGTTAAACTCAAGGCAACAAAAAAAACATTTCAGTTTTTAGGTTTTTATTTTGGAATCTCTAAAACGGAACGTATTACCTTCAATAGAATTGGTAAGATTTTCAATTGTTTTATTAAAAGCCAACTTACATTTCAAGGTTAAGCGCTTCAGATTTCTCATAACCTCTGCTGCACAAGTTACAATTTTTCCAAACCTAGGTGAGATGGCATTCATTTCATGGAAAATCTGCAAAATAAACGTTATAATCTGGGTACTTGACCTGTTAGGTAGATCTTCCTTTCAGGCCTGGTTGGAATATGTAAGGTGGTTAAAACTCAACAATGAACAATATTCCTTGGATTAGCTAGAAAGCATACAGAACAGTAAAATAAGATGTGAAAATGGTAAAACTCAGAATGTTTTTTGATTCTTCAAACTGTGAATTCCTTTTTTATTTGAGAACTTTCATTCCAATTTTTGATCACCTCCAAGAGCCTTAAACGAATAATGATTCTTATCAAAGTTCCGTCTTGTATGTTTTCTCAAGCTTGTGTGGTTTTTTTTTTTTTTAATTCTTTTACCTTGTATCCCTGTTTTTAAAGTCTTAAGCTTCCATAGTCTTGATTTTTCCCAAATCTTCAAGGTCAATGCTGGACTTATCTAAAATATTGAGGCTGAAACACTCAAAACATTGTTTTGTAAAATGTGCTGTGTGTATCGGTACACGTTGAAAAATTATCTCTAATAATGTAATAAATGGCAAGAGAAATTCTTCTTACATTTTGTATTGAAAATTTATATTGATTTCGCCAGCAATGAACGCTATTAGAGACTTGTACATTCTATTGAATTCTCCCTTTTTCGTTACTCAGTTAGGCTCCCATTTGTCAACATTTTTTCTTTCTTAGATTGTGATTGGAAAAAATGTATTTTACAACTTTGAATTGATTTAAGAGAATTGGAACTTTTGCGGCCAAGAATAAATTCTTTTCTGTCAATGACTAAATTTGACTTTTCTGAATACGTTTTCAATTACTTTTGCCTTTGAGAAGTAGCGATAAACAAAACGTTTAATCAAACTTTAAACTCCTGCCGTTATTTCAAAATAAGACTTTTATTACTATTACTCCAGCTTTATATTTTACAAATTTTTCACTATTAAGGAAAATTTACAGGAACTTTATTCGAACATTCTGAACCGTTATCGTCTTAGAGAATTCAGATCTCAGCTTACTTAACATCCATGTAGTTGCATCTTTTACTGTTTCTACGTTTTATCCCTTCTTTCACACATCAGTCATTTATTTACAATTCAAGCTTTCAATTTTTTAAGGTTAACACCAATGTAGGTATCAGTATGAATTTATTTAAAAAGACTATTCAGTTCATTATATGTGTGTAATTGAAATAAATATTAGTTATACTAATCATTTATCCTACACTGAAACCGATCTGGACCTATTTGATGTTTTACCAAAGAAAGAAAATTTTTTTGATTGATAAAATTGTTTATCATCTTACTTACACTGTAAATCCATTTTCCGTCAAAACATTCGAATAGGATAAAAATCACTAAATAAGTTATGATAGATCATGGAATAGATGATTATCTTAGTACTTGTGGATTAAAACAAAGATAACTAACATGTTACTAAGTTGGTAGAGAGGGTTTGCTACTTAAATTAAAGAGGAAATTACTTTACTAAATAACAGACAACTCATATCAAGATTTTATCTGTTTTTTTTTGTTTTTTTTTAGTTTGAACCTGGGAAAGAGAAAACCTTTTCTTATTGCTGTATATTTTATAAACATGCTCAATATTTAAATCTTAAAGGAAAAAACAGTCAAAAATTGTTAATGTATTCAATTAGTAAAGGACCTGTTCTTATTTTGGTAGTTTTTTAAATTTTATTTTTTTTATTTAATATTATAAATTTATAAAAATGGTAGTTTTGCTAAAATTACTAGAAATCGTTGCGACGGTGTAGACCTAAATGTAAACAAAAAAAATCCTGGTTTAGTATTTTATACACGATAAGCTGAATAATCAACGGACATAACAGAAAAATTACAAAGTTGAAAAACAAATATATGATAGTTCTTTTCTGGGCTGGAACAACATTCCGTTCCTATTGGTTATTTTAAGACAAGACGGAAATATTCCATGATATTCTTGTTTTATCCAACTAATGGAAATATAGTTCATTGATTTATATTTTCTTTGCCCGTGAATGCAATTATATGAAGTTTTATATATTAGTTACATAAGTAGGATCTTCCACTACCGGAAACATTCCCACGGAATGTTACAGATTATTTTTATTTTCAGATTTGAGTTCCGCAGTGCACACTGACTGTATCTTTCCGTTTCAGCCATGTTTCGTAGTACGATTTATATTGTTTTGGGGTTTGTTTACAGTTATTCTTTACGACTATTGTAATAGTTGACTTATTAAAAAAATATAAAATGAATTGAAAGTATCTCAAACCTAAATAAATATTTGTTGTATAACTGCTATGATTATTCGAATTATATGAGTGTAAATAGTTTACAAGAAAATATTCCCTTTATACATTATGTATATGGCAGTTTCAATCAGGTTATATAGTTATAAAGCCTATCTATTAAAATTTAGAGACAATCGTTTGTGCCCTTTCACTCAGCTAGTGATAAGAAAAGTTTGCAGAAAAACTGCATTGACCCAGTCATCTTTATTTTTAATCAGAAAGCTTCCCAATGTGAAGTATCATGTTAGTTATAAAAAACTGGTCATTTTGGCACTGTCATGCATGGAGTTATAGACATTACTATTATAAACAGTACTATAACTCCATGCTGCCATGCCATCAGTAATAATTGTTAATCATTGATCATGTAGAGGTTATTATACAGGGTGTCCCGAATTCAAATGGCAAAACACTCACTTGATAAATTGCAGCTAAACATAGTTCTGATGATATTTGGTGCACTGCATCTATGATTCGGTCTCTTAATTGCTCTCTTGAGTTGATTGACACCGAATAAACTTTCTGCTTCAAGGTTCCCTATACGAAGAAATTCATGGGTGTCATACGAGTATCAGGTGATCTGGGTGGCCAAGGTACTACTCCTCCACGTCCAATCCATCGTTGTGGATAATTTATATCCAGCCGAGCTCGAGCAACTCTGCTATAATGAGCTGGACATCCGTTGAGTTGGAACCACATTTCAATCCGCTGCTGTAAGGGAATGTCATCTAAATAATCAGAAAAGTCGTTCTCCAAAAAATGTGTAAATGTGATACCATTCAATCTTCCAGGTAAAAAATATGGTCCCACCAGTAATCCGTTCCAAATTCCAAGCCAAAGTTAATAGCAAATTCATGCTGAAACCTATTCTCTCTAATAGCTCTGAGATTTTCAAGAGCCCATACATGATAATTTCTTTGATTAACAATTCCTCCTCTTATAAAGGTAGCTTCATCGGCCCATATAATTTTTAATGCAAATAAATTATCATCGCGAATTTTGTCAAGAAACCAGTTACTAAAATTCAATATCTTGACATAATCTTGAGGTAATAAATTCTGAAATTTTTGAAGATGGTATGGCTAGCGATTATCACCTTTCAAAGTTCGCCATATTGCTTGCCGCGATATTGCTAATGCAGCAGATGCTCTTTAGATGCCTAGTCTCAGGATTGTTATCAAAGTGGCGTTGGACACAAATTCAGCTCCGATAATCTGCTCTTATTGCTGTCTGGAATTGGTCGCCTTCATTACATATTAAGAATGACCCAGTCTCTCGTAGTCTATTAAAAGTTAACGAAAAGACTCGTCGATTAGGCAATCTTCTATTTGGAAATCAGCGCGCATACTCCCGCACCGCTTCTAAAGTATTACCGTTACAGAAACCATACACAAAAATCATATCAGCGTATTCTACATTAGAATATGTATGCGGCATTGTGGCTGATGCTATTCACACAAAAATATCTGACAAGGGGACGTTTGCAGTTGTAACTCGCAGATTTGAATATCGATTTTTGTGTGGGTAGTAGGGACCTATAATAGTGCAAAACTAGAGTTATAGCCGCCAATGAGCATCAGCTCTCCGTCAAGATAGATAAATGATTCTTTCACGTTTAATTGCAGTTATGTATGCTATTAGAAATAAAAATACTTTTATTATGCTCAAGACACTATCCGGCTCTAGGGTGCTCAAAAATGGCAAAAAAATTACAAAATTCCAAGGTAATCCGCTGTATCAGTGGAAACTTTTTTTCATGAACAACTGACCTCAAATCTCGATTTAACGCATCATAAAACCCATATATGTGAAATTTTATCAAAATAAAAAAATATTGATTTTTTTCCCCTTTTAAGGAGGTTAAAATTTTGAAGTTGAGATTTCATCAACATTTTCTACCGGCCATAACAACTGCTGTGTTCAACCGATTACAAAAGTAATAGCATCACTAGAATAAGCATACATTCTGCTTTTTATCCATGCGTATAACATTGGATTTACTCTCGATTTTAGGACGAAAACTGATGTGAATGAAAAAATCCAAGGTCAGCTATAACTTGAGATATTTCAATGAGGAGAAATCCTACGACCTCCGGATTTGGGCTAAACTATGCAGTTTTAAGGCTTCTAGATGATCTTAAAATATGTGAGATAGCCCAAATTATCTATATTTTTTTCAGAAATTGACTGCCTTCTAAATTACTACAAAATTTTAAAGGTAAAAAAAAAAAAATTATTTTTCATTTCGACAAAATTAAGTTTCCACATGTTTTTTGAGATGAGGAATCTGGAAATTATATCAGTTTTTAGTTTAAAAATTTTCCTCACTTATATTATATAAATAAGACGTTTTAAAATGACATATTTTTATTTCAAATTGCATAGAAATCCTTAGATTGATAAATAATCTAAAATTAATATCAGGTTTTGGTTAAAAAATATGTATATTTTTTTTTAAATGTTCTTATTTGACATTTATTGTATAAAAACTGAAATAATAATAAAAATGGATCATTTTAAAACGTCTTATTTATATGATATAGGTGAGGACAATTTTTAAACTAAAAACTGATATTATTTCCAGATTATTCATCTCAAAAAACATGTGCAAACATAATTTTGTCGAAATCAAAAATAATTTTTTTTACCTTTAAAATTTTGTAGGAATTTAGAAGGCATGGGGCTGTCAATTTCTGAAAAAATATAAATAATTTGCGCTATCTCACATATTTCGCAACCGATTAAAACAAAATTTTAAGACCGTCTAGAAGCCTTAAAACTGCATAGTTTAGCCCAAATCCGGAGGTCGCAGGATTTCTCCTCTAGTTTTGCACTATTGTAGGTCCCTACTACCCACACAAAAATCGGCATTCAAATCTGTGAGTTACAACTGCAAACGTCCCCTTGTGAGTAACTGACTGAAGACTGATTTAGGAATTATAATCCTAGAAGGAAGCCAAAATGTAAACAAATAAAAGAATTTAAAGAATAACATTAAGTTTTTACATATCTCACTGCCTAGCCTGACGAACTTTGAACTTTGAAAGGTGATAATCGCTACCTGTAACATTTTTGTTTTGTTTCTTTTTTTTAGCGATTTTCGAGCAAATCTCTAAAGGACTTTTTGTCTTAGTTTTTTGGTCCCCTATAAGTTCCTGGAGTTTTGCCATTTAAATTCGGGACACCCTGTATAAAAAAATAAATGTACCTGGTTGTACCACACAATTGTTGGCAATCTCACCAGAGTGGAAGATGTGGAAGTTGTTAAATTTAACAATAGACGCAATCTAAAAAAAATAAAAAAATAATAATAATAAACAAAATTCGACAGTTGTCTTTGGAACTAAAAAGGCTGGGAATTTCTGTCCTAGCCCTGCAGGAGACTAGATTCACAGATACAGAGATAATGGATTATGGGGGGTACAGGGTTTTCAAAGGAAAGGTAGGCCAAAGGGTCGTTCCCCACTTGGGAACAAGTTTCATGGTTAGAAAGGATTTCCTGGGATCAGTTGTGGATTTTGCTAGTGAAAGCTCCAGGATGTCAACACTCACTCTTAAGGTGGGAAATAAGAACTATACTCTGATCAACGCCCACGCCCCCATAAACGCGGATAATAAGTGCAATCCAGATAAAGTAAAAACCTTCTGGGAAGATCTAGAGGACTCGATCGTTAAAATCCCACAGTCACATGTCAAAGTCCTTTTGGGAGATTTCAACGCACAATCGGGAAAAGAGAGAAAATTCAGAAAAACGGCCCACTGCAGGACCAACAGAAATGGCGAAAGATTGATCGAACTCTGCCAAAAAGCTGAGCTAAAAATTATGTAATTATGAGGAAGTCGCTGAAAATATGGTACGACTGGCTGAAGACCTAGCCCCAGGAGGAAAAGTCCAGAAAAAAGAATGGTGGAACACCGAGTGCGAAGAAGCAATAAAAAACAGGTTTGAAGCCTGGAAAAAATGGAACCAAAACAAAACCAATGAAAATTATGAAGAACTTATGAAAAAAAAGGAAAAACGCACACCAAATTCTTAGGAAAAGAAGAAGGGTCTTTCTCAATGAACAACTTACAGAAATAGAAGTAAATTTCAAGGTAAGCAACGCCAGACTCTTCTATAAACAGTGCAAACAGAAAATTAAACCCTACACCCCCGCTGGTCTGACACTAAAAAGGGAAGGAAGACCAGCGGCACAAAGTGAAGAAGAAATCTGTGAGGAATTTGCAAAATATTTTGAGAAACTGCTAAACTGTGAGGAGCCAAAGGAGAAATAGGAAACAACTGATAATACTCCTCTGGAAGAGGAATCCTACCCACCAGATGATGAAGAGCTGGACGACATCATCGCATCCCTAAAGAACAATAAAGCGGCAGGGGAAGATGGAGTTATCGCTGAGATGTGGAGACTTACTGGGAAAAACTTCAGGAAAATAATCACGGAAATGTTGATGGACATCTGGAATAAAGAAGAAATCCCAAAAGAATGGAATACCGCTCTAATACACCCACTACACAAGAAAGGGGACAGATCTAATGCAAACAATTACAGAGGAATATCCTTGCTGCCTGTAACATACAAAATCTTCTCTAAAGCTCTCCTAAACAGGTTACACCCACAAGTAGACCCAAAAATCGGAGAATACCAGGGAGGTTTTAGGAAAACCAGATCATGCCAAGAACAGATCCTGAGCCTCAAACTCCTGATCAGGCACTACAGAAACAAAAGCAGGAAAAACCTGTTCATCTCTTTTGTGGATTTCAAGAAAGCTTATGATTCCGTGGATAAAGAAACTGTACTCAGAATACTCCAAGAATATGGTGTCGATCAGAAGACCAGAAAACTTATAGGATTAACCCTGTTGGAAACCGAGTCGAAAGTCAAGTACCAGGGACACATCAGCAAACCCTTCCAGATCAAAACGGGTCTCAGGCAGGGAGATGGTTTGTCGCCAGTTCTTTTTAACATGGTACTGGATAGGATCATGAGGGAATTATGGAGAGAAAACGACTCAGGAGCAGTACTGGGAACCAAAAGGAATTTTGTAAAAGTTAGATGCCTCGCCTATGCGGATGATCTCGCCCTTCTTGCAGAAACTGAAGAAGAAGAGATTGCCCAGATAAACGCATTATAAAAAATCGCCAGGAAAACGGGCCTACAAATTTCTGCAGAAAAAACAGAACTCATGACCACAGACATAAAATACAAGAAAAAAGAAGTGGACACCATTTGTGGGAAAATTAAGGTTACACAAAAATTCAGATATTTAGGAGAAATTATCTGCAGTAATGGCTCGGATCGAGAGAGTTTTAAGGAGAAAGCCACCATACTGGAGAAGCTATTTTTCAATATCAGGAGCTTCTACAATAAGAAGAATTTATCCTTCAAAGCCAAGGTCAGATATTATAATACAGCAATTAAGCCCGTGATACTCTATGGGACCGAGACATCTTACCTTCCTAGCATGGAAAAGCTGTTGAAGGTAGAAAGAAAGATACTCAGAAAAATCTACGGACCAAGAAAGACACCAGAAGGTTACAGACTAAGGTCCAACAGAGAAATATATAATAACAACAAGAGTCTAGAAACCGATATCAAAATAAGAAGACTGAGATTCTACGGGCATATGATGAGGATGAGTCCTGAAAGATTGAACGGGAAAATCTTCCGACATTTCCAACAGCAAAAGAACACATCTGGGTTTTTTAGACAAATTAAAGATGACATGAATTCAATGGGAATAAAGGATACAGACGGCCAAGATAGGGAAACATATAGAAAATCATTAAATGACAAAGGTCTTCGTGGGAAGGGAAAGAATAAGGAGGAGTGGGGCTTGGACGGAGGAAAGAAAAGCTTAACATGCAGAACGAGTGAGGAAGTTTTGGGAAATGAAGAAGAATCCCAAATCATGATATTCGCGTGGTCTATAAGGCCTTTTCGCGCCAAAAAAAAAAAAAAAAAAAAAAAAAAAAAAAAATTCAAGACAAAATGATGTTGAGAACGTTATATTTGTCTGGCATAAAATTATTGTGGTCGCATGCTCAAAGCTGCTACTTACGCTAAGGTTAGAACAATATTTGAAATTTTTCTAATTCAAAGTATTGTTATTATAATGAAGAGAAGTGAGGAGAATAGAGAATTGAGAAGGCAGCATACCACGGATATGTGGAATATAGCCCAGTTAATATTATTAAAACCAAGGCGGCTCTGGATTACTGGCAATGTATACCCAAGCCCTTGAAAAACTTTCGATAATTCGAAGAAAAACCATTTATTATTGTAAATTTAATAATACGAAGAAGAATCCGAGCCTTGTCGGTCCTCAGCAGGCTGGATAATTCGCGATAACCGCAGCTAATAATTGTACGTTCTTTTCACTCGTAGAAAAGTTATCCAAGTCATCGAAAGTGGCGTCAGAAAGGTCAACGTGACCCGGGCATTGATTTACTGCTCAACTTGCTCTCTATTATCATTAATTATTCTTCACGAAAGTATATAGCATATAGTAAAACTGATAGTCTCCCCATTATATTAGTATAGGGAAGTTGGACCAAAAAATTACCAAACCTTGAACTCAAAAAATAAAAAGATCTGACTGCTGAATATTTTCATCACCCTTAGCTTTAAATGTGGTAAAAAGTCTTTCTCGAGATAACGTTGGGTTTAGGAGGGGGAGATAAGGGTTGGAAAATGTACGTTTTTAGTTGTTTGATAAAATAACTCGTAAATCGTTACTTTTAGCACATTTTGTGTTCGATTAAAGCAAAGAAAATTCGCAACAAATTTGGTTCTATTCATTTTTTTTTTGTTTTACTCAGATTAATAGTTTTAGAGCTGTGGCTAACTTGCGGTACTCTTTTGGCTATAACTCCAAAAATATTTATCCGATCGAAAATTACAACTACCACAGCCTGTTTTGTCCACATGCTACAAATGAAATCTTTTGTCGAAATGCTACGACTTAGCTGTTTTCCTTGTGATGCAGAGGCGAAATGGAGGCACTCGTAAGTTAATCATTTTTTCTCGTATAAATTAAAGCAATAAACCCTCTTTTTTGTTTAACTTGGATAAAAAAAAGTATGTCTCTTGTAAAGTTGGGAAAAATTACATATGGCATATGATTGCTTACGCGACGATCTATTACACTTTGGTTACATGTATGTAAAGTCATTGGTCTGCCGGAAGAACGATTTTTTTTTTTTTTTTAATACATTTGAATTTTTAAAAGAAAGGCTCACTAGAGTATTTTATTAGTCCTAAAAGTAAAGCACAGCTGAATTTATAAGGAATAATCAATTCTGATATGATCAGATTCGGCCATGATCCTGACATCTAGGAGGCACCCTCAATGGGCTATCCAGAGCGTTGACCCTTCTATAGGGGCAGCCTGCCAGAGCCGGAAATATTAGTAAATAAAGCGATATATATCTACAGCCAGGTCACTTTGGATCTTAAATAAACTATTACAAGAAAAGCAACCTTTTTTCTTAATGAGGAACTGGTTTTCATTGTTTTAATACTCAAGTTCAGGTGTTATTAAGTTATTTAAAAAAAATGATCAACTATCTTATTAAATATCAATAAAATAGAATTATATGTTATCATTTATAGAAAGTATAAGCTAATGATAAGCGCTTGTTAACGAATATAAATTTTACATTATTCGAAAAAGGGATACATTCCATCTGTGATATATTTTAATCTTTCCTCAAATGTCATTCTTGTTTTATTAATTTTCTTACACTCTTTTACAAGAGACATGATTGAACTCAAAAAATAAAAAGATCTGACTGGTGATTATTTTCATCACCCTTAGCTCTAAATGTGGTAAAAAGTCTTTCTCGAAATAAAGTTGGGTTGAGGAGGGGGAGATAAGGGTTTAGCATTGGTTTTTATGTTATTTTAGCATTGTTTACATAGTTCTTGCAACACCATCCAAACGATGACTTTCTCCACTTTTTCTTCATCAAGTACATTAATAATCATTCTGAATATTAAAGTACTTGAGATTAAAGTATTGATTAATTCAAATACCATTTTTATGCAGACGATATTAAACTTAAATTGTATTTAATCCTGCTTGCCTGGTTAAGGTGCCCTATTAACTACTAGATGATATTAATAGCATTTTAGGTTGGACAGACAACAATAAGTTGCTGATAAAACTCAGGCTATCTTTATCTATTCCAAACTCCTTCCTTCTCTTCCTACTACCCTTTATGTTTTTCTCAATAACATCTCTATAGTGTTCTACATATCTTTTTATATTGTTGAAGTTTTCTTTAGTTAATACCTTTCCTATAGTAACTATATTTTCTTAAAATCCGTTATTATTCTGATTACAAAATTCCACAGATACTGAGAACCCAACTGCACCCTATCACTTCTTCTCTCTCATTTTTAATATGGTACACAGTACCTAGAGACATTCAAATAAACGTTAAATACTGTCATAAAGTAACCAATCATTATTAGGTTTTAAGTGAAGAAGAATGAGAAGAATAGAAAAGTATTCACATTTCCGAATGTTTCACGAAGTTGAAGTGGCTTTACATTTTAACTTACTTTACTGTTTATTTATATTCTTTATAGGTATCTGCTGTTCTCCCAGCTACTGCTGAATAAAACCATAAAATAAAATAGCTTATTCATCTTTATGGATCTGTGAAAGCTTATACTGTAAATATAGTTCAAGTAATAGCAGCATGGTTTAAATATGCATTTAAAGAAGTTAGATTTAATAAGGACAGAATTCCAAAAAAAGGTAATCAGTTTTTAGCTGTCGATTAAACATCCAAAGGGTAGACCAAGAGATAGATAAGAGAATTGCATCGGGGCTGATCTTGGGGTTTTGGATTTTTATCAAACCTTTTGGGTTCACTAAGTATTTTACTTATTATTGATCTTTATATTTCTTGTTTCAAAACTGCTTCTTCTGGCCAATTCTATTCTTAATTCATTCCTCCTTCTTTTGTAATGTCTTTCCTTTTTCCATTCATAAAGAAAATTATCAATCCTCCTTTTACCTACTGAAACCACCAATCCTAATATTAAATATAAAATATCTTAAAGTATTATTTGCTAAAGTAACTACGAGTAATTTTGTCAGATAAACTCTAAAGCACACTTTACACTCCCATTCGTTTTCATTATTATGAAAATTTTTATTATTATGATTAAATTTCCCATTTCATTTTAGTTTTATTTAGAACATTTCCAAGCATTATATTATTATTTTATTTAATTAAAGATACAATTAGGGCTTAAATGTTTTAGTAAGCAATCCAACTTTTTATTTCTAGGAGTATTAGCAGAGAATACAACAGAACTGCAGTTGAAGCGATTTCTGAAAGGGTTGCAGAGGTTACGGCTCTTGCTGAACAACTGGACCTGGCTCTTTGTGGTAGAAGGCAACCCTCTTCAGATTCTTCTGAACCGTCTCCATCGCAGGAGGTAACAAATATTTTAATTTATTTATTACTTTTGTTTGAGTTATTATTATTTTTTAGTTTATATTAATTATTGCTATTTACAACTGGATTGTGATAGATATTTTTGATAAGGAGTTGAATAAAAAATAAAATATAGAATATAAAAAATACATAATTATAATTTTTTTTGTTGGTATATGAAATATTTGAGGGATGTTTTTCAATCTATTTACATCCCCTATTTGACGCTAATAAATTCACAGCCGTAATTCACTTTATTGCTAAACTTGAAAGTTCTATATCCAAATGAATTTTTCTTAGTTTGGACTTGGGCTCAAGAGATCTTCATTGATTGAATTGTAAACTCCAAATCAATCTTCCTTCATAAAAAGTTCCTTTTTACACCTCTCACACTACCTTTTTGATCCCCACCCTCTCTTTTGTCTGATTATCACTTGTATTTAATAAAATATATATTTAAAAATATATTTGGATTTTTTTATTATATACTAAAGATTTTTACGTATTTTCATTTATTTCCAAATTTAAATAGTTATTTATGAAATCATTTTTCTGATATATTAAGAATGTAAACAATATTTATACTTTGATCATTTAATCAAAAACTTACAAAAATATTTTAATGCTTTAAGAATTTAGAAATTTTTTAACTAGACCACTGCCAATTTAAGTAATCAAATTATTAATTTTGAAATGTAGTGTAAATTTTATTTTCTTAACACTAAACCTACTGACATTTAATGTATGACTTTTTGGACCACAATTCTTCGGTAAAGACACAATAATAAGAGAGGAGTGGATATCAAAACAACACTTTTGATATATTTTTTAATAAATGTAGTAAAATCAGAAAGCAAAGTAATGAATGTTGGGTCCATGAACTTTTTCCAAAAAGTCTGAAATGGGTCAATGGACCCGTCATGGTAGTTTAAATGTTAAGAAAAATAAAATCTAATTAAACGTTTCTCTCTTTATTTAAAATATAATTAATAATTAAATAGAACATTGTGTTAAACAATAGGGAAGAAAGGTTTATTGTAATTTAATGTTTTTTTGTTTTATTTATCGACTTAAACAAATAAAATAAATATGTAACTGTTTCGATCAGTTATTGTATAAAGATATACATCAAGTTAATGTATATAGAGACACATTAATGAACCATTTGTAGTATTTTCATTAACATTCTATATTAGCAGGTCCAAAGACCTTTTTTGTTATTAATTTTGGTTTTAGGTTGTATTTAATGAACACAACAATTTTTTCAACATTATTTTGGTTTTCTTTTTGGTAGAATATTTTTTTTCTTTTATTGTAAAAGTTCTTAGAATAGTATAGACTTTTAGGAGTTCGAAATATACTGAGAGGCTATTATCTCACATGTTTATGATTTTCTCAAGTATTTTAATTATAATAGGAACAAAATAAATACTTATCTGCATGTATTAGAAATGAATGTTTATTAAATTATAACTTTATCAATGATAGAAAAGCTATTTTTGTTTATCTATAATTATTTCAATCTAAAGATATATAAATAGTGGAAACAATCTAAAAATATTAAATTTATTTATGTTTAGGATTGGTATGGCAGTTTGGAAAAAAGTGCAGGAGATAGCAGTAGCTCAAAGACATGTGAAGAGGAAGAATTCGTCACAGCCAGTGAATGCACTTGCACACCTCCAAGTAGGAGCAGTTCATTTCATACTGCTTCAGAAGGATACCTCTCACCATGGTGGAGTGATACAGATCGTACTCTTGTAAGCAATCCAATGGCCATCAATTTAATTTAAATTACTTCTTATTATTAATGATGCATTACAGACAATGCCTTGTTTTAAAACATTTTTTGTGATATCTTTTGTAATAACATTGAACATAACAAGCCAAAATATTGTTATATCAATGCTTTCTTACAATTGATACTTCAACCCGAAATTAGACTCTTATTCCTTAGCCACTGCAATTTTATTATCCAATATAGAAAATAAAATTGATAAGAAGACATACTAAAACACTCTTGGAAGGTTTTATTCTTGGAATTAGGAATCATGAATGATATTACTTAGTTGGCACTATAGACTATGGGTTACATCTGTCTCACGTATCAGGGGTGCATTTATAGCTTCTTTAACTTGTGTCTGTCAGCTGCTAGGAGTTTTCATTGGCTAGCTTTGAGCATTATAAATACAGACTCAACATAATCTATCCAACTCAGACAACCTTAAGGCAAGCCGATAAGCAGTCAATCTGGAACTTTTCTCCCTAGATGCTTTAATCATCAATTTCTCTTTGATTGGATGAATAAAACTATCAGGATTTCTGTCAAACTGCTGTTGTTCGATATTGGTCCTTTGTTTTCAGTAAGAGCTATAAATATTCTTTCAAGCCTGCTATTTTCCAACAATAACTTGGTTTCCAACTATTTTTTCTATTGTCAGCAATTATGTTTCAGTGCTACATAGCTGTGGTTCTAATTTTATTATTAATTATTTCCTGGTAAAGTTTCATGGTAATAAAAAACTTCAGGTTATAAATTGGTTTTTGAGTAATCTTTAAATTAACATCATTATCTCTCCAACCTAATTCCCTCAGCTTGATCTAATTTGAAAATTTTTGGTCTATCAATAAGGGTGCAGCTGAAATTGATAAAAGAGAAGAGTAACATTCACCAAGAGGAAAAATCCAATCTAGTAAGAGCATATGTTGGAAACAATTTATAATATTCCAATTTCACTCATTGTTTATATTTGATAATTTTTTTAATTTTAGCCAATTATTTCCTAAGATTTTTAGTATATTTAATAACAAAATTTTGGTTACTTAATAACCCAAAATTTAACTAACAATAAGTTTATTAGTTGGCCTGCTTTAATAAAATTATTAATGATGCTTCAAGAAAATTATGAGTAAACAATGCATTCAGATAGGGAAGAAGTTTTCATAATTCAGACAACCTCTTAATATCATATTAGTATACATCAATTTACCTAGTTACTGTCAAATTTTAACAACTGATTAATTCAGATTATTCTTTATTTGATTATTGTTTTCAAATTATTGTTTATTATTAGTATTTAGAGGAATTTTGAACAAAGATTATATCCTAGTTTTGGCTTACTTTGATCTTACAGAAGATTACCCATCCTTCTATAAGTAATTTCATGTAATATAAAAAGAACGAAAAGCAGGCTTCTATACTGATATGCTTATGATTATTTATTAGAGACGACTGTAAGGCCAAGTAGAAGTAAGATGACCTCAAGGCAGACCAAGACTTGTTTAATTTAATTTTATAAAGGGATTCGTTCAGCGAGAGTTAGGATCATGCCGGAGATGAGAAGACAGACAGGAATGGGGCCTTTGGGCAAGATGTTAAAGGCAGCACCTCCACGCTTAGCAGCACAAAGAAGTTAGAGAGAAAAGAAAAAGAAGAATTAAAGTTGAAAGAAGAAAATAATTAAGTCATTTATGGTTATCTATTAATATTATCATTATTGGATTTATATTATTTTCAAATAACAGATTCTGTCCTTTTTTTTACACAATTTTATTTTAATATTATCCTAATAATACTTTAATTTATGCTATTCTTTATTCAATTTTATTTCAGACTGGCTCAGAAACAGTCGAGGTAGTGGAAACTCAAAAAGTACGTTTCTCTAAAGAAGGCTGCACTGTTGAGAGACAGGTCGAGGGAGGATCAGAGGCAAGCTCCACTTATCTTGCTGGAATAGCAAAGCGTGCTGTTGCTGGCCTATTGTAACACTATTTGTGCTTACTCGCTCATACACTGATGTTAATTTTTTTAATTATTGCATTTTCTAAGGCACGTGAAAGTAGAATATTCCCTTATACATCATTCATCAGTGAATGAGCGTTTATTAGTTGATTGTTTTTGTTTCTTTTTAACTAACAAGACATCAACCTCTGTGGTAATCCATACTCAGGCAGAACATGGACATTTTTATAGCATTAATGTTGCAAGGCTTTTAAGACAGTCAAGATGTTATGTATAAAACATTTCAGCTATATTCAACATTTGAGTTAATTTGTTTCATAATGCTGTACAGTGAATAGTTAATATATGCTTATAAACATGATTACTTGAAGGTTTAGAAAAAACACATAACATAGTCTATTTCATGATTGAGATTGGATAAAAATGTTAACAAAAAATGGATTGATTTGGATATTTTTCTTGTAAATGTTAAAAAAAAAAAAATTACATTTGATCATTGAAAGTAAAATAATTAATTGTAAAAATCTTTAAAGTAGTTTTACTATAACTGACTTCAGATTTTTAGATAAAAAAAATATTACTATTTTCACTATTACTATAATCATATTATATTATAATATATTATGATTATATTACTATAATCACTATTACTATTTTCTGCTCTGAGTTTATTTGAATTTTTCAACTAACACCTTTCATTTAATTTGATTTAAGACTTCAGTTGTTGTTATAAAAAGACTGATATGTTCTGTTTAATTTTCTTTACTGAATAGTTCAGTATGAATTATTTTCTTCAATTTTATCTGAAATATGTGTCATTAAATTTTTTTTTTTATTCAAAGTATCTAAACAAAACAGAAAGAGATAAAGCTTAAAAATCTCCCTTAAAAATAATACTTTAACCAAACAATCTATTTAGAAACAAAAATTAATATTCTTTCAAGAAATAATTTAAAATTGTTTGAAGAAATGAAAAAGACCTACATTATTATAGTTGGGAAAATAAATCAACTAATATGGTCAAAAGAGCAATAACAACGTAAATAATTTTCTTTCTTTGCATTCTATTAAGAAAGAGGAAATATACCTATTTTTTTAAACTTTCTATGTTTTTCTATATTATAAAAACATATGATGCTGAAAGCTAAACATCTTTGCATCAAATCCTGAATTATCTATAAATGACTTGTTTATTTAATTAGTTAAATAGTTATTTAAGAAAGAGCTTGATATGGAACAAAAGTTTATATGAACATGACACTAACTTAAAGTTTTATATATGAACATGACACTCTTGATATTTAAAAAAAAATAATAATAATGACTGAAAGTGTAAATTTTAACTACTAAACATAATTAAATGTGTGATTAACCAAACTTTCCTGTACATTTTAGTCTTATAGAATTTACTTTATTGACTGACAAGTGTATAACTAAGTCAGAGTTAAATTTGTACACGAGAGGATATTGCATGTGAGTTGCCAGAGTTTAGACTTGCTTTGAGTTTTGTTCATTTGAATAGAAATCTATGAACATTTGTATGCTGTGATTATGTAATTGCCATGTATTTGTTTGATAATTTGTAACATTGCGGGTTGAGGATTAGGTTATAATTATATTTTAGCTTAGGATTTTAGTGCCATTATGTTTTTGTTATTTATAGATTTATAAATTATAAACTCTGTTGAAGTATTTTTAAAGTTTTACTGTTTGTTGAAGAGCTGAAATGAGCATTGTAATTTAATTCTATGTCTCTTTATTAGAGTTGTTAATTTAAATTAGTCATTAAGGCAAAGTTATACTCATAAATGAATATGGTATTATGATTGAAATATATAGGTAAAGTCATTTTATTTATTAAAATGTTTGTTTTATTTCTCAATGCCTTTGAGTTTTGGAATTCATTACTAAGAAAATTTAGGGTTACATAGTCAATATTTTTAATACTAAAATACAAAAAAATTTTAACTTTTATAACTGCGTTTCTAGCATAGACCACAACTAGGTAGTAAAATTTGATTTTTACATTGCGCTTTGCAAGGTTATACTTCAAACAATTGATTTATGATGGGTAATATAACTTTCAAATTAATATAAATGAATGAACTGATATAACACAACTTCAGTAATTTTGGCTCAATCATTTAGTTTTTGGGGCTACAATATAATTAGGAAACTTGCAAATATCAGTTCTTTTTTTAACTTAAAAAAAGTGTAAAATATAAATCTACAGTAATATAATAATTTTAATCAGATTACTGTAGTTCATTTTAAATTGTATTAAAATAATTGCTACACTTAAACCTTTTCGTTTTTAAATAGAAAAAATATTTAATAACAAAAAAAAAAATTGTAAGGACATATATTTAAAAGTACATATAAAGTAGATACATTTCTTAAAATAATATCTTTTTGGCAGAGATGTGGAAGAGGAAAGTTGATAACAAATGTACCTTTTCATACATTGAATGTTTTTTTTTAAAGGATATTACATGTTTAGTATTTTAAAATAATCTTAGGATATGATATCTGTAATTAGCTAGGGAATGTAGTATCTGTGGACATTCTAATACACAAGATAGTTTCATTCAGGTATGGGAAAATAAGTTTAGTCATTAAAATAAATAACAAATAAATAAAAGGGTTAGAGAAGCCAAAGGTTTAGAAACGGAAGAATTAAGAAGGCTTCACAATGTGGAACTATGCAAGTTATATCTGGTAAATATAGTTTGGGTAATAGCAGCACGGCGGTTTAAATGGTCATGTAAAGTCATTGAGTTTAGTAATGACCGAATTCCAAAAAAAAGTAATTAGTTTAGAACTGTCGTGTAAACGATCGAGGGGTAAACCAAGATGTAGATGGGAGGATTGCATCAGAGCCGATCTTGGGGATTTGGGTTTTGAGAGAGTGGGTTGGAGGGAGTTGTAGGGTTGGTGGTGTCGGCATTAATAAAGAGAAGGAAATTAAATAATGCTATAACTGTTTAAGATAACTAGGATTAGGTAAGTATTTCAATTTCATATAAAGTATTTTCTTTATAAATTATTACTGGGAAATAATTTGTCTAGTATTTATATCATGCTATTTTCGAGAGCATTTTATATTTATAATTACACAGTTTTTTTTTTTTTTTTTTTTTTTTTTTTTTTTAATGTTGTCAAATATGAAGAGTTTTAATAGAATAATGACTTTGAGTTGGGAGATTATTTTCCTGCTGCTTCACCAGATCATTCAATTTGTAAAACTAACAAGGTTCAGATAAATGTTCATGTGCATTCATTCCTGAATCTAGTCAAAAACATGAATTTCATTTGACATTAAAAAAACAACAAAAAACAAAGCATATCAACAAACTTGATAAAAAATGCTTTTGGTTTTGTTAACATTTAAATGTATTTTAATTTAAAATAGTTTTATGTAATCTACATTTCTTTTTTCTTATTCGCTTACAGAACCTCTATACTGCCCTGCTAAGAAACAATGCCGTAACAAACAAAATGTTCAAATTCAAGATTTTTATTTAAATTGATTCAAATACATTATAAAACTGATTTAAAATCATAAAATTGCAAATAAACTCCTTAATTGGCCTTAAGATTAAAAAAAAAAAAAAAAAAAAAAAAAAAAAAAATACAGCAATTTAAAAGTTTTCTAGTCATAATTTTCAGATACAATACAAAACTTTTAAGCCATAGGTCTGTTTTTTGAATGAAAAACTAAATTTTATATATTTTTCATTGAAAAACTCATTTGTAAAACCTAAACAGTGAAAAAAATCTATTCTACTTTATAAGATTTGAAAAAATAATATCTAAACTTTCAGGCCATTTTTCTCTTGACGACAATTTTGGTTGATATGGTCTTTGTTAGCAGGGCAAAATAGGAAAAAATATTAATTGGCGTTTCATAGGCGTAGTTTGTTATTTTTTTTAATTTATATCATGCACTCCTAATGTACAATACTATGACGTGGTCAAAATGAAAAGAGGAGTAAATCTAATAAAAAATGTTTAGAGGTATGAAAGAGACAATTGTCTCCATTTATAATATAAAGTTCATAAAAATTACAACTGCACCTATAAATTTCATGAAGTGCATCTATCTATAAGTATGCCATATATATTATTATAATTTTTTTTTAAAGATAATTTTTAAGGTTCCCTTGGTGTGGTTGCCCCAGAATTAAAAAAAAACGAAAAAAATTAATGAGATCTGTTCAGCAGCAGAAAAAACATATATATTTATTATATTTTTTAATTTAAAATTACCCAAACAAAAAATTCCAATCACCATCATCTTAAAAAAAGAAAAAAAAAAAAAAAGATTTATCTTGAAATAATGTAAAACTAGTAAAACATGTAATAATTTCATTAGCAGAATAGTACTAGAATTTAGTATATTTCCTAAAATGTAAAGAATTGAATCATTTTTTCGAATTTCTTTTTTTTTTTTTTTTTTTTTTTTTTTCAAGCTGTTTTTCTATTTAATTTAGTTTATAGTACCCAATTTATCTCGCATCAAATCCTTACAATCCAAAATCCTTAATACTCCTTACTTTATCACAAATATACTTATGCATAGGGATCTTAATGGCCCAGTCAGAGTGGAGGACCAGGACGAATCTTGAATTAATGAACTTATTTGGTGATTAGGACATTTAAAAAGTGATTTGGCTCAAGAGACTGCAATGTTTTGTGTGATGAAGAAAGGATAGATTAGAACAAAATACCAAACAGATTATTTTACAGATCAGGAGAAGAAGGAAGAAGAGGAAAATACCGTCTCATATTGCTGGACGACCTGGAATATAACCAGGAGAAGGGTATTGAACACTGGAGGCACCTTGTAACAGACAGAGGAAAGCAGAACAAAGCAATAGCGGTCATGGTTCTTAAATGACTGTAGATCCCATTTATACATGAATGAATAGGGAGGGATGTTAATGTTCAATATGTTGATTATTTAGCCCAAACCATATATCTATTCTTTCTTAGTAAATTCTATAATGGGGAAATACCCTAGCCCAAATGGAATTCAAGTCGCCAGTTGGGCAAAGTGGGCGTGGCCGATTGTTGCTTTGGTCTCACGTGTCACTGAAGAAAATATGGGGAGGACCTCTCAATATGTTTATAACTCCATGGGTAAAACTACTAAACTCACCTGTACCAAATTTTAAGTATATCATTTTCATTGTTCTAGGAAGGTTTAGCAATAATACAATTTTAAATATACGATGTTGATTGGCAGAAACAAGGTTTGTCACATTGTCATACACTTTTATGGTTAGAAATTAAAATCCAACTAGATGAAATTAATAAAACTATTTTTAACATTTAATTAATTGATTTATTGCCATTATCCCCAAGGGTTTATTAATAGTCTCTGTACATCAGGATTACCAACCCATACATTAAAATTAAAAATTGGAAGTATAATTATGCCTTTAGCTAATCTTCAAACACCTAATCAGTGCAAATTTAACAACTTTAAAAATTACTTACTGCTATGCTTGAAAATATCATTTTAGTGTGCAATTGCATATATTACATACAAATAAAACTTCAATTATTAGTTAAAATTATCTAAGTTCTTTACTCATGAGAGCGGGCGAAGCCGTGACAGGGGACGCTTGTTTCAAATATAAGCAGATTTAAAAAAATAGCAACAATTTATATCAAATAAGACTGAGTTACTTTTATCCTCTAATTCAAGTTTCATGATCCCTTAGAACGAATCTCTTGTGGTTAATTTAATTAATAGAATGTAATTTCAAATGGATTCTACAGCGTCGTGACTCAGAATTCACGAAGTGACTGAGGATGACATTATGTAAGAAGGATGATAATCTGACTGGCACAATTAGTGTAATATACCTTACATAACTGCCATGACATTAACATCTATTTAGACCTTTATCAACCTTATAATGTCTGTTATTTGAACGGGTTTCAATGTATATGGTCTTGGAAATTACATATACATCTATATTTATATTTTTTTAGAGTTCGCTTCAGGTGTGAAAGATTTATTTTCGAAACAAACACTATAGATAGATAGATAAAACTAGAATTACGTCAACCTTTAGGTCTAAATTTATTTATTTTTTCTGAATAGAAGTTTGATTTTTCTTCTTACTTTGTAGAGATTTATTTGAAGGTTATTATCGTATAATTGACTAAAGTATGAAACCGAGGCGTTCATCCTGTCAACCTGCTTCAACCACTTTTGATCACAGGTCTTCCAAAAAATTAGTTTATTACTATTTTAGATTATGTATTATATTAAATAGTACTGAATCGGTCGGCCTGTATTTTATTTTAAGACAAGTTTCAGCTTATTAGGTTGTTAAAATCCACAATTTTATAAATTAATACATTTTGATTACATATATACCTATTTTACCGAATGGATCCGAAAAAAACAAAAGTCACTCCGCCGGAGAATAATGGAACAGTATGCAAAATTTAAGCACATTTGGTTACGTCTATGACATAATCACATAATGTATATGATGTGTAAAATTTAAAGCATATTTGTTGGGAAAGCCGAAGATGATACGGGGGCGATTGGATAAAACCAGGTTAGGGAAGAGGAAATTATGATGAAGTAAATGCCCACTTTATAACTTTATAACGGTTGTTTGAACGGACTTGGTTATAGTCTAGATCGACTCGGAAAGCCTAAAATTATATAAAAACTATAGTTTTTTTTTTAGTTATCTTGCAAAAACGGACGTTTACTGAGGTTTTTGTACTATTTCCGGCCACCATGCTACGCCTCTACTCTGAGCTTGAAATGATGGCCGAGAAGCTACTAGAATAATGCCAAGTGCGTTTTCAGGTATATTTTACAATCTGATGTCTTGAATGGCAGTCAGTAACCAATCCTGATTAAGATCCTGATTTATTTGTAAATGCAAATTTTCATTCGACCTTAATCATTGGGAAACCCCGGGCGGCAGATCTTAGCCCATATTTTTCAAGAACACGAGCTTATGATCTATGAGATGGTATGTAAGATGATTGGTATCTATATCAAAGGTAAGATACAACTTTTATATGATTTGGCTAATTTTTTAATTCTTGACCATAATTTTACTATTTTACATAGCGTCCCTACAACTGCAAAGATCGAATGTAAAAATCCTTTTTTTTGTATTACTTTATCAATTGCTTTAGGACTGATATACGTTTAAGCAAATTCTCAAATCTGAATTTACTATGCAAAGAGGAGAAATAACCCTGCCAATCTATACAATACATATACATATAAAATCTATTTGGTTATGCCAAATCAATCTAACGAATCGCTAAAGATCGAATGCAAAAACCGCATATTTTCACATTCGATACTCTTCGGTCGTTGAATATAATTCAACGAATTGATTGAATATAAATTTTGAAATTTATTTATGACAGTACAGATTATTTTGTTAAGTTGTGTTAATTTATGGACACTCGCAATCAATGTTTTTCAATGTCCTGCTTATTGTATGCCTTAGTTTCTTATTTATAATATTTTTTCGTAAAACGTACATCGTATTATGTAAGATATGTAATAATTTTATCAGTAATGGTTTTTTCTATCTACAAGGGTTGACGAGAGTTTTCTTTTCAGTCGTTCTTGCTGAAAACAGGTTCCGTTTAGCGTGCATTCCTCTAGAGTATGTTGGATTGTTTGTTAGCTGAGTCTAGCAAGATAAACAATTCGGTTAGGCTTCTCTCATTAAAAGATAGCCATGTTTAAGGCGGGTATGGCCAATCTTCAGTGTTCATTTTGACGAATGAATGAGGATTATTCCTAGGAAAAAAAACCCCCAAAAAAATGAATAAAAACAAGTTATAAAAAAGTTTTAAAACGATTCAGTATGACAGAAAGCAATTTGGTTATAAATTATAAAACTTGTGCCAAACATGAATAAATACATTGGTGCTGCTGATGATTGAATTGAAAAAAAAAAACACCACCTTAATATTAAGTACGGAAAAATGTCTAAAAATGGGAGTAGCACTATTACCCACTAATCAGCAATCTTTCTATTAGTAATAGTTCCTGGTTACGCTGATGCATCGTCACTGTGAGGATGAGTGAGCTATTAAATTTAACAAAACGCTCATAAAAGCCGGTATTGAAATTGGTCTAGTAATTATTACCAATAAAACGAAATGTATAGTTAATAGTTGGAACAGTGATCATTTCGGTGATGTAAATATATCAAGGAATAAATAAGGATACGTAAACAAATGCAAGAATCTATATTATCTTGGGAAAATGATGACTTTTCGGACGCAAAACTACTCAGTCCGCGCGAGTACTCGAGACGTAAATGGAAGGATTGTGTTAGGGCTGTTCTTGGTATTTGGGTTTTGATGGAGTGGTTTGGAGGGAGTTTTGTGGTCAGAAGTTAGTGATCCAAATATGGCCATTACGCCTTTTGTTTTATTTTATTTTTTTTACACGATTGATTATATAAAAGTAAAAATATATTGTATATCGGACATTACAGTGATCTGCAAGGATCTAGGGTCTACAATATCTAGGAAAAACTAAAATCAAGAGGAAATATAGGAAACATTAAAAGCCTAAAACGATCTTCAGATTTTGGTCCCAGGACTACCCAGTTTGTGGCAACTTTACAGAAATTTAGATTATGATTTACAAGACTATTATACTACTTTATTATTTGTACGGGTGCGAAACGTGCCTGCTTTTAAGGAAACAACAACGCCTTAATTTTTTTCAAGAACATAAGTTTGGGTACCATATATGGCCAAAAAAAAGATAAACACGTGGAAGAATTTAGTAGACTCAAAAATGTGGAATCAGGGGTTATTAATCCGGTGGGTTTAGGTAATTGCAGCACGACGGCTAAAATGGGCATGTGAAGTCGTTTACTTAATAATAACCGAAAACGGAATAATAAATATGTTCAAAGTGTAGGCCGAGACGTAGATGGAAGGATTATGTGAGGGATTATGCCTTCCAGTTTGATAAGCCTTTTTAATCATTTATTATTTTAATTTTCTTATTACACTGCATATTTTACGACTTTTATGGCATATTGTAATACTTATAATAGTAGCCATATTATATATCATATGACTATGCTTTTTATTGCATATATCGTAATTCTTAGAGTACTCATAACCTTTTCTTCAGTCCCAGAAATACCCATAATTGCCGACCGACGTGAACAATAAAGCCTATAATAGAATGAGGTTTTTTCTTTGGCATAAAATCGGGAGAACCGAAATGGAAATAGAAGCGGCGGCGGGTTAGCTAAACTAAGCATACGAGAGAGATCAGCACTTGAAATAGCCACGGCGCTCGTGTGTTTCCGCCACGGATCGCTTGCCCCTACTCTTGGGGGCTACTTGCTTCAGTCGCGGGCCGACAGCCGGCCGTGCTTCTTCTTTAATTGATGTCAGTTTGTTGTGTTGGTGGTTCGGGAGCATGCGATGGAGGGTACCTCGACCATCAGTACCATAGCCGTACAGAGCGGCTCTACAAGGATTGTCATAGCTCTTTTACAAGTGAGTCATAAAAAAATCACGATTTAATCTCATAATTTCATTCATGTTTACAATCCATCAGTTTGATCAAACACGTAAATATACCTTAATTGATGTTGAATATGCTTAATATACAGAATTTCGAACAAAACACAAATGTATTGCTGAAACAAACGCATGTATGAAGAATCTAACAATCTGGCTCTGAGCCAGAAAAGCTGCAATTTAAATGTCAAATTTGAACATAATGGACTTAAGCGCTATATAATACTGATATAGATTCTGACAATACAGTAGTCGAATGTAATATTTCAGAAGACACAATATAGTTCATGCTTATTTAGCGGATGAAACAATGAATATTTTGAGAAAAAAAAATTACCTTGCATGTATTTAATATAATATTTATGTCACACATAATATATATGTGTAAACTAAACTTATTCACTACTGCTCCTTATTCTCTATTCCTAAATTTGGATACATTACTCTAGAATCCGCAGTGAAGTTGTACAATCTTCACCGGCGTTGCCAAAGCCGTCTTGTATGCTGTCAACATTTTTAAAATTGCTGCACCTTATTGAAAGTATACTTTCTCAAAGATATTTGATGATTAAACACAGTCTTATATGGATAGAAAAGTGTCCATCACTAAGTTAACGTCCCCTTCTCACATTAGTAGATAAGACATGTCAATGTATGTAGTACTTCACATTAATCCATTTATGATACAGAACGGTATGTTAGTTTTCCGGGAACGATGACCCACTTTTGCAAATCACACGTTTTTAAGTAGATCCCATTTTTATATTACTATAATTAAAAAAAATGTATATACATTCCATAACATATATTGAGGTCTCTGAACTAAGGTATACTGAAAGTTCGAATTCCAGTCGAGGATTCACTACTATATTTTCTTCCTTGAAGTCATACGTTCTATTTATGGATATTTACAACTGCATATATTATACATATATAACAAATAAATTTGAAAAAATGCACAATTAGTTGCTGCTAGAGAAATAGATACAACTACTGTATTAGCCCAATGTTTGAAGAATATTGGTCTTTATAATAAAAGTACAAATAAAAAGAGGACTCGATGGTCGAGCGAGTTGGGGCGAGGGTCTCAGCGCGCTTGGTACTGAAGGTCGTGGGTTTGAATCCCAAATGGGCGGGTTAAAATTTATTTCGTGGCGGACCGACGAAATGAAACTTGACGTTTCCACTATAGCTAGAATAGGTTGGTAACCTGTAGGATAGCCCGTCCTTCCTGCTCTAGTTGCAGTACGTAAAGGACGTAAAGCCCAAAAAAACAAATAAAAAACAAAACAAAAAATAAAACACTAACGATAGTTTTAAGCGAGAGCCGACCCGGGCTCTGGGGCAAATATGCTCGTATTTGCTCGGGCCCCCTTAACTCTACCCCACCTCCCAACATCATCCGAAAAATACAATTCCTTTTTCTACTAATAAACTATAATGTTTCATTAATTTTCTAGAAATATAAGTCGCCATTGAATCATTTACATTAAGTAACTTTACATTAAGTTCACTATAGCACGGGCCCCCCAAGAGCCCGGGCCTGGGGATTTTGCTCCTTGCCCCCCTCTCAGTGGCCCTGGTGATAATACTATATATTATGATAAATACTACATATTATTATTAAAGGAATTGGAATACTCTATACCGGCTTAGCAATCTAGCCACATTGCTAACCCCATCCTTTCCCATCGGAACACAAATCCTCAAGATCTGCCCTAAAACGATTGCACTATCCATCGAACATTAACATTCAACACTGATTAGATTTTTTTTTTAGTTCAGTCATGACATTCCAACTCATCCTACAACTGTCCTCACCACTTACGCTGATGACATGTGTGTTATCAGTAAACAATGATCCCTTCATTGCCTCCCAAACACTCAAATCCCATATCCTAACCCTTCAAGAATGTTGTCAAAAATGGAGAATCAAAATAAATCCAAAAAAATCTCACCAAATAACCTTTACCTTTCGTCGTAAACCCACGACTTCCTGTCCTACAGTATCCTTTAATGATATTCCACTAATCCTTGTTGAACAGATCTGCTACCTAGGACTCCACTAAACCATCCTTTCATCTCGTATCCAATCCTTACAATCCAAAATCCTTCGAAAAATCCTCAATGCACCTTACTTTGTCACCAATAAACTTATCTATAAAGATCTTAATGTTCCATATGTAGCAGATTAAGCCCAAACCAGATACCAATCCTTTCATAGTAAGCTCCATAACCACTCAAATCCCCTAATTTCTCAACTTGCTTCCAACACTCAAATAGTTAACAACACATTGACTTGATGAATAAATTTTGTACAGTTGTAAATTTCAATAAATTGTTATTTAAAAAAAAAAAAAAAGTTCAGTCATAATTAAATCGATCGGCTTTACATGCACATTTTAACTGTTGCGCTGCTGATTTCTAAACTATACTATACGGACTGTCGACCTGTTATGATGCATTATGTTGTCTAAATCCCTTTTTTGGGCCTAATGTTCTGCGAAATTGATTTATTTTTGTATTGTATTATACCAGAGAAGTCATGGCGCATGTTAAAGGTCAGGAATTTTTATCGACTATTAATCAAGTACAGCTATCATAAATTTGACAAAATGAGGTCATATAATTAACATAGATAAAGTATTATATATAAACAGAGGTAGACAAAAAATTCCAACCAATAAATGTTTTATTTTCCCGGCTAAAAGTTTCATTCTTTTTGCGGGATTTACGTACTCATATACTTTAACCAGGGCATGTAAACCGCAATATGATTATTACCATACAACATTAATTAAAGAAGCAGTTCATAGAAAATTACCAAGCAATTTAAATTTACAAAATTTTTAATTAGTAACGTTCATAACCGCCCCTTGCGTTCATTACTTGTTGCATTTGAAGGGGTATAGGTCTAATGTGATTTCGAATTACTTTTTAAGAGATATGCCCCGGTTGTTACAAAACTGTAATAAAAATCGTATTAATTTTAAATTTCGTAATTTTTAATTGTAAATACTGGTGGCTTCATGGTATTGTACCAATAGGTCAACATATATATATATATACACTTACATACATGGGAAAATACGAAAAATTCTACTTTACTTTTTTACATGTTTCATTTTTCTTTATATGTTTACGTACCCCCATTCTTTAAATATCACATAAGAAAGGTAATGAGATTATTAAAATCATTAATTAACTAAAAGCCACCCGTATGTATAAATAAAAATTAGGAAATTCAAAATTAATATGATTTATTACAGTTTTGCATCAAATGGGGCATACTCTTAAGAAGTTATTCGAAATCACAATAGACTTGTGAATGCAACACGTATTGGACGCAAGGGGCGGTTATGAACGTTATAAATTAAAATTACGCAAATTTAAAATTTCTTAGTAGTTTTCCTTTAAATACTTCTAGCTTTCATTTAATTAATGTTTCATTAATCATATTGCGGTTCACATGCCCTGGTTACAGTATATGGGTACGTAAATCCAGAAAAAAGAATAAATTTTTAACCGAGAAAATAAAAAATCTATTGGGTGGAATGTTTCGCCAATCACTGTATATATATATATATATATATATATATATATATATATATATATATATATGTATGAGTTGCTTTATCTATGTTTATCAATTGTATGATTCAGAACAGTATCGGAAATTACGGGACCTGCAATCGGTGAATATAATTGACGTAATAAATCATTGAACCAATGGGACTGAAACTTCATACAGCAGTAGACGTAGATGGGACAATTATGTTATCCCTGATCTTGTTGATTCAGGTTTTAATGATATTCAGAGGTATGCAGGCTTGTATATGAATGAATGTTGTTTATTTTTTATTATGCATTTTTAATAACCTAATTAAAAAATAACGTTAAATACTGATGCACTGAATATAATAGCAGCCAATCATCTCATGACCATTTCCAACAAATGAAAATTCATATAAGCGGCTCCTTTGACCAATTTCAGATGTCCGCTGATTACTAGACTACTTAACTGATATTAATGGGCAACCATATACGATAGCGGCCAACAGCAAAAGAGAAAAAAAAAACTGTGTAACCGGCAGCGTTCCTTAAGCATTTATGGCAGGGTTGTGGGCAACTCACTGGGTACGATAAGATATTCTTTTGTTTATTTTTCTACAACCTCCTAGGATTATCCTCTTCATATATGGCGGTTATTAAACACAGAAAGACTTCCGATGCTTTTTCTCACCGCAAGATTGTATATTTTGGATAAAGTCAAAATGATTAGAACAATTACACGGTCCCAGGCGCTACGGACATAATGGCTATAATTAGCGAGCCGAAAGCCGGTATCAGATAATCAAGGAAACGACTGTTTACGGTCCATCAATTGAGGTGTATCTCTTTAGATCAGATAAAACTGTTAATTATATACAAATTTTAGGTTGCGGTTCTACTCTTGCATGTGTGTTTCTAAAACTGTAATTTACGTGAATAAATAATTTCGTTAATCGCTTTATACATACAATCCCTAGTTATATTTCTCTAATTGTGTGTAATATGTAATTTTATACTTCAACTTTTATTGTCACAAATATTACAGTCTGCCCCAATGAAAGGCTATAGGTAATAGAGGTAATGATGTATCCATTCATATAAATGTATCAAAACACACAAAACAAATAAAAAATGATTAAGAAGTGATAATAAATATTATATTAACATCCGGGAAAGTTCCAAACCTGTAACGCAATAATGCAAAAAACATTGTAATAAAATTGAGTAAACGCCTTTTTTCACCAATGGCTTCAATTGTGGACATCAGAATCTAACCTAGGACTTAGGATTGGAAAGATTGAATGCGTAATATATAACTCTATTTATTTATTTATTTTCCCCCCGATTTCATCTACATTTAATATAAAAACATTCAAAGTTTCCACTTATTTACGAAAGGCTCATTTACGTGGCAATGATTAGAACTATTGGGACATCCGAAGCTTCATTTAATTCTCCGATTCTTCACATATTTATCCCTTACAATCCAAAATCCTTCGAAAAACCTTAAATCATCCTAATTGTAACACATATAAACTTATTCACAATGACCTTAATATCCGTCATATTATTTTTTTTAGTCCATAAAAATAGCTTTAAAAATAAACTCTATATCACCTCGAATCCACTAATCTCCCAACTTTTTCCCCACTCATTTCCCGATAGGTCTTGGAGGTGTCTCAGAAGTTGGGCCAAGGGACCTTCTGATAATTTTTTTTTTTTTAAGCTATAACTACTATATAATTCAATATATTATTGCTTTATATTGTTAAAGAATCGATAATAAAACAAAAAGTTGATAGATCGTAGTCTAGATATATAATTTATAAATTATAAAATTTATAATATTCCGTAATGTAATATATTTATAATGTCTATGAAGCTATAATTGTATTACATATTTTATTAAGAATATGGTAATAAAAACAATTAAATTCTATGATCTATTTATAAAAAAACCCACAGTCAAGAATATTTTAGTGTCACCCAAATCGCCTCAAAATTTTTCTTCCAAGTTTCTAATACGAAACAGAATTCCAAGTTTGAAAATCGGTTATTAAATGATACATAAAATGAATGTAAAAAGTGTAAATTTGGGATTTCTATAATTATCAATAATTTTTTTTAATTTGAATTCTTCCTTGCTCTTAAAAATTTATTTAATTGGCTTAAAAAAGAGGAAGAAGTTTTAATGATCGATAAAGAAAATTGGTTAAAACATTATGTATTTATAAAACACTCATTTTATTTATAAAAAAAAAAATAAATAAATAAAAGTGAATGAATTTAACTTTTGATATATAGATAGATAGTGCTATAATTAAATACAATTCATGAGGCGGTTTCGTTTTATTTTAAATCCAGATCAATATAAGAGTATATATATATATATATATATATATATATATATATATATATATATATATATATATATATATATATATAGTATATTTAATATGAACAGTTTCCATTACTATATATTGTTCTAAGATATCCAAAATTTTTCTTACTGTCAAAAATTTTTTTTTAAATATATGTAACTTTATATAATTTATATATTACAATTGCATATCAATAACTTCTATGTAAAGAACTACTCATTGGTTGCACTTCAATAAAACTTTTATATGAAAAGGTCACGAAGCCATCTTCTTTTCAGACTAAATAAATTGAGAGAATAGTGGATTTGAATGAATGAAAAAGTGGTTTACTATGAATGGATACGTGTCTGGTTTGGGCTAAATCAGCAACGTATAAAAGGTTAAGGTCTTTATTGATAAATTTATTTGTGACAAAGTAAGGAGCATTAAGGATCTTTATTCATTATTTCAAAATAATATCCTATAAAAATTTCTAAACATGCTCAATCTTGATAAATAATTTTATAATACTGTGGCTTCATAGCCAAACAGTTACTTTTAATTACTATGCGCTTTAATTTACATTGTTTAACGAACGATTCTTGCTTTTCGTTGGCATACTGTACCTTAAGTCACTGCGGTTTCGTTTTCCGCTTGATAGACTTAAAATTCATTTCACAGAGGAACAAATCTTAACATTCTCACTGTGGCTATTTAAGAGGTCTACGACCCGTAGAAAACTCGGCTATTATATTTTCCGCGGTACATTAATATTTAACACAACTAATCTCAGTTTTAATACTTTAATTATTATTTTGTTAATTGGACAATTTTAGCCCCTTTTACGAGTTTCGCTTTTACAGGATGGAATGTTTGAGAATGTTCGTATTCTAGTTTATCTTTCAAAGGAATACCGGCTGAGGTGGCGTTAGTGTGTCAAATTCCTTTAGCGGTAGAAGCATTTGTCTCCCGTTGGAGAATGTGCTCGTAATTGGAGCATTTAAGTAGTTGCTTTGTTAAACAGTTTTTTAAGACATTGAAAAACTATTTGTTAGTTATCAATTGTTAGAAAAACTGCAGGTCACCGTTATTGAATAAAATAATATTAATACACAATAGGACCTATCAACATTCTGAACTGAACGGATATAAGTATTTAAAAATTAATATTCATACTTTTTCCAATAAGTAGTACATTTTTTTTAAATTTAAAATTTGAAATATAATTACAGTTTTTTTACAAAGTGAACGTTAACCAGGCCAATGATTGCGTAGTATATATGGTGCATGAATTTTGAATTTAAGATAGCGTTCTGATAAATAAATGGTGTCATCTTTTGATTTGAGGGGTGTGTAGTACTGATGAAGTCATGAAGAGTGTTGAACAGAATTAGAAATTTGTCATATATCGGGTATTTCCCATCCGATTGGTTTTATAATTCGTTAAAAAAAAGCAACTATATTTCCATAGCAAAAGGGTTTTGCAAAATTTGCTTAAATTTATTTCTAATGTATTAATATATTGACTGAAATAATATGTAATAACAATAAAATTAGAATAATAACTCTTCTTTTAAGTAAATTTTTTATTATTACATATAATTTTTATTCATAAGGCATTAGTAGACTGTGAACTATATATAGATACACAGCAAATCAAAATAATATTTTAATTTATAATGCCGATGTTTCAACTTGCATTGCAAGCCTTCATCAGGGCTAGAAGAAAAGAAAACAAGCAAAAATGTATGACTAAATTGTAGAAAATATGTAAAAAAACACACACAAAACAAACATAAGTATGAAAAGAATAAATGTATAAGAGTAAAGACAATAACATAAAGGCAATATCTAAAGGTCATGAATACAATACATAATGACAATTGAATTAAGGTTAAAATGAAAAGAAATTTTGATTTGCTGTGTACCTATGACTACAATCTACATCTCCATAAAACTTTAATAATGTAAAGTAGTTTACTTGAAGACCTCTCGAATCCATCTGGCTTGTAATGAAAAAAAAATAATTTTGCTATAAGAATTTTTTTATTTCTTAAAAACCTTAATAACTGATTTTTAAAATAACAAATGTATTTTAAAGCCTGTTTGTAATTTCAATAGCGTTAAACAATTGAATAATTCTTTAAATAGAAAGCAGATTCATTGAATCATCCAACTGTTTTAATGTTATTTAGATTAGAATAAAAAAAAACTCCTTTAATTTGAACATCAAATATCTCTGATTTTATACGTTGCACAAAATATAAAACATGCCACAGAATAGATTAGTAAACTATAGAATTTGTGCTTTAGAATCTGTCAACTCTCAATTAAAAAAAAAAAAAAAAAAAAAAATTATCCCTGACTGTGATAAACAATAGATCATAGATATGTCTATTTATAATCTACTTCCCTATTTACATTTTGAAATTAAAAGGATCAAATTCCTTAAGTTAATAATTTAATTAAATTAATAACACTGGTCAACACAATTTTTGTTTCCTTCATTTTTTTTATTGTTATTGTGTATTTCAAAAGCCCTGACTATGAAAAAAATACTGAGAGATTGCTAACAGCTTTATTTTGTAAAATATTAAGTTTTACTGTTTTGATTAAAAAATGTAAGGAAATTAATACATAATGTTAACAAAATTATTATCAAATGATCTTTCATAGGATTTCCTTGAATAAACGACTTAAAGTAAATCTCTTAGCATAAAATATTTGTGTATTCTTCTTTCAAAGTCATCGATTGTGCAATAGGTATGGATCCGTACTTGTTACTGCTGTGGAGCAAAACGCACTTTAAACTGCTTTCGCTGCTGCCCATAAAAATGCACCAATCCTTATGCTTGTAGTTTATTAAACCCATCTGTTGTAAAATACCACCAACATCGTTACAAAAGACTAAATCCTTCTCTTGAGAAAAATAGGTAACAGATTCTTATCTCGGGTACGATAAAAAGTAATGTTGGTTTCGGGATTAAGCAAATGTTTTTCTGGGGTCACCTGTGGTGTAGTGGTTAGCATAGCAACCTACTAAACCCAAGATCGCGGGTTCGCAGCCCGGCAGATGACCTTAGGATTTTTTAAAGGGAGTAAAAAATCCTCAGCTATGCCGTCCTTCGGAAGGGACGTAAAATGGGGGTCCCGAGCCTGTGCGATGTCAGGTACTCGTTAAAGATCCCTATCCTAATTATACCTGGATAGGCAAAATTTAGGACTTCCACCGTAGCATCGTCCGATTAGCCATAGCAGCATAAAGTGACGTTAAACGAAACAAACAAACAAACAAATGTTTTTCTTTTAAACGAGGTGAGAAAATTCTTTCGGTAAGTTCAGATCCCTCACTAAGTCATTTAGTTATTTCTGATTAAATGGTTGAGGTTCTGAAAAGCTACATTTGTAATCTGGATCAGAGTCATCACTTGTTATGTTTTGTTCGCGTTCACAGAGATTTGGATCATCTGAGGATTTAGATGCATTGGGTTGTACCTATAGTTATTTTAATTGAGATTGTTGAGCAGAAGATAAGTTAGTATATGACCACTTACTTCGATTTCCACGGTTAAATCCGTTATTTTCACAACACAGAAGTAGCAGACGTCACGATGGTTTTGAGGTTCTCGCCAAATCATGGGAGTTACGAACTTCACTGCATCTCTTTTCCACCTGGAACATAACCGTAGACACACAACGCATTTTTGGCAAACAATATGAGGAACCCATGGCTTGTTCTGATTGTACATATCTATTTTGAAGTATTGATGATGTGCAGTTTTTACAAAGTCTGATATAGGTTTTCGATATTTTTCATATATATATTCGCCACAAATATAGCAACAACAATCTGGATTAAGCACACAACACCGCCTGGACGAATGCCTATCGAAAACAACAACAGATTATATTTTACTGTCCAACAAAAATTTATAATCTAAGTAAAAATACTAAATAAGATTGGTAAGCTATAACACAAAAACAAAAGCTGTTAGAGAAACATTGTTGTCATACGAGGGTGAATCAAATATAAACGGTAATTTTCAAAATTATATTTATTGAATAATATTATACAGAAACTATACCTTCAACATTTTTTAATGTAGTCTCCTGCATTATCTACACACTTCTGCCACCGATTTGGAAGCTTGAATATTCCCTGTTCATAAAACCACGGAGGGCGAGTTTTTAACCATTCGCGCACGTGCTTTTCGACGTCTTCATTGTTTTCAAATCGTTTTCCTCCAAGTGATTCTTTCAGGGGCGCAAACAAAAAATAGTCACAAGGGGACAGGTCTGGACTGTAAGGAGGGTGTTCGAGAGTTTCCCAGCCCATTTCTTCCAATTTATCCCTTGTCAACAATGCGGTGTGAGGCCTTGCGATGTCATGGAGAAGGATGACATCTCTAATGGGCACACCTCGTCTTTTGTTCCGGTAACTGGTTTTTGCTGACTGTAGCACCTGGCAGTAGTAAGCCGCATTCACTGTTCGTTGATCGTGAAGAAAATCAATGAGTAGAACTCCCCTTGAGTCAAAAAAAATTGTTGCAAGAACTTTTCCGGCTGAGAGACGAGTTTTGGCTTTCACTGGGCAGCCTTCATCCTTCCTTCGCCACTCCTTACTTGCCATTTTCGATTCGGGGGTGTAATGGTGGACCCACGTCTCATCACATGTGAAGAATCACTTGGAGGAAAACGATTTGAAAACAATGAAGACGTCGAAAAGCACGTGCGCGAATGGTTAAAAACTCGCCCTCAGTCTTTTTATGAACAGGGAATATTTAAGCTTCCAAATCGGTGGCAGAAGTGTGTAGATAATGCAGGAGACTACATTGAAAAATGTTGAAGGTATAGTTTCTGTATAATATTATTCAATAAATATAATTTTGAAAATTACCGTTTATATTTGATTCACCCTCGTATTTGCAAAATATGTATCAAATTGAGTTAGAAACAACAAAATAGTCACAGGAAACAAACAATTTATTTATTTTTGTTGACCAGTGTAATTAATGATTATTCGAAATAAACAAAGTTGAAAGATAATAGGAGTTTCAAACGTGACTTTTTTCATTCAAACCAGTATAACTCCTAAGCGGTAGGTTGTAGCGATGAATTTTATATTAAAAAAAAAAAAAAAAAAATATTCACCATTAAATTCCTAACTAAGGAACTGTCGGAACATTTTCGATCCAAGCAACACCAACAGATCTAGAGCGCGTCAAAATGTTTTATTTTTGAGGGTGAAAAAAACGTTTCACAATGAAACCATAAACCCCCATCCAAAAGACATATCCCTGTCAAAATATCTTTTTATTTAACTAATTGGATAACACGTGGAGCTGTTGTAACACAGTCACAATCATCACATTCCAGTTTATTTTTTTTTTAAATTAATTTTTCTATTAAAATACCAGGAATAACTACATCTCAAATCATGTACAATGAATTCTACAGATTACCGCCTAGGTTTATTATTTACTTTGCGTATTCAGACAAAATTAGAAGCTCAACCAATAAGAGGAAACTCATTGAAGACACTCCCGACCTTGGCTTTGTTTACATTTTGCCTTTCTCATTTCCACTTTTATATTCCTCACCTTAACAAGCTTCAAACTAATGAATTTCTTCCATGGTTTTATCTCTAAGTTTATTTTTATATTTTTAATTTGTATTTAATTGTTATTTTGCTGATCAGTTATGGAGGCATGAGTTTTTGTTTTTTTACCTTTTCTAAATTTATGAAGTTAATCTTAAATCCAAACAAATTTTAGTCAATAAACCTTTATTGTAAACTCACGACTTCTTTTTCTCCAGTATCCTTTAATGATATCACATTAAATCCTGTCGAACAGATCCGCTACCTGGTACTTCATTTCGAAAAACGCTTTACTTGGAATCGAAATACAAGACTAAAACTTTCGTTTTAAACTTTTTTTAACATTTAATAGACAAATGTTCAAAGATTCCCATTAATTGCAAAAGAATTCACATGACAGTAATTAGACCAATTTCGACGTATGGAATTGAGCTTTGAGGCTCTACTGAACCATCCTCTTCATCTCGTATTCAATCTTTAAAATTCCAAACACTTCGAAAAATCATCCATGCTCCTCACTTTTTTACAGATAAACATATCCATAAAGATCTTAATGGTACATATGTTGCTGATTTACTCTACACCAGATATCTATCATAGTAAACTGCATAACCACTTAAACCCAATAGTGTCTCAACTTGCTTCCCACTGCATTCCCGATTACCTTCCGAGGTGTCTGAGAAGAGGATGGCCGGAAAACCTTCTAATGTAAAACTTCTGTTGAATTGTAACTTATGAGTTGTTCTTTACAAGTTATAAACATGCCATTGTGATCATTATCCACACATTTACTATGTATACATATTGCCTTCAGTTGTAAATATCAATAAGTAATTGTTAAAAAATAAAACATTAGTAGCAATAAAAGTTCTGTACCATAAGATCTTTTCAGAGGCCTCGGAGGTTTATCGGGAATCTTGAGAGATTAGTTAATTTGAGTGGTTATGGAGTTTGCATCGAATGGATAGGTATCTGGTTTGGGCTAAATCAGCAAAATATGGAACATTAGGATCTTAATAAATTTTATTTTTAAATTATTTTATTGACACTAAGTAAAATGTTGCTCATGTCAAAACTATTCATAACAATGGCTACTGTCCACATTTTTACGGTTATTATTAAAATAGATCTAAATAAAATAAAACAAAAATGTCATTAAAATGTCTTTCTATTTAACAAAAGTTGAATCCATCCAAGCCTAGAAGTTGAAGCAATGAGGCAAAAGAAAGACGGCGAACAACCTTGGAAGAAGGAATGCTATAAACTTTCAAGAAAGGCTGAAGCGGTGTATAAGAATTGATCGGCTCATCTTTTATCCTCTCCATTTCATTCTCTAGAAGTGTTTAAGAACTAAAAAATTAAATGAATAGATAAAATATAAAAAATAACTAAAATTATAGGCATAAGTGCGAAAAGCTTATTAAAGTTGGCATACTAATGAGACGAATACATTATTGACAAACTGACAAGAAACAACAAAATGATTGAACAAAATGACTAACATGAATGTCGGTCTACTGACATCAGTAGTCAACATCAGCGTATTACCAACACTGACTTCATAAATTATTAATAAACTTGTATAGATGTAAGATTGAGAAGTAAAAATACTATTATGTTATAAAAGTTCCTGTACATAAATATAGTTTTTCAAAGTACATAGTTTAAACACTATTGAATACTACTATTTAAACCTGTACCACTTACAACCCATGAAGGGTCTTGGGTTCAGTACTTAGGTAGGCTGTACTGTTTCTAAGCCAACGGTTGTGAAAGGAGGTGATTAGGCCAGAATTCACGCTCAACCGCCAGGTTTTTCCCCAATTAAGGGTACCCACTTTTTAGGAGGCTGGGTGTGCCCCAGGAGGGTCTCCCGACCTCGAATTCGATCCACGGCCGAAATAACAGAAAATAAATTTTCTGCCTTCAGTCGGACTCGAACTCGGGCCCGGGAGCATGGTAGTTAAGTGCCTTACCCACTGAGCTACCGCGCCTCCACTACTATTCAAAGTTAATTATATTATTTTCAAATACTTTCACTCATATTTTTTTCTATTGATGAGGTATAGTTGACTTTTAAGAATTAAGAGAAGTAGATAGTTGGGGTATGCGGTCATTAAGATACACATAAATTAAAAAATAAGTTTTTTAATTTGTAACGCCAACGTTTCAAATTGCTTTGCAAGTCTTCATCAGGGCTGTAAGTAGAAAACAAACAAAAAGGTATGACTAAATTGTAGAGGGTATAAAAAACAAAAGTATGAAAATAATAAATATATAAGATTAAAGACAATAAGATACAGGCAATACCTAGAGGCCATGAAGACAATACATAAAGACTATTGAAATAAGATTAAAATTAAAAGAAATTAAAATGAGTGATAGTTAATTAAAACATTAATGAGTAAATTCAACAATATGATTGGTAAACATAAAAACTGAGTAGATACAAAGTTAATGAAATAGTAAGGACCAGTCTGGTCTAACTGGTCCTTACTATTTCATCAAATTTTTGTTTGATTTCTACTTCCAGCCCTGATGAAGGCTTGCAATGCAAGTTGAAACGTTGGCATTACAAGTTAAAAAACTAATTTTTTAATTGCTCTGTATCTTTATGACTGCATACCAAATATACCAACTATCTACTTCTCCATATTTTATCCTGTAATTTTCTTTGATTCTGGTCAAATAAAAAACGCCTTCAAAGTTCTACCCTACACAAAGCTTCACTTTTTTTCTCAACTTATCCTAACAAAACCACTTGCGAGTATTTTAATAGATAAATGACTCCAAAAAGTCAACTCAAATACCAAGGATTAGTAAAAGTAACAATTGTTATGGATAGTAGCAAAAAAACAAAACAACAACCTTCTTATAGGATTGATTATGAGAGTTGAAATCAAGCTTTGTGGCCATTCACAAGGACTTTTGTAATAACCAGGTATAACAAATCTTGGATTTGTTTCCTCAAGAATGGATTCGAAACATTTGATTGGTTAATATTCGATAGTTACAAGACCGGTTTCCGAGAGTTACTTTTTTATGAAATGGCTAATACTTTATTAGTACTATTTGCTAAATCATTAGATGTCTATAATTACTACACTTTGCGTGAGAAAAGCTTCCAGAAAAACACTTACATAAAATGAAGTCGTATTGGTTAATCTATTAAGGTTGCTCTATAAAACTCAACGGTGCTAAAAATTTAATAGCACACCCAGTGGGATGGTAAAAAATGGCAGGCATCTAAATCCATTATAATTTTATTACTTAATTTAATTGCTGGGCTGATTTAATGAAATTAATCTCTGGCTTGATATCGTCTTTATCGGTCTGGTATAACATTCTTTAAAATATAATACAATTTAATACTTCGCGCCCCGCCATTTTGAAAAATGTATTCGACATGCCTTTTTCAAATATTAATTAACATCTACTGCTTGATTTTGAATATATTAACCTACAAACTACACTCTTTTAAATACTTGAAAATATGTAACCTACCATTTCTGGTTAATAATTAAGGTAAAATATAATTAATTATTTCTACTGATTCCGGCTTCTTTGTTTACTTTACTCAGCTGTAGGCAGCTAAGCTCTGGTCTAATCCATGGATGGAACTTTTACTAGAGTAACCAGGAGGTAAGAAGACACTGCCTTGTGTTCCTCAGTGAATTTTTTTTTTTAATTGTAAGATAGAACTACTGGTCAGTGTTCGGGAAATGTTCTTTGACTGAATGATTCAGTGTTTTTTGTCTCTTCATTCTCTTTGGGAACTATTTCCTGAAATAGTAGCATTTTCTAAAAATAAGAGTCTCATTGATGTTTAAGTGTTGTTAAATAATTGGTTTTAATTCCATCTGCATGATAATGACCTGGTTACGTAAGGATTTCTTCATTTACTTTCCCATCCTTGACTGTTAAGGTGCATATTATTGCGGATTAACTGAATCCACCAGTTGGCCAAGGATGAATCCAGTTATGTTGCATCAAGATTTCTTCTCTCCTGCATGATATATTTTAGAAAAAATGGGATAGATTTCACTTTTTTTTTTGAAGTGAAAACTTCTTTAGGCGCGCTCAGCAAAACTTTTTTGTGAGGGCTCAGCAAAACTTTTTGTGAGGTGTGAATGAGATTGAGCCGTCACGCCCGAATATGTAACGCTGTTTCGGGTAGAATCGGCTCGACTCGACTAAGCGTGAGCTCGGCACTGAATCCGGAGCGAACTCGGCACTGAATCCGGAGTACAGTGCGCTATCTAGTCTTTTCAAAATATTCAAAATAATTCCAAACCTTATTAATATTATTATGACGCATCATACGCAACTCTACTTTAGAATACAATCAGCTATACATCAAATCATCAGCTATACATCAAATCAGCGCATACAACAAATCGGAAAAATCATGCGTGTGTAATAAGCTGGCAACACTGAGGACTCCCGGCATCCCAGCGTGCTGTTGTAACCTGTTTCGTTTGTTTACTTTTCGTGATCGGTTTTTCATTTGAAACCCCGGAAAACGTATTCTATTGTGTTAAATAATTACTCACGACTTGTTCCTGGAATTAAAACAAAATGAAATTGGTCAAGTAAGTTAACCAAAACATTTAGATTGTATATAAGAACTAAGGTTTTGTTCGGTTAACGTTATCAAACGTTCAATGAAGTTTTCACTTCCACCATGTGGTCTAGAGCACACACACTTTTTTTATTCTTGAATATAGGCATCCTATAAATTTTCTTTAAAAAAGTATTTTACAGAAATCGAATTATTAAATGTAAATGTTTTCTACGATGATCAATTAACACATTAAAAAATATATCTAGGGTTGAAGATAATGCTTGATATAGAGTTAGCATTGATTAATTATTATTTTTTAAAATTCAAAACATCAGCACTTAGTTACACATATTATTTATGTATATATATATTTATTTATTAATAATTTAAGAAATTAGCGAGAATGACAAGAAATCAAACATGTTGATACGTTAGAAGACAAAGGCGTAGGCAGTGTAAATTACTAAGGGCTTTTTAAAGTTATCAGGGCCTGGTGTAAATTAGGATGTAGTAGAAAGAAAGAGTGGGTTAGTCATCTAAATAATGTTGTAAATGAACAATCCTTGAGCTGTTCCCTTCGACTAATCGGACTTTCGGTTCAAATTCATACAAATTCAAAAAAGTACTTTTATATTTTTATATATTTACTTGTTCATTAAAACGTTTGATTTCTTTTTTATAACATTTTAAATATATAATGTGTCTTGCAAATGAATGGTGAATTTTTAACATTTGATACTGGTCTTCGATTAAAAAAATTCCAATAAAAGTAACAAATGATTCATCTAATCTAAAAGTCTTTTTTTAAAACTATGCATGCTACTTTTTGACTAAATTATTTTAATTGTCATAGCATAAATTAAAATCCGAGATAAAAGGATTATGCTGCCTCAAGTACTAATAAAGTGACTCTTCTTCTAGATAGATAACCAACAAGACGTGTCGTTAAAACTACTCTAATTTGGACAGTTACACCCATCAAATTAATAATCTCCACAGTCGAGAACGTTTCAGGAACAGTTATTATATTGCGCTGAGTGCAATTAAACTGAAGGAATCCTATATTAGCAAGTAACGAAGGGAGCAACCTCCTGTAACAATTACTACACGCTGGTTGGCAGAGATGAGTATCGATCTAGATCTGTCTTAAAAAGGAGCTTGTTTTGCAAGCCGCTTACGGTCATGGCTTTCTGTAGGTCATTCGTAATAGTGCAGAGCATTGCATTCGTTTCAACTCTAATTATTATTTCATGATAGGTTTTCTTTGCATTATGGGTAGTTTTATGCTATGCACTCATCCCATATTGGAAAACCTATTGATACACGTTTAAAAGGATAGGTCAGCGAGTACCATCAACTTCCAGAAATGATTATACTTGTAGATCACTTGAGGTACGCATAAAGGATCAATACAATTAGGACCAATGAATGATAAACCTCTTTTATTGGCATTTTTCTATTCGAGGAATAGTTCCTACTGTTAAACATTCGTTATCTGTTCTGAAAAATTAAATACATCAGGACGATAAGAATTCCAACTTTGATATTTAAATTAAAATTATCACAAATTTAATGGGCAGTCTCTTAGGTTTACCGATAGATTTTTTAAAGGGTTCAATTTTAATTTTCTTTCCAGTGGGAACCGAAAAATCAACCAATCATAGGAAAAACCTAGGAGACTGGTCTCCGTTTACTCTTGTTAGCTGAGTAGCAGCATGTCTGGTATTTCTTCGAAAAAAATCAGTCCAAGAGAAGTGGTAAATAATTCATCAATCCAAAATACCTGACGATAGGAAACAATTATTAATTTTGATTTTTTTTTTCTTCTTCGCTTCACTATTTAGAACATGAAATTCCTTCAATCTCTAAAGATCATCTTAAAATTCTGAATAAAGTACTTACGTAACCTACTATTTTTTTTTTTTATCCATTTATTGAAATTTGCAACTGTACAAAAGATTTAAATAAATCAACGATTGCAATGACATGTCAAAACTTGAAAAGAACTACTCTTCAGTAATACTTCAATTCTACACTAGAAGGTCTCTAGGCCATCTTCTTTTTAGACGCCTAAAATTAGAACATTTCTGGTCAAAATTTTTTTTCATACTATTGAAGCTTTATTCATAAAAAAAAAACAATGGTGAATTTCATCCTATCATATTAAAAAAACAACAACCGTAATGTCTATATTTTGCCGAAAATAAAAAAACAATTTCGAGGGTAATCAAAATTTCGATGGCTAGTAACCAGCATAAAATCTCCAATTTTGTATTAACGTTTTCAACTTAATATTTTAAACAGACTGTTCGCTTTATTAAATTGGTTATTTATATGGTCGGAAAATGGAAAATATCATTTTCCGACCACCAATGGAAAATCAAGACCAAATAAACTGTTGACAAGATATCGAGTCTTAAAACGGAACGTAAATTCATGCTCTCAAAATTTATATTCGCTTAGTATCCTCTATGATCAAAAAGGTTTTGTTTAACGAACTGTGTGAATATTAATAACTTTTTTTACCATTAAACTCTTTCAAAATCGAGATACAAGTAGGACTTTTACCAAGTTATATTTTTTCCTATCTGGACTAGAGACTTACCTGGAACCCTCATACAAGATTGAAAAGACAAGAAGCTGCACGTCGATTTCGACTACTACAGCAACTACTTGACAAAGGTCCAATCTCCCGATTCATTACAAAAAACTTATCTATATGACGATTATCAGACCTATTTGACGGTATAGAGTTATGGGGATCCACCAAACCATCGAATTCTTCCCGCATCCAATCACTCCAATCCAAAATCCTTCGAAAAATCCTAGATGCTCCTTACTTTGTCACAAATGAATTGATCCACAATGACCTTAATATCTCATATGTTGCTGATTTGGCACGAATCAGATACCTTTCCTTTCATAATAAACTCACTGCTCATCCAAATCCACTTGTTGCACAACTTGCTTCCCATTTCATTCCTGGCAATCCTCCAAGGCGTCTGAAAAGAAGATGGCCTCGTGACCTTCTTATGTAAATATTCATTAGAGTACTACCAATGGGTAGTTCCTCTACAAGTGTTATACATGTCATTATATCTCATGTATACAGAATATTTACTAGATGTGTTTTCGAATGCAGTTGTAAATTTCTATTAATAAAAGAATAAAAAAAAAAAAAAAAATATATATATATATATATATATATATATATATATATATATATATATATATATATATATTTTTTTTCCCAGGACCCATAGGACGAGACGTAGGTATACATATTGATCTTTTTTTCTTCATAAAATCAGCAATAAACTTTAGATCAAGATGATCAGTTAATAGTCAAAGTGAATTTGAAAAATGTTCAGTTTTATCCTAATTATTCGCTATAAATGAACAAATCACAACTAAATCGTCACTGTCAGTTAATACACAACTACAATTTATAATGGTATTACCCAAAGTTTCTTGTAGTTAAAAACTTTCATAATTATACAATGATTTAGAAATTATTCGATGGGGAATAGGAATTGTATTCTTATTACGGAATCGTAAAAAAACAGTTGGCGTGTTATATTCTTCTCTAAATATTCCAATCCTTACTATCCAAAATCCTTAGAAAAATCCTCAATGCTTTTTAATTCGTCACAAAAAAACTTATCCGCAAAGACTAAGGTCTATATTAAGACATATAGGTATATTAAGATATACCTTACGTTTCTGACTTAGCTTAAACCAGATATCTATCCTTTCATATCAAACTCCACAACCATTCAAATCCATTCGTATCACAACTTGCTTCTCGTTCCACTCCCGATATCCCTCCGAGGTGCCTGAAAAGGAAATGGCCTCGGGACCTTCTATTATAGTGCTTCATTATATAGAACTTTTATAAGTGCTACCAATGGGTAGTTGCTTTAAAAACAAGTGACGTGTCATTTTTAGCATTATCATCACATTTACTTGATGTATTATATTTTTACATTGGATAAAATTGTAAATTTCAATAAATAACTAAAAAAAAAGAAAAGTATCTAAATATTAGCTAAGAAATGTTTCTCATATGAAAGAGATTTTTTCACAAAACCAAATTTAAAATTTATTTCTTAATACAAGCGCCCGGGGTCATTCGACTCAGATGGATCGATCTCTAACAGACCTTAGCAGTCAATGGACAAAAGCAACTCTTCTTCGTGATGTTAAAATAATATGCATGTTCGTCCTTCCTGAGCGTTGTGTCTATCAAAGGTTAGCAGCTTTCGAGGCTTTCGGAGTGTTATATTGTTGGCAGCCGATTCAATGAGTCGAAAGCACTTCACAATATTTCTTCTCCTAAATAAATGGATTGTTGAAAGATTTGTAAAAAATAATTTCAATTGTGGCAATTTTTTAACATAATTTACAGAAATATATTGATATAAAAAAAAAGCAGTCGACAAAAAAAAAAAATTAAGCTTGTAACAATATTCTATATATTATTAAGAATAGATTAATTGTTTGAACGTGCCAAAAAAGAAATGACTTTTTTCTGATAATTATTTCAAAAGTTTTTCTAACTACCGGCGAAGGGTTTCTTACAGCTTGGGCTACTAAGTTTCCAAGTTTAAATCCACAATAATAACTCTAAATTTCCGTGGTCATGTTTGATGACATACTCAAAAATGTGCGATCCGTTGGACTGATAGTATTAAAAAAAAAAAAAATGTGAATTGAGAACGACTCATTATAATCTGTAAACTTAAACGTGGTAAACAACAGAAGTACACTCTACCCACTTTGATTTAATAAAATTCTAATGAAACGACCCTATATATCAAGTTGAAAGATCATATTATAAAAAGTATCTGGAGTAATCTCTACTAATTTTGTAGTATGGTATTAATTACTGTGATGGACCCATTGCATAATTGAGAGTTATAAATGAATTATTCTGATTTTGTGCTCATTTTAAAAATTTTGAAGTCATTAATAGATGCGCAAGAGCAGTCCTACATTTATAGTCTTTTTATAAGCTATGATGACAGCGAATAATGAAATTTGGTGACTAACAGCTAATTAATTAAACTTTTATCTTAATTACCATCCATCATAAACAATCTTTTCAATTACAAGTAAGAAATAACCCGCCTTTCTCTAGCTGCTATTCGCCTTCATACTAGGCGAACTTTATGCCTAGAGTTTGGGAGGCTAGGAGTAAGATGAGAGATCTGACACTAGATCGTAGACTGCTCCCTTTAACGACTCGTCAGCGGTGGTCGTTATATACGCCTGATTAATTCACAGATCGTCAATCATCTGGAGTTCGCTCCGCCGCTCCATATATAGATAGATATCTCGAGGATACTCTATTTCTATACGCTTACTAGCGTACTTAATGTTATAGTATAGATTAAATATTTTACAGAAATACAAAATTTTTATAATAATTTAAAACTGTGAAAATAATGTTAAAGAATCCTCATACTCTGAACTTATTAGGCCCGGATTAATATATCCCAAAATAACATTTAAATATGCTGGTCATATAATATGCCATACAAAGTATGATAATATGCTAAAATATGTTAATTTTCTTCTATCAAATTATGACAAAAAGTAACAATGATACAATATTTAATAATTAATAGATACGTAAAATAACAACAGATTTTTATTTTTAACTAGCATCCTAGTCGAGGCTTCGCCCGGTCCCATATTTAAAGAACTTTGATAATTTTAACTAATAATTGCAGTTTTATTTGTTTATCGATAAAAATCTTTTATTGAATTATGTATGTATGTAACGATTTCAGGCATAGCAGTAATTTTTAACCTAGTTAAAATTGCACTGGTTAGATGGTCGAAGGTTACGTAAAAGCATAATTCAATATCCAATTTTTTAATTAAATCTATTTATTTGTTAATTCAGAGGGACAGAAACTATTAAGAAACTCTTCCGGATAATGGACTGTATTATCAGTCCCTATATAAAAAGAGCCATGATTCATATTTTTACAAAGAATATAAAAAAACAAAGGGTCGACATTTTGAATTGGTAATAATTTTGGTTCAGCAGAAATAATTTTTTTGATTTTATCTGGTTGGATTTTAATTTCTAAACATAAACATTGTTCATTTAAATTTGTATTATTGTAAATTAAATCATTGCTAAACCTTCCTAAAACTATGAAATTGAGTTAGTTAAAATTTTAATATAATAGTTAAGCGAAACGGTGCTAATCACATATCGGATAATTTCAAATTTTACTGGTTTCCACTAGTCGTACCACATATATATAGATTTATAATTCACAATTTAATATAAAATAAAATATTTTATCATAGATTAATAGCTCTATATAACACCGTACCTTTGTAACCTCTCTCGAAGGGTGCTCGCCACCTATCGGTCGATTATCAAACTTCCCTGCGCACCACATATTTATAGCTTTTCTTATGGAACTTTAAATGTGAATCTTTAAAATTTAATATTGCTGAACGTTCATTGAACTCTGAAGATGATGTAGTTATAATTTGGTACAGATAGGTTCGGTAGTTTTCGCGGTTAGTGATCACAAACGAAAAATGGCTTGTCCTTTTATATAATAGTATAGATTAATGGCATTATTCATTATTTAGACTTTTCATTTTAACCTATTTTACATGAAATATGTCTTATATATAGACTTTTTTTTTCAACCGAAGTACAGCGGAGGAGTATAATAGCGCTCTGCTGTATTATAACTGTCGACCTTATGCTTTTCAAAATTTCTTCCAGTGATATGAATCATTTATCTGTTCGTGGTAAAATGCTATCCCGCCTTCGGACATTTTCTGAGAAATCCTTCAAGGTACTTTTCCATCCAAAATTAAATTATTTCTCAATATTTCAAAGCTTACTTAACTATTCAATATATGAAAGCTAATTTAAAATTTAAACTTTTTTCTTTTGTTATTAAAAAAAAAAAAAAAAAAAAACTCAATTTCTTCTTGAGTGAGAAAAATAATAGATCACGGATATGTTAATCTATTATCTACTACTTTTCCCAACTAACATTTTAGAATTAATAGGACCAAGTTGCTTAAATTGATAATTAAGTTGAGAAAAAATAGCAATTTTAAACCTACGGCCCAGACTTTTTTCATTTAAACCTATATAGCTCCTGAACGTTGAATCCTAGCCACAAAAGGTTTATAACAAAAATATTCTCCATTAAATTTCTGATAGTGGAACTGTCAACACAACTCTAAAAACCCAGTGTCAAAAAAGCCCTAACACTAAAAAATTTTTTATAAACGTGAATTTTTCCATTCAACCCAAAATAGCTCCTAAAACGGTAGGTACTAGCAATAAAAGCCATATAAAAAAATATATTTTCCAATAAATTTCTGATCAGGAAACTGTCCACACAACTCTAAAAACCCAGTGTCAAAAAAGCCCTAACACTAAAAATTTTTTTATAAACGTGAATTTTTCCATTCAAACCAAAATAGCTCCTAAAACGGTAGGTACTAGCAATAAAAGCCATATAAAAAAATATATTCTCCAATAAATTTCTGATCAGGAAACTGTCCACACAACTCTAAAAACCCAGTGTCAAAAAAGCCCTAACACTAAAAAATTTTTTATAAACGTGAATTTTTCTATTCAAACCAAAATAGCTCCTAAAACGGTAGGTATTAGCAATAAAAGCCATATAAAAAAATATATTGAATACATTTAATAATATATAATATAATATAATATAAGGAGAATAAATATATAATCTCCATTAAATTTCTGATAGTGGAACTGTCAACAAATTTTCGATCCGAGCAATTAAATAGGTCTAATTACAGTCAGGTAAGTGACTCCCTTTAAATTAATCGGAAGGTTTTTCCAGCAAACGTAAATGAAGTCTAATACGAAAGTTTTGGTCGAGTATTTCGATTTCGAGTAAGGCGTTTGTCCATATGTTGTCCCAGGTAGCTGGTCTGTTTAACAGGGATTAAAGAAGAATTCGTAGTTTTATGGTGAAGGTTACAGGTTATTTGATGAGATTGGTTTGGATTTAAGGTTTACTTATTAAATATGAGACAAATTGGTTGGTTTATATCCAAATCTCAACTCCGTATGTTCAAATAGGTCTAATGTCAATGCTTCACTTCTAATAAATCGGAAGATTTGAAGTCGAAAACGACGTGAAAGTACTTTCCGTTTTAGTGTAGTATGTTCTTTCTTAATTTTAAATTATAATTTATTTTAATAAAACGATAATTCTGTTGATGTCAAGTGAAAAATAGTAAGGAACTTTAGTTTTTTTTTAGTTTTTTTTTTTTTTTTATAACAGTATAGAACAACCTTTCACCTTTTATCCAGTCTCTTTTTTTAAGGCGAGCAGGTACGAGACGTTCACAAGATCTTTATGTTGCTTTTGATTTGTCCTTCATTGCTATTACATTTTAATTAAGTTTCTTTTATTTTAATTTTGTTGCCTTATAACAACATTTTCAAAATGTATATGCATATATACTAAGAATTAAAATTAATATTGATCTATACATAATTTAATCTCCTTTATATAATATAGTGCAATAGAAATCATAAGTAGTTAGATTCATTTTATATTAATGTGGATAAACTCTATTTAAATATAACTGTCACGTAACAATAATACCCTGAGCTGCCTCAAGGAGCTAAACGCTATTGCTGTACCAGACCGAGCAAGGAGCCCTTCTATTTTTAAACAAGTCATGATCCGAAATAACCTTCACGTCATTGTTTTAGACTACTCGAGATGTTTGTCAGCAACTAATAGCCTTAATTATGAACGATAGGGAGTGTTTAAAATATTCTTGACAAATATCTGGTTTACCTTGCGGTATCATTACCGCACTGAAATATTCTTATCTAAGTTCCTCCAGGCTAGATTCGATGAACTCGCTTATAAACAACAGGGTGACCTTCAGACATGCATAAGGGTTATATATAGGATTTATGTACCTACTTTTTTTATGTGTGAATACCTAATTCATGTGAAGTTAACGTTCATCGTATCAATCAACATTGCGTATCTTTTTTAGGATATCTTCTTTATCAAGCTCAGCAACATTAAATTCTCATTGTCTCTTGCGATTCTATTACCCCAAATATGTTTCCGTATCGTGGAGTAATAAATTTGAGGAGTCTGAGGTAGATTTAAATTAATAAATATTCACACCCTGTGTATTAAATTTAAAAACCCAAGAGTCTCGACTTTGTATAAACTCACTGATTTCTTATACCATACATTTTGATCATTAATTTAGTCGAATATACTATTACCTAAAATAACGGACAGAGGGTTAAATTTAAAACAGTCTTTTGAAAATATTTTTCAGTGTAGTAATAATGAACTGATTCCAAAAAAGAATTTATTATTATGAGACAGCAAGGATTATTGTATCAAGAGGCCAAAGAACAAACCCAGAATATAATTGGTTTCAAATAAATCCTTGTGATATGTTTAATGTCCGTTTAAAGACATTTAAAACCTCAACTTCAACTGGAGGACATAAAAAACCCACTCAACATTTATAATCCGACGATAAGGTTAAAGCTAATAAAACAGTCGTCGATAAGGAAACGAAAAATAAATGACTTGTAGGCACATAAAGGCGATCAAACTTCTGCCCACCAGCGTATAGCGGCCTTAAAAGCAGCCCAGCCTGGAACTTAAAAACAATAGTATTTTGCATTCAATGGACCCTCCTGGCGTGAAGAAAGTTCAATATTTCCATTTAAGAACATTTAGTCTTTTCAAATAGGGGTGGGGCAATTGAATTTGAAGAATCAAACAAATACTGAAGGAGGCTTAAAATTTTCATTAATGTTATTATTTGATCCTTTGATACAAAATATATTTTGATGATTTGAAACACAATTGATATTTTTTAATTGCATTTTAAATGACCGCACACCCCCATTACGTTCCATCAAATTTTACGCTATTAAAAATATATTTTTGTTTGAAAGGGATAAGTTTAGACTGTAGAAAAGAAATAGTCCAGTAAAATAAAGCTCCAAAAGGCTGTTTTCAAGAAAAAAAATGCGGAACTTTTATTCTCAACGGATCTTTATGTTTTTTGGGGTGCTGTGTTGGATTACTTACCAATGGAATATTTTTATAAGTTATAGAGAACAATAAATCCACAATTGGTTATTAATTAACATAATTCTGTGATATATTAAACAGCCTGAAATTAATTATGAAAATAAAGAACATTTGATAGTTTTGGTTTTGTTTGATTATTTTTCTGAGATAGAACTGGAATTGGTGTGACTTAAGATAAAATGAGTTAATATTCAATGTACGAATAAAGAAATTATCTAGAAAGAAGTTAGGAAACAATTGGGTTTGAGTAGTCATGGGCTGAATCATCAGCAAAGAATTTTAAAGCAGAACATTAAGAATTTTATGGATAAGATTGTTTGTGCCAAACTAAGATATATGAATTAAAGATTTCACGAAAAAGTTTGATTGTAAGGACTAGACCACCAGTTTGGATTCCGAACATCACACTCCACAATCCAGCAATGTCATCGCGTGGTGGACGTTGTCTCCTCTGCATTGGAGCGCGGAATGTACTGTACGGAAGCCTTTCTCGACGTGGAACAAGCTTTTGACCGAGTCTGGCACCCAGGACTACTTTACAAACTCCGTAGATTCCTTCCTTCAACATACTTCCTAATTATCCGTTCCTATCTTAGCGATAGAACCTTCAAAGTTAATCATAACTTTTCCTATTCTTCTCTTTACCCAATCTGCCGGTGTTCCTCAAGGAAGTATCCTAGGTCCTATCCTCTACACGGTGTATACAGCTGACATCCCAACTCATCCTACCACTGTCCTCACTACTTACGCTGATGACACATGTGTGTTATCAGTAAACAATTATCCCTTCATTGCCTCTCAAACACTCCAATTCATATCCTAAACCTTCAAGAATGGTGTCAAAAATGGAGAATCAAAATAAATACAAACAAATCCCACCAAATAACCTTTACCCTTCGTCGTAAACTTACTACCTCCTGTCCTACAGTATCCTTTAATGACATTCCACTAATCACTGTTGAACAGATACGCTACCTAGGACTCCACTTGGACAAACGACTAACTTGGAATCCACATACAAGACTAAAACGACAAGAAACTGCCCGTCGTTTCAGACTACTTCAACATTTACTAGACAAACGTTCAAAGCTCCCAATTTATTACAAAAGACTCATATACATGACTGTGATTAGACCTGTTTGGACGTACGGAGTTGAGCTTTGGGGCTCCACTAAACCATCCAATTCATCTCGTATTAAATCCTTACAATCCAAAATCCTTCGTAAAATCCTCAATGCTCCTTACTTTGTCACCAATAAACTTATCCATAAAGACCTTAATGTGCCATATGTTGCTGATTTAGCCCACACCAGATACCTATCCTTTCATAGTAAGCTCCATAATCACTCAAATCCCTTAGTTTCTCAAATTGCTTCCCACTTTATTCCTGATAATCCTCCGAGGCGTCTGAAACGAAGATGGCCTAGAGACCTTCTAGTGTAGAAGTTTTAATAAAGTGCTACTGATGAGTAGTTATTTCCAAGTTTTAACATGTTTTTATAATTGTTGTCAATACATTTACTTGATGTTATTCTGTGCAGTTGTAAATTTCAATAAATGCATATATATATATATATAAAAAGATTGTAGGACTGGAACCGAAAAAAGTTTGAGCTTTAGTGGAGTCCCTGTGTCCAAATAGGTCTAATTAGTGTCAGGTAAATAAGTCTTTTTTACTTTATTGGAACAAAAAACGTTTGTCTTTTAAATGTTGGAGTGGTCTATCTAACGACGCACAGTATCTCGTCGTTTTAGTCTTGTAAGTTATGTGGAAATTAATACTTGAAACTTTTCTGCTTATATGTAGTTACTTACTAAGGTCCTTAAAGATTTCCTCCATCTACCTTCCTTGTGTCTTAAATATTTTTATTGAGTTTTATAATTTATTTGTTTTATTTTTATTGTATTTATTAATGTATTTATAATTAATCTAGTTTCTTTTTCTTTTCCCTTTTTCAATCATAGTATTTTTCTTTTATTCTTAATTGATTTCACTTTATCTTATGATTTCTTTATAAATAAGGCATGAGGTGTACATTAGAGCACAATTACTCATTGCCCTTGATTGTGCCAGATTGTTTCTGTTTTTTTGTTTTTTTGTCAAAATAAAATTTTTATTATAATAGAAAATAATAGTACAATTATAAATGATTTATTAAATAATTTAAGTGCAAGTAAAGTTAGCTTAATATGTTAGACTGCTACCAATGGGTACTTCTGTTAGTTGTTTTTGAATTTTGTTTTACAGGTGTAATTAAAACTCAAATGATTCTTACTCGATTAGAGAATCATGTATTGCTATCAAAAATTATTTATTGTGAAGGAATAATTTTCTGGTTGAAACATTGACTTAAGAAGAAGTATTCGTCGTATTTTAAAGAATTCTAAAATTAAGTATTAAACAAAAAAAAAATGATAGTTTTGGCTTTAAAGTTTATTTAAGATTGCACACCCCAATTATCTACTTCATCGAAAATTTCTCCAGTCGATAAAACCACATCATTAAAAAAGAAATATCAATACATACTTTAGCATATGAATCATGCAGTGAAAGGTAAATCACTAATGAACATGCAAATGTAAGCAGCTACTAGTCAATTGTATGTTGCAAGAGATGTTAAAATAAAACTGATTTATCAATAAATTGGTTTGCTCTAGCTGGAACTAATAATATCTTCCTATTTGAAGAGGCGATTTAACTTATGCGCAGTTTCCCAGCCGACGATCTTTTGTCCTTGTAATGCGGTTATTTTATTTGGGATTTCATTTAGCTAGTACTGTCTTAGTTCGTAAATTTTCTTTACGTCAGCCAACATTGCTACAAGTTGTATTCCCATTATGATGCCGTTGCATAAGAACTTTCATGGAGTGACCCCTAAAGTGGTATTGGAGTTGCATAATGCATGAGCTCGTGCTCTTACTACTTGAGACAAATTATGAGCGATTATTATGGTCCAACTTCGGCAGGAAGAGCTATTTACGTGGTAAAGCATTTCTGTTTTTAAGTTATTTTTAGCTTATTAGACAATGCAGTAGCACGTATAAAATGCAACACAGTATTTCGTCGGAATATCTATTTTCTATATTTATGTACTAGTTTTTTACCATTCTTATCCAACGTGACCCTTGCTAATAATTTACCTATTCAATTAAATGCTCTTGCATTTCTGGAAACCTTTCAATAACCATTTTCACAATTTAGATTCCACTCAATATATATATTGGTCAATCCATTTCAAATCACCCAGTCCCTGTTGCTCAACATTTTTAATTTTCCTGATTCTTTTATCATAGACTCCCTATGGGTAGACATTAACAAAACTCCAATTGAAAAAAATTTACAAGCCATATTTTTTATTTGACAGACATTTTAAAATGATGATTTAGTGAATTTTATGAAAAAAATGGGGTTTGCGGAAAATTTAATTGCGAAGTCATTTTTAAAGATATCAAAATAATTTAAAAACTAGTGTGTTCAGCATGAAATGACCTTCAAAAGGACATTATTTTAATTTTCTTATTATGTAAGAAAGTTATTCAAACTCCTTCTCAAAAACAAGGGAAAAAATTTTAAAATTGTTAATTTTCAAGGCCATAAATTTTTAGGAAGGACAAGAGACTCACAAATAATATTTGATTTCTGTGTTGAGCACTTGTAATACTGCATGCAGCATAAGTTTTAGTCTTGAGAATGTACAGTAACTCAGGGTTTCTTGGACCCTACGGGGTAACTTGAACCCATCACGATAAAATGATGAAATCTGGCTTAGATATTTATTTGTTAAGGATCAACCAACTCTAAAAGGTTTCTATGGCCATTTCCAACCTTTTAGAGTTGGTTGATCCTTAACAAATAAATATCTAAGCCAGATTTTATCATTTTATCGTGATGGGTTCAAGTTACCCCCTAGGGTCCAAGAAACGCTGAGTTACGTTACTCCTTTTTTCTCTACAGCTTTTCAAAAATGGCTGAAAGCAGGTTTTTGCCGATTTTTATGGGTCAATTTCTGAAAAGGGACTGAATTAAAATAAGTGAAAACTTTATCAAATATTCTTTACACTAAGAAGAATTCACAACAAAAAAATTGTGACTGAGACTCAACTATGTTTTGAGTTATAGAGCTCCAAATTTAAAAAAAAAAACGCTACCTTTTTAATACACTCGTACAATGCTAAATTAGCAACTATTAACTTAAAATTATCTTAATTGACAAGTTTAAATTATGGTTAATATATAAATTATTATTTAGGGTTTTAAAATAATGAACTAATCTTATATTTAAATGAAATACTTGACTGGAAAATGTCCATTAATTAAAAAAAATATGTAAGTATATGATACAATTATGTTTTTAAGTTAAAACCCATTGTAAAATGTCAACTGACACATCATTTCTCATGAAGCAATAAGTTAATGTAGGTTTTACATGTTTAGATTTGAACTCTTCCATGTCCAACTGCTGGTTTGATGGACCAATGCTGGTTTGATGCTGGTGATTTGAAATGGATTGACCCATATATATATTTTTTTTTTATTATTTTTTTTCCCCTTCCGATTATGAATATAACATTTATATACAACACTAAGTATTGGACTAAAAGAATTTATTTATCATTTCATTTGTAGAATGTTCTCTTGTTTTCTTCTCTTTATATTTAATTAATATATTTGTATATATTATCATTGTTATATTATTATTTCTTCTTTATTTTTTTTTTCCTTTTATTATTTCTCTGACCAGATGTTACTAAACCTACTTATTTTTACACGTATTTGTTATTGTTAAGGAACTTGTTCTATTGTATTTCAATAGTTTTTTTTTTTTTTTCAATTTACGTTTTAGAATTAAAAAGGTCATATAACATAAAGTAATAATTAAATGAGATTAACAGCTTTTTATTTTTATTTATTTCTTTTCCGTATATGGTATCCCCATATAAGGACCGTTTATTTGTATATTAACATGTTCCATGCCTTATAGGCATACTACGTGTTTTACAATGTTATTACAAAGTTAACATGATTAGTTTAGCATAAAAAAGATAGCATGATTAGTAAGATAATAAAAATATTTAAACAAAATCACAAAAAATAAAGAAAAGAAAAAAACGAACAAAAACAAAACAAAACAAAAGCCATCATTTGTCAGTTTGTCAAAGTCGATCTTTCGTATAAATGTAAGTCAGTCTTAAATTTAGAGAACAAATTTTGTTCTGTCTCTGGCCATGTTCCATGTTTGAGAATAATATTTTTTACTAGATTAAACCTTTGTCTTTCAAAGGCTTTACATTCGTAAAGTACATGTCTGAAATTATGAGTCTATCCGTCTTCATTACATATGTCAGATCATATTTTGTTAAATCGTTTGAGATATTGTTTAGAGTTACCGTGTTCTGTCATTAGTTGTGTTAGTTTGTAGCTGTTACTTTGTATGTGTTTGTAATTATGATGAGCTTGTAGTTAAATGAGCTTATAATTATGTAATTATCATGAGCTTATAAATATGTTATTAATTATGGCAGCGACTAACCACTCGACGTAATTTTCTTCTTTCGTAATTACTATCTAATCTTTTGGGACTAGGCTACAGAATTTATTAAAAATGTATTTATTAGATTATTCTTTTCAATCATAATTCCATTTAATATTTCTTTGACATAACTCCTATTTATTTTCAATCTGTAACATGTTTCGGAGCCACTGCTCAATCTTCAGGCTTCTCTTAATCTGTGATTATATTTACATTGTCATTCTCAGATGTTACAAGCTCCTTTTTTTTGTGAGAATGAAAAGGTGAATATAATCACAGATTAAGAGAAGTCTGAGAAGCCTTTTCGACCAGAAAAGAATCTAATCTTGAGTTGACAGACCTCCGGGGGCATATGCATGAAGTGAATATCTAAGACATCCTGAACAAAAGAAACAATACTTTCCTTAATATTTTTTTATTTTTTATTATTATTATTATTATTATTATTATTATCTTATCAGGGGTAAAATTATAAAATTATTAGGTAGAATAAGAAAAGGCTATATGGGATAGGCTTCTACTTTACTTTTCCATTTTTTTTTCTAGGGAAACAAACACAAAAATTAAGCTCTTTAATTTTTTACAATATTTTTTCTTTTTTTCGTAAAGGTCATATTTTTTTGAAATAGTGACTTTGACTTTTCCGTAACTTTAACTGTTACAGCTGACAAAAACAAATTTTTCTTATTCCGGCATGAGCCGTTTTCCATAATGGAACATATCTTTGATAGTAAAATCTTAATTTTAAGTTTAATGTTTTTATTAAAAAAATATAAAGAGGGAAATAAGACAAAACATAGAAATAAAAAAAAAAAAAATACTATCAAAAATATATAAAGTCGGCCTATACTCGTCGAAAAGCCAATACCAAATACTGACAACGCATAAGGTTGGAAAAGGCTTCTCAAGAGCAATGGAATGGTAATAATAGAACACCGAGTCAAACAGTGCCGGGAACGTACATTTTGAGGTATCTCGGTGCGTATCGAGATTTGCAATTAGTATAACTTTTGAATCTGAGAAGCTACTATATTCGTTTAAGTTTTAATCATCGGCTGTTGTCAAAATCTACCGATCGTATATAAAACATTAGTTTAAAGTAGAGACAGTGAATATAATAAGGTGTTAGAATAAGAAAAAAAATACTATCAAAAATTTTGTGATTGTGTTACAGATCAGCAATTGTTTTATACTTATTATCGCAATTAATGCACAATGCTTAGTCGAGCACTCAGAAGACATCTCTACTGATACAATCATCAACCGATCTGATTATTTGGCAATCAGCGAAACTTGGATGGAAAATTCCATGCCAGTGAATATCCCTTGCTTTGAACTGTGATAATATTGTAATACCGATAAGAACAGACAAATTGCAACTACATCATCGGTAGCGGTATCATCATCATCATCATCATCAAATCGCAGAGCCGGTAGAGTCGCCATATATCGCAACATCAATAGCTGTACTGATTGTAATAGAGTAACATTGTCGTTTCGGAATTTTATTTGGAAATGAAAGACGCAACACCTGATGATGTCTGTCTAGTAAACGAAACGGCCAATGGCATCTTAAAATTCGTACTTGGATGTGTGTATATCTACCCGGGCACAGCGTTAGCAGAAATTATTTATCTTAGGATTTATAACTCTTTATATTACGGCCGTTGTTTAAATATTCCAAAAACACAGCTAAAATTATAACCGATTTCGAGCCTGATCTTACTACACCAGTTATGATAGTTGGAGACTTTAATGTTGCTGTCTCACAAAACCGCTCATTTTCAGACTTCATGCTCAGCGAGTTCAATTTGTCGTATTTTTAAACTTCTCTCAACGTTAGGTAAAACCTGTATTGATATATCATTATTGGTTTATCAGAAATCTTGATGTATCTTGTTTGCCATTTGTGTTACATTCCGTATCACAGACTTATAATTAATGAAGTTCTATTGTAACACAATAATTATTAGTTTCCTTGCTTTTATTCTAAATATATAAATAAAAATATTTTATTTAGAAAATATAACCCGTTACATAAATGTATTCACGTACGATACACGGCCGAGTCCATGACACAGCCACACACCGATTTTTTTTTTTTTTTAATGTAAGAACCGATATTAAGATAGATAGGTAGCGGAAGTTTGCGACTTAGTTTTGTAAGAAATAGAATTCTTTAAAAAAATCTAGAAACGATAAGTACCTTGTTCAGTTCAATAATAGCCAGAGATCCATTTAAAGTTATATCTAGATCAGATACGCTAGACCTGGCAACCCAACAAGACCGAAACGCTGATGGGAGAGTATGATAGGCTGGTGCATGCATATGCTGCTGTAGTGCCAGCTAAATATATTTGCTACTGAACAGATGTGTCCTCCTAATGGTCCTATGAATCTTCTCCAGAAGAGATTAGATGGTTTGGAGGACACTTTAGATCTGTTCTGTTCCCAGACTAGATGACTGCCCGGCTCATCCTCATCCTCCGCTATCTCTGGTGTTACTCTCGGCGCCTTGGACCCGTTATTCTCAGGTTCCAATGCCACTTAGGCGCTAAGAAACCGTTAATTGCTCGAGGAAGTTTGCTAAGTCACTAATGCATTGACACATCTACTTCTGTTCCCATTACCTCCAAATAGCTTAACTGTTGGGTACTCTCAATGGTAAACCTTTTGAAAGTTTTTAACATGGTACATGTTTTTAGGGGGACTAATTGGGTTTGAAGAGTGAAACCGTCCGTTACCTTATATATCTATAATAATATCAATAATAATGTTTATAATATTATTATTATTAATAATATCATTATAATATGACTCATTAATAACGAAAATTCCAGAACAATACGTAGTGGTTCTTATATAGACTGGTGTTTTTAGGTAATGTCAACACCTAGTTCTTAATGTCACTTACTTTACAAATTATAAACCTATATAATCTACAAATCTATATAAGCTACAATCGAAAAATTATACATACTGATCCTACCCGAATGTAAATATATACCTGCTCGAAAAAACGTATACCACGTTTCCTTGCTTTGATCCTTGATTCGAACTGAGATAATTTTTTTTTGTATTATTTTTTTTTCTTTTATTGTATATTATGGTTTTATATAGATACATTTAAAGTTGCTCAATTGTATATTGTTTTTAAGTTTGAGCCTGGTCTATATATATATGTTTTTTACTCATTCATTTATTATTATTATTATTATTATTTTTGTTTGATGCAGCATATAGCTTTTGTGAATTCTATCAATTAAATAATGTAAAAATTAAGACTAGCTTTGTCTGATTTGTTTTCGGAACCCCGAGGCGTTCCCATGTTTCACACCTACTGCTTTAAAGTGGCTCTACCCATCCAGACTATATTTCCTAGGCTCATTCCTTTACCAAGCCATTTATAACCACCGCCCATGCTACACGTATAATCTTTTGAAGTTCAAGTCTTCCATCCACTCCCAATTCACAACGAGATCACGTTCCTCTGACCTATACTCACCTTTCCATCGAACAACATTATACCAACATTCCTTCCTATCCCGATCCGCTACCCTTAGGAACACTCTCCCTCCTGAAATTAGACATACTTCTTCCTTACGTGACGAAAAAGTGTTTTTGTGTTATCAATCCTATAATGATTATATTTCTAATTTGTTTGTTGAATAGAAGCAATGGCTACGGGATGTTGGAGAAACCGTGTTTTTTTTTTTTTTTTTTTTTTTTTTTTTTTTTTTTTTTTTTTTTTTTTTTTTTTTTTTTTTTTTTTTTTTTTTTTTTTTTTTTTTTTTTTTTTTTTTTTTTTTTTTTTTTTTTTTTTTTTTTTTTTTTTTTTTGGGTTTCTAGGTCTTTTTAGTTTTACTTTTAAATTTTTAGGTTTATAGTATGAATTTATCTTAATGTTTATTTTATTTTATTTTTTCACCTAATTTTTATTATTTCATTTTATTTTGGATGATTGTAAATAATTATTAGTTTTATTTTTATGATGATTATTTGTTTTATTTTTATCTTTTATTATTATTAATTTTGTGGGTATGTGTTCTTGGATGTATGGTATTAATGAATACATCATTAGCACTGCTACTTATTGCACTGAGGAAGATTGTTCATATATTTCAATAAAAGTGAATATTCCATAAAAAAAAAAAAAATTAAAAAAGTTTTCAGGTATTTAAACCAGAAAACTATATCATAACTCCGTATCGAAGGGAGATTCCTATAGATTTCATTAGGACGTCTTTGGAGAATTAGGTTATATCATGGCTCTTCCACCGTTATAAAAATCATACATATCCTCACTAATAGCTCCATGAGACTGAGTCAACTCACCTGAATTAAGCGAAGGACATTTTGGTTATTTTATATTAAAAAACTAAACTGATTGCGATAGTATTTTATGTATTTATGCACCATTCTAAAAAATGTTTGTAGAATATAACTGAGGAAAAGTTGATAAATTAGATAGTATAAAAAACAAAACAAAAAATACATCACACAAGGATGACGAATACTTTCGATCGGAAATTTTATCAACCAGAACTAAATATAATACCTAAAACATTATAGATTGAAAAAATTAAGCGAGACAAGGTACAAAAACCATTGCGGCCGGAACAGAAAAAAACATGTACTGTTATTATCTTATCGAGTTTCTTCATTAGCATTCTGATTACTGACCTCTGCGTATTATTTACCGATAAGTAGGGTTATTGAAACCTCGATCAAACACAGATGGTTTCAATCTTGTTGAGAAGGAAATTGAAATTGATGATAACAATTTGAGATGTAATTCGATTATTACTAGAGAAAGGTAGACATGGTTAAGAAAGAGAAAACATTACAAAATAGATTTCTTCTAGTAATCACTGAAATCAAGCTATGATTTCAATCGGACTTAACAAGATAGTGTTGATAGAGTGATATTGTATAATAGTGATTTATAATTACTATATAAATATACAATCATTATTATAGACATAGATGATTATGACATATTTATCGAAAAAGAAGATTGATATTATTTAGATTCAAAGATAATTTCGTCATTTACATGTAACAAGGATACTACTAGTAGAAGTAATAACAATAACTATTTGTATAAGTAATAATAAGAACTATTGTAAGACTATTTATAGCATAATTATAAAATAATGTAATACAAACTAATATTTAATATACAGGGTATATTAAGAGTAGGTAGAGGTACCTGTAGTGTAAAAAAAAAAAAAAAAAATGGGTTAAACTAGATAAAAATGTAGAAAAATGCCGCAGATCTCACCTTTCTATTCCAATCCGTTGCAGACATACGATAAATCAAAGACTATTTTGTTTAAATTTGTTTCAAACATTGACCACATTTCCGGTTTTAGCATTAAGTTTTCTATAAGAGCAGAGTACATGCAACCTTGAATTTTACAAACTTATGACCTAAAGAACAGCTTGATCTTCACCTTATTTAGGGAAGTTAACATGTCTTATGTCTTATTACTTCAACGCTCACCATTTTTCGAAAAGCTATCCACAAAACTACAAATCTCACAAAATCTTGCAAATTTAATCAGTTTTCGAATTATATGTTAAAAGTAATGATTCTGTTTCGATTTCATGAAGAAATTTACTTTTAAAACCGAAAAAACATGGTGTTCTCATTCGGCATACAAATCATTTACTTGTGTATTTAAAACATTATGATAATTTCTTAATGGAAATGCGCATTATAAAGGAAAACTGTCAATAAAGCGACACCTGATCAGAGGATCTTAAATTGATTATTTATTTATTTATTATTATTATTTAAGATTTATTTTATTAGATTTTCAATCTAAGTTTCAAAACCCAATGATAATGAACATAGATCTCAATTTTGCCGTTAGCTTCTGAATGCAAATGATATTGAAGAATACCACTTTTTGAGGTGAATTTGATGGATAGATGAGTCTGTTTTTACTGGGGAAGGCATTTAAAAAGAAAATAATTGTACAATCAAATATATTTTTACATTAAATAAATAAAAGAGAGCTTCAATTTTTTCGGTTTAGATACTTGAAACTTAGTTACAGCATGTCGTTTATTTCCTAGAAGTCTTGCCGAGGAACGGTATTGCTGTTAAATTCGATGTGGGATTCTAGAATGCTAGGATGAAAAATGGCTTTCTCGATGCACTGAATACAGAAATAAACTACTCAGCCATATGTTCTTCGAGGAGAGGCTTTGAATTTTTTTATTGTGTTTTATCGATTCTCACATCTTACGGGGAATCGATAAACTCATTATAACTTTTACAATTATAATAATTGATTATAGAATTCGAAGATAAATAATTTCAAGACCAAAAAGTTCAGTCGTTATAAGGGGAAACTCTTCGAATACAGCAACCTGATACAGTTATAAGTTATTAAGTTAGGGTGCTTCCTTAACACAGCGCCTATACGAGGTAACAACTGGAAATGGCTGAAATAGAGCAGGATGAAATACTAAACCTAAATGAAGAAAGAAAAAGATATTTTATGTACTATTTATCCCATGCGTCTTATTTAACGTGTTTGTACTATATGCATATGTAATCTATTCACCGACAGTCGATACCAAATGGGAATCTGCAATGAAAATAATAATTATTTTTTTATTTGTTATTTATCGAATTTTATGTTTGAATAAATATTACATGCTGGCTCTCTCAAGGGCAATGAGTAAAATGGGTGAAAATGAATCAATTCGTACATGTGATATAAAAATAGATGAAAAAAATAATAAATAAATAAAAAAATACATTTAAAAAATAAAATAATAATTTAAAAAAAAAAATAAAAAATAAAGTAAAAAAAAAAAAAAAAAAAACGTTCTTACTGTCCAAGATAAAAAATAAATTAAATAATAATATAAATTAAATTAGTAAATAAATAATAATAAGTAACTATAAAATATTAATAAGAGGTGCGGTAGGTCAGGTGGATGTTACAGGTTTTTAATAAAATATCATTTTGGTAATATCAGGGTTATTTTAACATTTTTTGTCATGAATAAATTTCAATTATAAAAAAAAATTATTTTTTCTCTTTAAATTAAATTTATATTTTTTTTAAAGAGGAAGATGGCGTCGCCAATGTAGATCGACTAGGATATATGTATATAAAAAAATAATATACATTCTAAAAAAAAAAACGTTATAATAAAAAAAAAAAAAAAAAAGAAAGAAAACAAAGCATAATAGAAGCACTGATCCATTGACAAGCTCTAATGCAAAGGCCTTCATACATTAGACCTTGTTCCCTGATGGCTGCAAGGTCAAAATGGTTTTTCTTCTGGTTTGCTATTTGTATATTGATCTCTATTGATTCAACAATTAAAAACCATCATCTCAGCTGATTAGTGAAAACCCATCTATACTGATCATTTTATTTACGTTAAAAATTACAATTATTTGAAGGTAAGAAATGTGACTTTATGTGGAGTCCGCTAATGAGTATTTTTATCCCTTTTTTAAAACTTGCAAATAGTATTAGATTCAAAAAGTGGCCGCAGAATCTGCGCAGCTAGATAAGAGATAGTAATCTAAGAGATAGCTCGCTCAGATTACAAGAGATCTGAAATGATAACCGAGGAATCGATGAATCCTTAAGGTTTTTGACGAAATATAGTGAAAAAAATGCATTAAATAATAACGCAAAAAAATTGAAATTGAAAAGAACTTGAAAAAAATTATTGTTGACAAGAAAACATGGGATGAGGGAAGAAATTTAAAAATGGAAAACTGCCACAGTTATATGAATGTAAATCAGCCGGAGGCTTATCTAACTAGCTATGGTTAGGAAGTTTCTTGGTTTTTTTTTTCTTTTTTTTAGAATTATTGTGTTGATATATCACTGAAGGGATATTTCTCAGTCATATCTTAGAGCAGAAAGAATAACTGTTTATTCGAAATTTCAACTCACCAGAATGATTACTAACTGAAGACAATAGATTTTGATGTAGGCACACTTCCACAACAGATTAATTGAGGCGAAACCGCAACACATGAAGAACATGACAAGAAAAACTGATGTAAAAGTCAATTATTATTTATATTTTCTAGGAATATTGTTATTTATATAAGAAAGGGATCCAGTTAAGAGTCTGATTAGAACTGTGAATCAATGATTATTCCATCTGCTCTATAAAACATTGCAGGTTCCTAGTTCGAATCCACCAATCTAAGCGTTGGGCAACCTGATCTCCAAGATCCTCAGAAATTTTTTTTTTACTTCCTCCATCCTTCTAAGACAAGGTGTTTCTCTCTGCTCGGTGTTAAGAGTATTCTTATTTGTTATTTTTCTGATGATCTCGTCCTCTAGCTTCATATCATGCAGAGTATATTATTCTTCGTTACACCGTATTTTTAAACCTACTAAAATATATTTACTGATATAACCTGAAGTATATAAATGAAATGAAATGAAAATAAATTTTATTTTTAATAGTATAAATGCCCAATGATACTGCTCTAAATTCTTCATGAACCTTTTTATGTCCAACTGCATTCCCCCTCACTTGATTTAAAAATATTTGAGGCGCCAATCATCCCTTATAACGTAAGTGGCCACGTTTCGAACCCGTAAAGAACTGTAGGTAGAATTAGAGTCTTGTTAATTCTAATTTTTATGTTTATGGACTGAAGATGCCAACTGAGTAGTTTTAATACTGGTATAAAACAAGCATTCAGTGTCATTTCCCTTGCCTTTATTTCCTTTTGGATTTAATTTTTCCTAGATATTGTAGAACCCAGATACTTAAACTGTTTACGATTCAAACCTTTTTTTTCATACCCATTTGTTCTACACAGTTCTGCAAAATTTCACCCTAAATAAGTACTACTAATTTTCAGAAACCAATTATCTAATTTACCCATATTTAAATTATATTAAACATTCCAGGAAATTAGTTCTCAAAAAATTAATTATGATTATATTTTGCTACCAACCATCTATTTTGTTCTATTGGTATTAAATGCTAGCTCAGTTTGTTTATCGGCTTTTCTTAGTGTTCTTTTGTATTTAATTGAGTTGTTTCTGCATCTCTACATAAGAGTTTCAAATCATAAGCATAGCCAAAAGTTTCGAATCTTTCTTTTACAAAATATGGAAGTTTATTGGTTTTTATTGGCATTTAACTACAAGAATTATTCAATTTTCTATAAACAGATATCAGGAGACCATTTATGCAGTTTTGTTGGAATAGTTACATATTGGAAGAGTTATTTTATTAACATTATTTTATATTGCCATTTTTTTTTCTAACTTTCCAAATTTTTTATTTGTTCACAAAGTATAAGGAATCGGGGTTGAGATTTCCTATTACCTCTTGTTGGTATTTGAAGATGAGTGCCCTCGACTGTTGTCCTGGGTCCTCGGTTTTCTTAAAGTCTTCTGCATCAGTATAATTTCTTCTGTGTGTGCCTTGAAATTTTTTCACAGACATTAAAAATGTTGAAAAGGTCGACTGAATTCTAGACAACGTCATGAGATATCTATACACATTCAGTGAATAACTTAGTAGGAGTGTGTTAGGCTTATAATCCCGCTGCTTGCAGGATCAGATATCGCTTCGCTGTCGTATTAGACTTGTCATACATTTCTCTTCCTCCTACTATGTAAATACCTTTTTATTTTGCAAGATTCCAATGTTTATTATCTTACTTAATCAAGAGCAAGGAACAATTCCGAGATCACGGTCACTGTCAAAGTATTCGGTATTGAAAATTCCGGTTTTCAACCTACACAATTTTCCACCGTTCTGAACTGACTCATACTCGCTGCGGGGGAGTATTTTATCTTATGTAGATCTGATATACTTCCTTTCTTTTCATATTACTCAACTTAAATTTTTTTTTATTTTATGCATTGCTTTAGTGCAACTTCAATATAAAAAGCACATTAAAATTGTTTGATTCTTACGATAACAGTTTCTATTGTTCCCGGTTCAAATATTTTCAATACAATTATATCATGCATATTATATAATAAGATTAAGATAAATTTTCCTTGAAGAAAAAGGAGCTCAATATTTTGAAAATTAAACTAGAACAAAAGTTGCTTTAGTTCTTTTTATAGTTTTGTAATTATGTTTAAATTTTATTGTTTAAATATGACGATGTATGTAAAGACGTTAAACCGTTGAACGGTTACAACAATGTATGCCGAGACAGCTGAAGGACGATGTATGGGTTCCGTCTTTTCTTTTTTTCTTTTTAAATAAGTGAATCCATAAAAGATTGATTGAGATTACAGGATAGTTTGAATATAAGTCGATGTAATCGATACTTCATTGGTAAAAAAATATAATACAGAAAAACCTTAGGCTTTCCAAAGATCTTAATCGAAAAACCGCTTTAGCTAAGAAAGCTCGATAAGCGTAAAATAATGAAGAAATATTTAATTAGAATAATACTTATTTCAAACCGTATAATTTCAAAAACAGCCAAGTCCATTTTTAAATTTTTTTGAAACCTGTTCGCTTAGGTCAAAGGTCAGACTGGTTTAGAAAAAGGCCTTATTTTTTGTATGGCCGTTTTCAATGTGATTTCATTATTTTTGGGAGAAAACCTTTTAGCTAAAGATAATATAATTCGGAAAAATATTTAAAAAAAAGAAAAATCTGGAAATTGGACTTGGCTGGTTTTGAAACTCTACGCCTCATATAGAGAATTAAAAAATAGTATAGTTAAGTTAAAAGAACATATATATTTTACATTTTTCAAATTAAGTGGAAGTGAAATATATTTATTTTATTTAAACCTCCAACGTTACAAATTCATAAAACGAAACGAATATTGTCTTTTGGCTGAGGATGTATACTTTTTTGCTGTATCGTTTTTTTCACATTGAAAATTGTAACATTTTGACAAGCTCTAGCTCTGATAGAAAATTTTATGAAAGTTTTCTGGTCAGAAATTTAATGGAGAATACTTTTTGATTTATAACATTTGTCGCTAGGATCTGTTGAACTAAGATTGGTTTGACTAAGAACCAGACACAATTTTTCTGATACGTTAGGTATAATATATTTTCAAGTATTCAAGTACAACAATAGAACTATGTAAAGTTTAAATATACTACACGGCAGAAATAATTTTCCTACGGATCTAAAAATTAAATGTCCAACAGGATGTACCGTTTAGGGGCTAGTTTGCTTAGAATGAAAAAAGTTTGCCTAAAATGAAAAAAGTTTGCCTAAATTGTTTAAATATTGGGATTTTTTTTGGCACACTCTAGCTTTGTTGGTGTAGCTAGGATCGAAAATTTTACGAAAGTTTCCTGGTAAGAAATTAAATATAGGACCTACCGCTTCGGAACTATATTCGTTTGAATGAAAAAAGTTGCATTTGAAAAGAAAAAAAAAAAAAAGTCGCTGTTTTCTCTCGGCATTTTTATTTTAAATAATAATATATTATTATTCAATTTAATTAATAATTAAAGTAATTTGATCCTTTTAATTTGAAAATATAAATTGGGAAAACAGTAGATTGTAGATAGACATATCCAGGACCTATCATTTTTTCAGTCAAGGAGAAATTGATATTTAGTCTAATTTTAATAATCCTTTATTTTTAATTTGTTTATTATACTGTATACCATTATTCCTAGACATTAGAATATAGTAAGACTTTGAAATATATCAAAGATATTCTCTAACAGATAGTGTACGAAAAGACTTTTAGGTTTTAAAGAATGATTAAACTTGGATGACAATTAATGGAATGGCTCTTTGATGTAAAGTAGACATCGGCAAAAAGTAATGAATAACTTTTTTAAAATTTAAATCGTTTGAAAAACCTATAATTTTGAGTTTTATTTTCAGATTGCAAATTCTAGAAAGTTAAGTTATTTGTCATAGGTTATTGCAACTAATAATTATTTGTCATAATGAGCACCTTTAGGCTTGTAAGATAGCTGTGTGAATATAAATATTATTAAAAAATATAGGTTGTGAAATATAAAATAGTTCACCAATAGTCCATATTTTTAATGAAAAAAAAATCTTTAATAACACAAATAAATCTTCAAATTTTGACAAATTTTTATTCTTTTATTTATTTATGTTTGTATTATTCAATTAAAAGTTAAACGAGCGTTTATGATGATTTTTAACTCTAAAGAAAACCCAAATAAACAAGCAAACATTATTAGATTATTTTTTTTTTTTTTATTATACCATGAGCCGTACTTCCGCATTGACTAGAAATTAGATGGATGTCGTGGCCCTGCTCGTAGACTAGCTGAGACACGGAGGGAGTGCGAAGCCCTCACAATCATGATGTAAAAGTTTCATTCAATTTCTCTTTTTTTCCATGCGAAGCGGAACCTTTGTCGCCAAGGAAGGAGAGAAATTGTGCTAATGGAATGCATTCCTGCAACAGGAAGCTACTTTCAAAATACAAGATTAGATGTTGGTAGAAAAAGCTTCAGAGCTGTTTGATTAAACCATAATACCAGTTCGTTTTAAAAGTCCTTTGGAGTAATTACAAAAATCAATGAACCAATAACTATACAATAACTCCATTCATTAATATAATCTCTATTACAACCAATAATCCCATCGTGATGCCAGATCCCAAATACCATTTTTAAACAATGATTGATCATCGCAGGTAAAAAACTTATTTAATTCCAATTCTAGGCCTTATTAGTAATCAAAACATTTCTGCCAGCGACAGAGATCTGAAAAGGTGATAATCAGTGGGTGAAAGGTCGGGAAAATATGGTGGGTGGTACAACGTTTTCCATACAATATCCTTTAATTTATCCTTAGTCAACTTTCCAGTATGTGGCCTTTCGTTCGTCTTGTGAAGGACCCGTTTATCCATTTTTTTATTTTTCCCATTTGATGTAGGTATATATCTAGGTGAAATATCGAACTCCTTACTTATTTCCGCACATGTTTGACGTGGATCTGAATCAATTAATTCTCGAATTTCCTGTTCGTTGGCAACTTGATGTCTTCCAGAACGAGCATCTTCAAGCGTCTCGTCGCCTTGTCGAAAATTAAAAAACCAAAATTGAGCCTTAAGCTTAGAGAGTATTTCACCAAACACAGAGCATATTTTTTGAGTGGTCTCCGTGCCTTCAAGCCAAGTTAAAATAATAAAATTGACCTAATTTGAATTTCAACATTTGCCATTTTAATATATTTCTTTAAACATTAAGCAGCGACTGGATTAAAAGGTAATCTTTTTACAATGTAATAAAACAATGTAAATAATTGTTTACATTAGAAAGGGACGAATTGAAAATAGAATTATAACAAAGACCGTACTGACCAAATAAATCTTAATTAATGAAAAAACGGCAGGAATTTTGAATCGGCCAGGTACAAATCTATTCCAATCGAACTAATTTATTTTTTAAACCTATAAATCAAAATTGACAACTACAAAATGTGAATAGAATGACGCAATAAATCGTAAAGAAACTCATTGGCAGCACACCAATAAAAGTTCATTATTAGAAGGTCCCCAGGGCATCCTAATTAATTTAAAAACAAAGAATCATTGTCAGCGCATGAAAGGACCATCTACATACGCTTCTTCTGTAGTCAGTTCCGAGTTACTTCATTGATTGATAGAGATGTCAGCCGGAATCAAAAGAGGCATGAAGTTTTGATGAAATGTTTCTCTATATCGGAGCGGATATACCATTTTATCCGATTATTCACTAAATAATCTAACCATCAAACGATTGCCATATTATATTATTATTATTAGGAATATTATTCAGCCATTGAAGAAAACGTGTGAACTTTTGCAACAACTGTGACGAATGAAGATATTGGTTATTCTACTTGGATATTCCCGAAAATTTACTTCATTAAAAATTGTAACAAATTTAATTCTGAACCTTTATCAGTACTAATTATTAGTATTAGTTAGTAGTTAATAGGGTTAGTGCAAAAATAATGCAGGTTTCGAATATTCATTTTGTTTAGGCAAAGTGCTTGCCAAGTAAACAAATATTATAATTGTCCAGTCTAGTTTAATGGATTATAAACAATGGTTAATAATGTAGTTTTTTCTCAAATGTTAGTTTAGTTTGCGTTACATTTTCTATGAGTAAGGACCTCTGAAATTCATGCCAAAACAATATTTACGATTTTAAACTCGGTCGATGTGAGGCCCTGTGTGTAAAGGTGGCTCCACACGCAACGGAAAACCGGAAGGGCATGCCTTTGAGGTCTTAGGCATTCCGGCAAAACTGTACGTGTGGATGGAGAATTCTGTTGAGGTTGAGGTTGAGGCTTGCCTGCAGTGCTAACAAAAGGCCTGGCTGAAATCTTACATCCCGTAGAATGAGTTAACAAAGGCGGAATATCCATAAAATCGTTAAAATTTTAATATTTCAAAACAGTATCATTAAGGACAGCTATGGTGGAATATCCTTGGGATAACTTAAAAATCGTTAAATATTCTAATATTTCAAAACAGCATCCTTAAGGATTACAATGGCGGAATATCCTTCCGCCATATAAAAGTCGTTAAATCTTAAACATATTTTAAAACAACATCCTAAAGGATAACGATGACGAATAATTCTAAATTGTACCTTAAAAACGACAGCCGATTTTAATAAAATTTGATAATTATGTTTCTTTCATACTAATCTTTTTTTAAAGGGCGCTAAAAATTATGTTTTATTTTAGTGAGGGAGGTTTCTAAATTTCTACTATAAGAACGACTCAGCCGATTTTAATAATTATGTTTGTTTCATACTAACTAACCTTTTTTTAAGGGTTCTAACAGTTATATTTTAATTTTTTTTTGAGAGGCTCCAAATTTATACCTTAAGAACGAAAGCCGGTTTTAATGAAATTTAATAAATATGTTTCTTTCACACTAACTTACTTTTTTTTAATGGTATTAACAGTTATCCGTTAATTTGGGAGGGCTCTAAATTGGTACCTTAAGAACTATAGCCGATTTTAATGAAATTTATTAATTACGTTTCTTTCACACTAACTTACTTTTTTTAAATGGTACTAATAGTTATGTTTTAATTTGGGAGGGCTCTAGATTAGTACCTTAACAACGACAGCCGATTTTAATGAAATTTAATAATTCCGTATCTTTCACACTAACTTACTTTTTTTAAATGGTACTAATAGTTATGTTTTAATTTGGGAGGGCTCTAGATTAGTACCTTAACAACGACAGCCGATTTTAATGAAATTTAATAATTCCGTATCTTTCACACTAACTTACTTTTTTTAAATGGTACTAATAGTTATGTTTTAATTTGGGAGGGCTCTAGATTAGTACCTTAACAACGACAGCCGATTTTAATGAAATTTAATAATTCCGTATCTTTCACACTAACTTACTTTTTTTAAATGGTACTAATAGTTATGTTTTAATTTGGGAGGGCTCTAAATTAGTACCTTAACAACGACAGCCGATTTTAATGAAATTTAATAAATGTATAAAAAAACATTTTTTTTAAATTTCCACCTTTTTTCATTCAGTCCCTTTTCAGAAATTGACCTATGAAAATTGGAAAAAAACATGCTTTCAGCCATTTTTGAAAAGCCATAGAGAAAAAAAGGGTACATTCTCAGGACTAAAACTTATGCTGCTGGTAGTATTACGTGTACTCAACACAGAAATAAAATATTATTTGTGAATCTCTTCTCCTTCCTAAAAATGAATTGCCTTAAAAATTAACAATTTTTAAATTTTTTTTTCGAATTTTTGAGAAAGAGTTTGAATAACTTTCTTGCATGATATTAAAATTAAAATAATGTCCTTTTGAAGGTCATTTCATGCTGAACACACTAGTTTTTTAATTAATCTGATATCCTTAAAAATGACTTCGCAATTAAATTTTCTGCAAACCCCGTTTTTTTCATAAAATTCACTAAATCATCACTTTAAAATGGCTGACAAATAAAAAATATGCCTTGTAAATTGTTTTTTAATTGGAGTTTTGTTAATGTCTACCAATAGGGAATCCATGATAAAAGAATCAGGAAAATAAAAAATGTTGAGCAACAAATCATATTTAAATTGGGTGATTTGAAATGGATTAACCCTAGTATGTAAACTACACTATAAAATTCAATGAATCCATAGTAGTTTCATAAAATAGGGCTCCAAAAGTCCATTTTCAAGAAAAACTGTTGAACTTTAACTTTCAACGAATTCTTATCTTTTTTGGTGTGCTGAATCCGAATATGAACATTGCTACAACGGCTTCATACCAAACATCGCAAAATACCGGTTATTTTCGGTTTTTTACCCATAAAAGGACAACAAAGCATTTTTCAAAGTTCGTTTTGAAATATAACCTGTAGCTATTTTTTGGTTCATTTTTCATTACAAATCAGAAACTATTCGTCGAAGCAAAATTTTCGTTTTTTCACCTAATAACTGGTTCAAAAACATAAAGATAAATCTTAAAAAACAACAAAAATAATAAAACCTTGAATCTTAAATACATATATATATATATATATATATATATATATATATATATATATATATATATATAGCTAAATAAAAGGTTCGCGGGACTGAGTTTTTAAAAAGAGGTTTTTATTGAATTACATACATTGATACAAGAAAATGCAAAATCTTATAGCCTATTACAAAAACTTCGTGTGGAACATCTGGCATCACAACGCTTAGACGGCAGAGTGTCGCCGAGGCCAGGAGAAGGTGGCCTTTTATAGGGTTATTTTGGAGAGGGGATATCGTACATTTGTTTATATTGCTAATCCCACTTAGCTACTCTTATCTATATATATATATATATATATATATATATATATATATATATATATATATTTGAATAAATTAAATACACCAACAGAAAGATGACATTTCATAATGTGCCCTGCTACTCATTAGCCCAGACTATGATATCACGTTCTGATTGGAATTAGTGTTATCTAGCCCAATATTGATTTATTTATTTTTCTGTTGGTGTATTTAACTTCTTCAAATAATCCAAAAAAAAAAAAAAATTACATGTATGTAACATTAGGTAATCAACAAGAATTACTTGTGGGGTGGGGTTACTCCCACCCCACCTTAACTCCCTAAAAATAAGTTTATTTATCTTGGGGGAGGGGAGAGGGAGGGAGGGCTTGCCACCTTCACAACTCTTTACTCCTCATGCATATGGACAAGAGATAAAATAACTAACACTTGTATTCAATCAAGAAGTTTTTTCTACGTAAAGCAATCTAGTATATATTCTCTAGCGTGTTTTTAGACTCAAAAGGTGGAATGCAATTATATCATGAGTTTCACCACTAAAAAGCTAACTAAATTCCGCAGTTTTGGGGAAATATTACCTCCTCCCTCCCCCCTCACCAAATTAAAACAAAACTGTTAGTTTTAGCACCCTAAAAAAAAAAAATTGTTAATGTGACAGAAACGTAATTATCAAATTTTAGTACAATCGTTGTTCTTACGGTACAGATTTAGAGCCCCCCCCCCCCCCCAAAAAAAAAATTAAAACATAACTGTTAACACAAAAAAAATTAGTGTGAGATAAACGTAATAATTGAATTTTATTACAATCGACTGTTGTGCTTAAGGTACAGATTTAAAGCCCCCTCAACAAAAAAAAAAAAAAAAAAAAATTAAAACATAACTGTTAACATCTAAAAAAAAATTTAGTGCGACAGAAACATAAATATCTAATTTTATTAAAATCGGCTTTCGTCCTTCAGGTACAAATTTAGAGCCCCCCTCAAAAAATTAAAACATAACTGTTTACACCTAAAAAAAAAAATAGTGTGACAGAAACGTAAATATTTAATTTTAATAAAATCGGCTGTCGTCCTTAAGGTATAAGTTTAGAGCCCCCCGGAAAAAAAACAATTAAAACATATCTGTTAACACAAGAAAAAAAAATTAGTGTGACAGAAATGTAAATATTTAATTTTATTAAAATCGGCTGTCGTCCTTAAGGTACAAATTTAGAGCCCCCCCCAAAAAAAAAAATTAAAACATAACTGTTTACACCTAAAAAAAAAAATTAGTGTGACAGAAATGTAAATATTTAATTTTATTAAAATCGGCTGTCGTCCTTAAGGTATAAGTTTAGAGCCCCCCGGTATAAAAAAAAAAAACAATTAAAACATAACTGTTAACACCTATTAAAAAAAAAAAAATTAGTGTGACAGAAACATAAATATCTAATTTTATTAAAATCGGCTGTCGCCCTTAAGGTACAAATTTAGAGCCCCCCCACCAAAAAAAATTAAAACATATCTGTTAAAACAAGAAAAAAAAATTAGTGTGACAGAAATGTAAATATCTAATTTTATTAAAATCGGCTGTCGTCCTTAAGGTACAAATTTAGAGCCCCCCCAAAAAAAACAATTAAAACATATCTGTTAACACAAGAAAAAAAAATTAGTGTGACAGAAATGTAAATATTTAATTTTATTAAAATCGGCTGTCGTCCTTAAGGTACAAATTTAGAGCCCCCCCCCCAAAAAAAAAATTAAAAAATAACTAACACAAAAAAAAAAAAAAAAAAAAAAAAAAAAAAAAAAAAAAAAAAAAAAAAAAATTTCAAACCATACCTGTTTACACCTAAAAAAAAAAATTAGTGTGACAGAAATGTAAATATTTAATTTTATTAAAATCGGCTGTCGTCCTTAAGGTATAAGTTTAGAGCCCCCCGGAAAAAAACAATTAAAACATAACTGTTAACACCTAAAAAAAAAATTAGTGTGACAGAAACATAAATATCTAATTTTATTAAAATCGGCTGTCGCCCTTAAGGTACAAATTTAGAGCCCCCCCCCCCCCAAGAAAAAAAAATTAGTGTGACAGAAATGTAAATATTTAAAAAAAAATTAAAACATATCTGTTAAAACAAGAAAAAAAAATTAGTGTGACAGAAATGTAAATATCTAATTTTATTAAAATCGGCTGTCGTCCTTAAGGTACAAATTTAGAGCCCCCCCAAAAAAAACAATTAAAACATAACTGTTAACACCTAAAAAAAAAATTAGTGTGACAGAAACATAAATATCTAATTTTATTAAAATCGGCTGTCGCCCATAAGGTACAAATTTAGAGCCCCCCTCAAAAAATTAAAACATATCTGTTAAAACAAGAAAAAAAAATTAGTGTGACAGAAATGTAAATATCTAATTTTATTAAAATCGGCTGTCGTCCTTAAGGTACAAATTTAGAGCCCCCCCCCCCAAAAAAAACAATTAAAACATAACTGTTAACACCTAAAAAAAAAATTAGTGTGACAGAAACGTAAATATTTAATTTTAATAAAATCGGCTGTCGTCCTTAAGGTACAAATTTAGAGCCCCCCCCCCAAAAAAAATAATTAAAACATAACTGTTAACACCTAAAAAAAAAATTAGTGTGACAGAAACATAAATATCTAATTTTATTAAAATCGGCTGTCGTTCTTATGGTAAAGCTTAGAGCCCCCTAAATTAAGACGTAAATGTTAGCACCCTTAAATAAAGGTTAGTTATTGTGAAAGAAATATTATTACCAAGTTTTTTAAAAATCGCCTGTCGTTTTTATGGTACAAGTTTAGAGCCCCCCCCCCCCCCCCCAAATTAAAACGTAACTGTTAGCACCCTTAAAAATAGGTTAGTTCGAATAAAAGTAATATTATTACCAAAGTTTTTTTAATATCGGCTGTCGTTCTTAACCCTTTATCAAGCAATGTATCCTGGAGGATACACGTATTTAATGCTGATTGCTCAATAATGACGTAGTATCCGCCGCATTATCCTACTCATTATCGTCTAATATCCTTTATTCAACCTTAGATTTCATGATACGTGTGTGCAAGTTTAGAGCCCCCCCCCCCCTAAATTAAAACTTTACTGTTAGCACCCTTAAAAAAAGGTTAGTTAGTGTGAAAGAAATATAATAACCAAGTTTTTTAAAAATTGGCTGTCGTTCTTAAGGTACATGTTTAGCCCCCCCCCAAAAAAAAAATTAAAACATAACTATTAGCGCCCTTAAAAAAAGGTATGTTAGTGACCACTTCTGGCGGCCGAAGGACATCCTTTACTACTTTCCTTCCCTACTTTTAATTAGTTTTCGTCCACACACAAGAACCTTTTTGTTTTTATTTTAATATTTCATGATTTAATTGGTTTTCGTCCTTAAATATACTATTTTAAAATGGCGGAAATATTCCAGGATCTTAACAGTTTTTAAGATGGCGGAAGGATATTCCGTCATTCTTGTCCTTTTAGTTTTTGTCCTTAAGGATGCTTACATACCGAATACCTTCATATTTATACACGTACTATAAACTGGTTGCGGTGGCTACAACCAAACTTGAATCCGGTCGGCCTTTGAGGCAAAAATAATGAGATTTTGGTATTGCCATTTTGGAGCTACGGGCAACAGGCTTGCAGGGAATCCTCACATAATTCTTCATCCACACGCAACGGAAAACCGGAAAGCTTGCTTTTGAGGCGCCAGGCCTTCCGGTTTTCCGTTGCGTGTGGAGCTATATTTGCTACTGTAAACTCTCAACACTGAGAGGTTTGCCTCTATTGAAGGCCTGCCATCCGGTTTTCCGTTGCGTGTGGAGCCACCTTTACATCAATGTTGTTTGGGGTGAAGTAGAATGTACAGTGCGACGATGTTTCCGAATATTATGTCTTGGAAATTTCCTTCTCGAAGACAAGGAAGGTAGCGGTAGGCCTTCTGTTTTTGATCACAAACATCTGAGGGCTTTAATAGAAAAAAAACCCTCGCAAAATAACTCGTGACTTTGCGAGATGAAGTTAGTGTGCATTTGTCAAAAATTTCAGGTTTTATTTATCTCAGAGACAATAAACACCAGGGCTTTATGTGAATCTTGAATTAAGTAAGTTATAAATTTTTATGGAAATGGTTTCTTTCACAATAAGGTTTGTTTTCGAAATTGTATTTTTTTTTAGTTTTAATCAATAAAATGATAAATTACGTCTATTTCTTCCTAATCATTTGGCTAGGCATGGTGAGTATATATCAATCGCGTAAGACAACCAAGGCTGGTTTATTTTCAAAATTGGCTCTATGAATAGATTTTGATTGAATCAATGTTATGGCATGTTTGAGCACGTCAGTAATAAAAACTCATTCGAATTGAAAGTCAGTCTTGTCAAGAGTTCAACCAAATATTAAAATCATTACAAAATTTCTATTTTTTATTATTAGGATGAATAAATTTAAATAAATGTAAAGGAGTTCTGACAACAGTTTTTCTATTTATGGGCAGTCTGCGGCTTGTTGAATATGTTTAAATCCATTTTGCTATACATTAATTATTGTATTTTAATCGAGTTGTTTTTCGATCACATAATTTTATTTATTTAAATGTGAAATTTTATTTTAATGATAATTTTTTTTTTGTTTGTTACAGGTAAGTGCATTTGGAGAAATAATTCACTGGCTCTGTCTGAGGTAATAAAACTAGACTTTATTTCATCTCTAGGAGGATTATTTATCCGGAGAACTGAGACCCTAATCCATTTTTCATCCAATTTTGTAATAAAACCCCTGATGGGTTGCGGAAGACAAAGCTACTTTCAAACAGTTAGTTTAAACTAGTGATTTCCTAAAAAATGATTTCCTCTCAGGAAAATCCGGTGTTGCTAAAAGGCAAAGAAGAAGTGAAAAGAAAAAAAAAGATTGATTGTATGACTGTTTTTGTGAACCCTAAAATTGGCCAGAGGCCATGTCAGAACAAATACAAGAAAATAGTAATTCGTTAGTCAACTAAGGAACTTTGTAGAATATATTACTTTAGCTCGTAAAATTTAATTAAATTTAGTATCCCTCAAACTGCAAGCAACAGATTTAATGGTTCTTTTAAAAATAACTATGTCATAATGACTACAAATAAACTAAACCATTACGAACTTTTGTATTGAGGGTCTTGGCCAGCGCCCACATTTTAATGATGGCGCCAACCTTGAGTGAACTTAAATATTCTATATTTTAAAGTTAAATGACTTAATATTGAAAATACTTTTTTTAAAAGCTATTTATTGATATTTACAACTGCATAAAAAAAAAAAAAAAAATATATATATATATATATATATATATATATATATCTAGTAAATGCTCAACTCCATATGACCAAATAGGTTTAATGGCATGTAAATGAGTATCTTGTAATCGAAGGGTTTGAACATTTGTCTAGTAAAAGGTGAAGTAGTCGAAAACGAAGGCCAGTTTTTTGTCGTTTTAGTGCAGTATGAACAATAATTTTTAATAAAAAAATTCAACCTTAAAGAAATGCTGATTTACTGAAAAACTCGAAGCTGCTCGATGGTGCTACTTGAGCCACTTATAAAGAAACAAGGATTTAGACATAGCTTTTTAAGGCATAGAGCAGGTAAGGCAGTTAGGCAAACCAAACACTGTTATCACTCGTTAGAGGCAGATGTCGACATTTATGGCGCAACCCACAATTCGGCGCGCCCCTCCCCTTCTTAAAGATTCACCAGGTGTGGGCCGCAAGCTCATTATTTTGCTGGGGCTAGTTGTGAAAGTTGGTCTGTTTGTGATCAGTCAAGCTATGTGTTTAACAAGTTCTGAACTTGAGATATCTGAAGTATGTCAAGGACTTAGGTGAAGAAAGGATTTGAAAGGAAACGTAACCGAGTATATCATACAAGAGATTTTTTCATAATTGAATATTTCTATTAATTCAGACTTCATTTGTGAATTTGATTTGTTTATAAAAAAAGTTTTCCTAAAAATCGCATAACATTCCTTTAGATGAACGTATGATATTATTTTCTTCCCCCCTTTAACTTTTTAACTAAAATTTCCGTTCAAAGCTTCCAATTAATTACAAAAGTTCTTTACATGACAGTGATTAGACCAATATGGACATATGGAGTTGAGCTTTGGGGCTCTACTAAACCATCCAATTCATGTTAAACTTACCCATTAAGATCTTAATGTTCCATATGTTTCTGATTTAGCCCAAACCAGATACCTATCTTTCCATATTAAGCTCCATAACCACTCCAATCCACTAGTCTCCCAACTTGCTTCCTCCTCCATCCCTGATAATCCTCCGAGGCGTCTGAAAAGAAGATGGCCTAGAGATCTTCTTGTGTACATTTTTATTGAAGTGCTACTGATGAGTAGTTCTTTTCAAGTTTTGACATGTTAATTGTAGGCGTTTTTAACACATTTACTTAATGTATAATTTTACAGTTGTAAATTTCAATAAATTGTAAATAAATAAAAAAAAACAACTAAAATTCCACTTTAGAAATTAATAAAAATGCTGAGATATTCAAAAATAATACCGTTGCGCGCGGCTACTTTGAACAAACGCGCTTTTAAAACGAAACTCCATCCGGCGGGCTCGATTTACAAGCTAGAATCCTCCAGTTTGTTCTATACATTTAGTAATTAAACATATAATATGCTGCGATAGCGATAAGAGCACATTTTGGCCGTCCTTGGCAGATGTAAGCCTTTTTATTGTATCAGTATTAACTGGTGTTTTTTTTAATCGTGTCAAAACCTCATCTGGCCTGACGTATGTGGCTGCAGGATTCTTTCATATGAGTAATACATTGATCACCAATCTATTGACATATTCAATTTGTTTCATATCTGTAGCTCATTTCTTTAATTTTATACACTTTTGTAAACAAAAAAATGCAACTCGCAGGATTTCTTTGAACAAAGTCGTTGACACCATTGACACCACTGACACCTTTAGAAGAAGTTGTTAATTTTAACATTGTATTATCGTCTTTTTTGTTATTTGGTGAATATAAACAATTAGTTTAATTCATATTTATAATTAAAACTAAATTTGAATAATGCATTTATTATATAATTAAAATTGATTTCAATTCGATTATGAACAGAAAGCAATATAGTTTATCAGGAATTTGAAAAAATAAACAAATCAAGGACAATTAAATAAAATTAGCAATAATAATTAAATAAAAACAATTAAATTTTAATTGAAAATTACATACGCACTTTTGTTTCTTTACTTCTAGTAATGTTGTCATTCTATTTATGTTTTAATTGTGTGTTTAGTTTGGTAAGGACCAATGTTCCTCCTTGAAAACTAAATCAAGTTTATGTCAATAGATAGTTTGTAGGTTCTTAATTTAATAGCTATATTTTTATAAAAGCTATCAATATTGTTTTAAAAAAATTAGTATTTTTATTATTATGCTTCGTCAACAAATCTGGTGATGAAGTAAACCCAATTGGTGGATTTACGGAAGCGTTTTGCTGAAAAGCGATTTTTCCAATATTTTTCGACTTTAAACAAAACAAAGAAAAACTCTAACATTTTTAAAAAACTAAAGTTTAATAATTAAAAGATTTAAATTGAAGAAGAATCCTAGAGAATCGTTTTTGAGACAAAAATCATTCTTGTTCTAAGTAGCCCCATGTTATGGTGTTGGTGTTATGTAGGTGTTAATGTACTTCTATATGATATGTTATTTCCTTGGGTTGTAGTAATATTACACGGATAAGCAAATTACAATTATAATTAATTAATTTAGCAAGCCAATTAAGTTATTTCAGAATCGGCTCTAGTTATATTCATATCAGGACTAAACCGCTAAAAATAAATTTAAATCATTTCCTTAAAACCTCGCTAGAAGAGATACTAATGTTTACTAGATATAAAAATGTGTAACCTTCAGAACACGATTTATTACAAGTAATACTTCGAACGTGACTTGAAATCTTCGTTGTAATTGTTTAAAAAGATTCCTACCACTAATATTTAGACGGTGGCACCATTTCTTCGAAAATTGCAGTTATTTTTATATTTAATTTAATATTTTTAAAGCTGTACATCGTTAGTTCTATAAACAAACATAGTTGGATTGTAAGAAATACCGTTAATAAAGTAATATAAAAGGTATGGATATGATGGTATCTGATAGCTAAGATAATTTGATAATTAGGAAAAAAATGCATTTCTTCTTTAAAATCTATTTTGATACGCTATTCAACAAAAAGTACAAAATCATTTGTTCTCATGGTAGTCTTAGCTACAAATTATTAATGAACCTATTTTTTAAGACGTGTATGTCTTTTGGCTGGGGGTCTTATACACACACACAGATATATATATATATATATATATATATATATATATATATAATATATATATATATATATATATATATATATATATATATATTATAACATTTTTTTCACCCTCAAAAATATAACATTTTGACATGATCTAGCTCAGTTAGTAATGCTCCGATCGAGATTTTTCCGATAGTTTCCTTAACAGAAATTAATTCGAGAATATTTTTTTTATAACATTTGTCGCTATCTACCTTTTAGGAGGTATATTGGTTTGAATAAAAAAAGTCATGTTTGGAGTATCTATTTTCTCTTAATTTTTATTTCAGATATACATTAATTGTTAATTTAATTTAATAATTAATTTAAGTATTTTTCTCCTTTTAATTCTAAAATATAAATTGGGATAATCAGTTCTTTATAGATAGACATGTTCATGATCTATTTTTTCCTCAGTCAGTGCGAAATTAAGTTTTTTATTATTGTTTGGTTTCCTTTTTTTTGCTCTCATGTAGATTATTTTTGATAAAAGCTATTTATTTTCAAATCGAATTTTGGTAGCGGTATGCATATAAAGAATTTTAAAAAATCAGGTACCAAACACCTCTAATTATGCATCTGTTGTTTAAATAATTATCTACAACTGAATATCACATTACATTCTGCAGGTTGCAGATAAAGCTTACCTCTAAAATAAAATTGGACGAAGATCTAAAAAGCGAAAGTAGAACTAATTTCGGAGCACTAGGTGGCTTCTATTTTCGTCTTTAGTCAGATTATCTCTGCACTTATTTTTTATCGATTGCCATTTACGCTCCAGATGTCTTTGAAAATTCACCAATATGATAAGAAAATGTAGCTTTTAATATGGTCTTTTTGTGCTGATATAAATCCTCTGAATTAGTTCGACAGTTTTTTTTAGTAAAATGACGTAAATAAATTGAATGTATACAAACATAAATTTATTTGTTCTTTAAATTTTATCTATTTAATATGTATATATAATATAAAAACTGGAAATTAAAAAAAAACACAAAAGCATGTAAAACAATTTCTGTTATTCAAACATTCATCACAATTTGTCACTTGTTAGTATTAAATAATTCATGTATAAATGAATGAGTTTTATTCATGTATAAAACTAATGCTCAAAACCACTATAAGTGTAGATAATTATTAAGAAGGTGGATTGAGCTCAAAGGTAATTTTATCAATTAGGATTAGTGAATAATCTGCCACTTCTATTGGATTTTTTTTTTTCAAAGAATAGTTCGAATGTTAACTATTAAGGAAAAAGCGTTTGAATGAAAAAAAGTCGTTTTCCTATTTTTTTTAAAGTGCTTTTTTAAGGCTTTTTTTGACACGATCTGGCTCTGTTGGTGTTGCTCGGATTAAAAATTTGGCGATAGTTCCCTTATCAGAAATTTAATGGAGGATACGTTGTATAATAATTGTCGATAGGACCTACTGTTAAGGAACTATAATGGTTTGAATGAAAAGTCTACCACTATTTTCCCTCAACTTTTTTTATTTTGAATAACCATTTATTGTTAATTTAATTTAATTATTAATTAAACTAATTTAATTACTTTAATTCTAAAGAATGGATTGGGAAAAGCACTAGACATATGCACGATCTTTTTGTTTTTCTCAGTCAGGAAGAAATTAAGTATTTTCTTTATCAAAATTTTTTTCTTTTGAATAATTACGAATTTACAAATTAAGAAAACATTTAAATAAAATAGGGGCGGAAAATTATGTTTCTTCAGCATGCTGCGGGTTACTATTGTAGGTTACTATTTTTTGTTTAATTTTTTATTTTGTGCTGATTTTTATTACTTTTATTTCTAAATAATGCACTATAGAATCAAAATTTTGTTGATTGAAATATAATATAATTCTAAAGGTGGACAGCTAAACAACCAGCAATGTCCATTAAGTAATTAGGAATTATTTGCTAATAAATGTATTCATTATTATTATTCAACTATAATAAACTTGGGAGGTTTTTATTCGTTAATATTCAATGTAGGTCATTAAATGCTCAGAACTATAAATAGGCGGAGTTGTTAAATGTTTCTAACGACATACATACATACATAATACATACAAGCCTATTCTCATAAAAGTTTATTTTTTTGCTAAAGATCGCTTATAAATGCTCTTCTATCGGCAGTGTTCAAATCCCCTTTAGAAATGTATATATGTAATTACTTTAAAGGCTGGAATTTTTCTCTTAGCCCCAGATCTATTTCTGACACTGAAGCCTATATACACAGGACGAAGGAAACCAATCCATCCACGAATCGTAAACTTGACGCGTTGCCAAAGCGATGAAACCGAATATTGCTAGCGACTGAAGGCGATACGCAACGCTGACATCAGAGTCCATTTTATAACTGATAATGGAGCGGGATTTACTATTTTGGAAGAGGCCTGTCAAATGGTGCTTCTGGCAGGGCGTTACGAAACGTGTGCATGGTGAGGTCACTAGCTGTGGGAATTTCACAATTTCCTATTAATAGGCGATCTGGCCCTATAAAACTCTCTGTTCCTGTGCCAATTCTTACAAAATCGGAGTGAGCTCGATAAATTTTATAACCCTATCCATAATATAAGTTCAACTTTGGAAGCGTTCATCTTAAATCTTGTTTCACCACTTTATTTTCCTAATCATCATATTTCAGTGCAACCCAAACATAACAATACAGCTAATTCTAATGAGCCTGAATTTTTGGGGAAATAAATCGTCTCCTTTTTAGGGAAATAACGAAAGTATTTCTATTAAAAATAGCATACACAACTGCAATTAAACGGGAAAGAATCATTTCTCTATCTTGATTGAGAGAAAAAAAAAAAAATAAAACGTGATTTTCATGTATATATTTTTTTTCTCGGCTCCTTATGCCCATTGGCGGCTATAACTCTAGTTTTGCACTATTATAGGTCCCTAATACCCACACAAAAATCGGCATTCAAATCTGTGAGTTACCACTGCAAACGTCCCCTTGTAAGTAAATGTGTTATAGAAAAGCAAGTTAAGGTATTTTCCATGTTACTTTTACTATATATTTTACTAATTCATATACAGAGTTAAGAAAACTTCATTTAGACGTGAATATTGATAAAATTAAGTGCGTAATATTTTAATGTACAACATTTCAAACAAATTAATGTAGTTGGGCATTCACTTTTACAGAAATTTGACTTTTTCGACCCATTTCGAAAATAAATTAAAAACTGTGCACAAAATTAGTTTAGGATATTCCACCATTGTTGTCCTTTTTAAAATCCGCCATTGTTGTACTTCTTTAAAAATTGAATAAATCATTACGTTTTTAAGAAGAAAACTCTCTTCCCGTCTAATCCTTCAGATTTAGGTCCTTTTGCTCGTTGTCTAACATATCAAGAGATTAAATGTCATTTTCAAAAAGGTTGTGATGCCTTTGTTTCTCACGCCAGATATTCTAGCTACGGGTATATTTTATTTATGTATTGTTTAATGGGCTACTACACACAAAATTATGTGTGATACTTCTCAGACTAAAGTTCGCGAAACAAATGTTATTTGATTTATGTTCACTATATAAATCATACATTTGGTCACTTGAATCGTTAATATTACACACTCCTAGTCACCAAATTGAAAATGACATCTAATGTAAAAAAACAGTGATATTTCTGACTCTAATAAAGAAAAATATTGTTCTTACAAGCTGATAGGAGATTGTAATGCAAAGTGAATAAAACGTTGTATAACATTGTTGGGAAAAAAATCTTTAAATTTTACAGGACTATTTCATGCATAATATCAAAAATTTAAGCGTTAATCTTAATAAACATCGATAGTAAATGCTGAAAGCACAAAACAATTTTCTATACGGTTGCAAATCTACTACTCAACGCATGAAAGGGTTTTATTGTAAGTGATGTTAATAAATACTAAACTCTAGGTTATGACTGGGTGCGGCTTTTGTCCTTATAATTTTACTATTTCTTCTAGAAAGGAAGCAGCCATTGTAGAACTTCCGTTCTAGGGCCATTTTAAGGAAACAAAAAGTTGTTCCTACACCATTCTTCACAGTCAGCAGCCTACCCGATGTTGTTAAGTCAAGCCAGCTGTACAAACTAGGTACCTGCTATAGTAAACACTGTTGTAAAACCTGAGCCTCGCCAAGTTATCAGCCGTGATGCGGATATTTACATTATTATAATATTGTATTTAATAAACAACGGAGGTATATGTTTCAAGATAAGCATACTACTCAATATATTAGTTATATTGTCTCATTTAATATATTATTTATGTTTTGTCTAAGTTCTCCTTACTTCTAAGATGCTCAAAACTACCCCTAAAACAGAAACTTAACGTTTGCCGATATTCTTAAAACCCATCTGGCCTAACGTATGGACCTTTATGGACCGGTGGGAAAAAAAGCATATTTAAAAAATACAAACATTTCAATTTAAATTCTTAAGACTGATAAGACTTCCCTCCTTACGTGGCAAACAGAAGGCCGAGAACACCTTTGGTGTTTTTGTTCGAACGCATTTATTACCGTGGCCGCTCTAACATAATGCAGCGTTTTCAAACTCGACGCTAAGATATCCGTCGTTGTTTAATCATTACACCAACATCTCATTAATTGGCTACTGACAACCGTTAAGCAATTGTCGTTTGATTATATAATAAATAATTATGTGTACAACATGAATATAGAACAACTTGCATTATTGTTATTGAAGAAAAATAATTAAAAATACATTTCTAGCAAATGTAAGTACATACTTAAATATATTAAGATTAGAACACTTCAATTCTAATCTTTAAAAAAATCTATGGTTTTATATCAGAGAACAGGCCTTTCTGGTACAAAATAAGTTTAAAATTTATTGTCAATTACAACCATTTCGGCCAAAATAAACTCAGATCACTACACCATTGTTAAACAGCGGTCGGTGGCAGACTCGACTGGGAGTAGTTAGCCATGCATTTAGTCACGTATGCAACCATTTTGTGGAAAACGGTAAACACTCCGTCGATTATAGAAGCTTTGGACGGCTGCATTCCTATATAATCCGATCGTATATTTTCCGCAGAGTGTGTCCGTCGCAATACTATCCTACGTGCGACTATTGGTCGAGAAGTGTGTTCTTGGCCTTACTACATATCTATAACTCTACTTACATACTTACGTATTACGACTGTTAAGAGCATATCCATAAATGTTACTGACATTTTCTTGACAAATTACTTGGAAACTCTTACAAACAGATACACACAATGGCAAAATTACAAATTTCCAGGTATAACTCAACGGAGGCTAAAAATGAATTGGATAAAAAATATCCTTGTTTAATCTATAATGCTGACTCCCTCATAGCTTATCATGTCATTTTTAATAACATCACAATCACTGGTTGTTTACAAATGTATTACAGTTTTGAATAAAATAAAAAGGTATATATATATATATATATATATATATATATATATATATATATATATATATATATATATATATATATATATATATATAATAGACTAATTTAATCGGGGATTGTGTGCACAGTTAGGTATGCCAAATGCGAGTCGTAATCACTAACAGTCGTTGTATCAACGATGAGACACTCAGGTAAAACAGTAGCCATGCCCGTCTCAACAATCTCAAATGAAATAGAAAAAATTATAACTGGAAGAACCTTTAAAAAATATTGAAACAGTTTAACATTGTGAGTATACTATTCTTTTTTAAGTTTAATTAGGTTAAAACCCTCATAAGCTGAGTGGTATGAATGCGGGCGCTGTATACAGTATTGTTAGTTTAAGGTACGAGCACAAAGAGGGTTTGAAAGAGATTGATCACCCATATGTCGTGTAGATTATTTTTAATATGCCCTATTATTGCCAGCATCTACACTACGCACGTAGTTATAAATACGTTAAAACGAATCGTTGGAAATTGCATGTCAGGGATTCCTTATTTGTTTAATCTTATCCATCATTAAACCTCCACTCATACTAAAAAAACATTAATTACAAAAAAATAAATAAAAAATACTATTTTGACAATACTTTGTTTTGAAGCTGTTTCTAATCTCTGCTATATATTTATCTTTTTTAAAAGATATTTTCTTTGTAAAAACGTATTACGACTAAAATAGAAGACCTGTTCATAATCTCTTTCTGACTTCAGATTGCTCAAAGAATCAACACCCTTATTTTTTTTAATTACTATATATATATATATATATAAATATATATATATATATATATATATATATATATATATATATATATATATATATATATGTGGGTGTGTGTGTGTGTGTGTGTATATATGTTTAACGAACTAGACTTAAAAGACAAGGAACTGCTCTTCGTTTCCGATTACTTCAACATTTACTAGACAAGCGTTCAAAGCTCCCAAAAAATCTCAAAAGTCTTACATGACAATAATTAGACCTATTTAGACATACGGAGTTGAGCTTTGAGGCTCCACTAAACCTTTTAAATCTTCTCATATCCAATCCTTACAATTTAATATTTTTCGTAAAATCCTCAATGATCCTTATTATGTCATAAACAAACTTATCCATATAGATCTTAATCTTCATATGTTGCTGACTTGGCCCAAATTAGATACCTATCCTTTAAACTCCTTACCCACTCGAATATACTAGTCTCCTAACTTGCCTCACACTCAATTCCTACGAGGATCCTACGAGGTGTCTGAAAATAAGGTGGCCATGAGACCTCCTAGCACTTTTATTGAAGTGCAACTAGTGAGTAGTTCTTCACATGTTATTAACATGTAATTGTAATAATGTTTCTCAAATCTTGTTGTATATAATGCATACAGTTGTAAATATCAATAAATCGGTGAAAAAAAAAAAAAAATTATAATTTTATCACAGAGTAAACATTTTTTAAATACAATTACCATTCCTCAGGTATATTTTAATAAATTGTATTCGTGGAGATGGTGTTCTGTTTTAACTTCGTCACTCCATTATTTGTTTCGACCTTGCACACTCTTTAACTACCTTTACAAAATTCTTTCTTTTTTTTTTTTTCATTTATCTCACTCTTCATAATTGTTATTTATGAATTTTTTTTTCTGTGCTAAGTAGTTTTTAAATATAGATTACATCTTTGTTTACGAATTTCCAATAATTATAAAATTCTTAAAATTCACAAGCTGTTTTTCGTTTAATAATGATAATTTGTTTATATTTATCTGGGATTTCCTTTTGTTATTAAAAATAATAAACACTAAATGAAATTCAGGGCCTTAGAGTGAAGAAAATAAAAAGATTAATTTAAAAAAAATAAAATAAAATAATCGGGAAAAGAATTACTTTTTACGGCCTAACAACCCAATCATACACTATATCTCATTCTTTAAAAATTAAACTAAAATATCGAAAATAATGAGCGTTCCATATTAATAGAAAATAAATCAAATAAGTAAAACAGTGTGATCAAATTTTTGACATTTACGTAATTGTAGGATGTTCCTCTCTTTTTAAATTAAAAAAAAATCCACACAGTTTGGTTTGAAACATGTTTTTGAAAATATAAATTAATGCGACATAACTGCTTTCCCCTTCCAATCATTAAAATGACCATCACTTGTTAAAACATTTAAAATTTATCTTTATCATTTATTATTTAATATTTATGTTTAAAAAAAGTTAAATTATTAAAACTAAAAGAACTTAAACCTACTACGAATGTTAGTAAATTATGATCAAATCATTAAAAAAAATTACTGATATACAGTTACATTTATACATATTAAGCATATACTCTAGAAACTGTTGGATATTATTGCAACTGCAATGAATAAAATTTTATATTGTATCCCTTTAACTAATCTTTATAAGTAGATTAGAGATTTTTTTATTTAAACTATGAAAACTGTATAATTTGTTTAACTGAACAAATTTATTAATTTTTCTTGTTTATGTTAATCTTAATATTAAGACGTCATTGATACTCGAAAGTGAAATGTAAATATTGCTACAAACTACTTGTTTGTTCCTCTCGTCTAGGTGCACTATGCAATCAATACAATATGTAGGCCACAATGTTCCCGGCAAATTCAGGTAAAACTATTGAATTTGTTTTTCAATATTTATCCGTTTATTCACTTCTTTTTTTTTTAATATATAAAATTTAATTTTCCTTGTATATGATTAGAAAACATAGCATGTCTTTATTATCTCTTAATACCAGATAAGAAATACAGCATATAGTCCGAGAAGTTGTATTTATTGTAGTGATCTAATATCGGATCTTATTGATGCTTTTGATGATATTTAAAACTTCTGTTTCGTATGTATTTAAAATATTTTCATTCTTAGTATATCAAAATTCTCAGAACATTTATTCGTTGAAATGATTCCAGTTCTTATGGTAGGATTCTTATCTTATTACCAACCACTAACTAAATACACCAACTATAATTAGGTACAGAATGTAAGATGTAAAGGTTAGTGAATTGTTTTAATATTATATTAGTAAAGTCATTAGAAAACTATTTATTAGTCAAACTAGTTTCTTGAATATGTGGAGAAAATTGCCATCTGTAATATTGTTGAAAAGGATAAATTTGATATCCGGACGTACTCTTCTGCAAATCTTTTTAACCACCCTGATAGTCATCTAATTGGACTGAATGAGTTAATTATAGATTTCAGTGATTGTGTTAAACCTTCGGTGTAAATCAGTTTGAGGCGTGCAAAATTGCACAAGTCAGAGTTGGGCGTAATTTAATCATGATTAAGTATTGGACAATTAATTTCCTGGAATCAACTATCTATTTTAATCATGATTAAATATTTGAATTGATTTTTTAGTGAACTAAATCATTAATTAACTAAAAAACGAACTGAAATATTCAACCATGACTAAATAAAGTGATTGATTCGTAGAAATTAGTTGTAAAATATATAACCATGATTAAATTTTGCCTAACTCTGGTACAACTGTGCAATAGCAGTATCCGAAATATTGAGATATTCCAGTCCACAAGTAATTCATTCATTAGCGCAAAGTGGCACATATTTTATATAGTTTTTAATACTTTGGTAAAAGAACCCTTTTTTTATTTTTTATTTTATTTTTTGAGGATACAGCAGAAACGTTTATATATATCCTTTAAGTAAAATATTTTATTATTATTTGCAGATTGTGTCATTTTTGGGTTAAACGTAATGAAGAGCGTTAATTAATTTTATTAATACAGTTTAATAATTATAGTTTATTGGTGGTTTAAGAGTGTAACTTTACTGAAAAAATTTTGATCATATTTGAGATATTGGCATGTTACTCGCAAAAAACCCAACAAGTGGTAATCTATAATAACCCGTTTTCTGGTTTCTCTCCATTTATTTCTGTCAGTTGACAGAAAATGTACCTGTAATATCATCCCATGAGATTGAGTATAAAATTCCTCATTTCTTCACACCTAATCACTTAGGTTTTGAAGAAATTATGTAATTTTGTGTCAATATGTTAGTGGTGGAAACCGCTAAACTCAGGGAATAAGACAACTGGGTTCCAGCACTCTGTATAATCTTAAATTGTATTCAACAGATTAAAGATCTATCTAACACCAGTGCCAAGTTGGATTCGCCCCAAAATCCATGGAGATACATCTATGCCTACCAACTTCAAGCAGACGTTTATTACAATATGCTCCAGCCACTAGTGAACCGTCAAAGTTTTCTGAAAATACTAGTACCGCCATTGTGACGGATTCTCAGTGGTTGCAGCCATCGAAGAACCTCTGCCACCTAATGCATCACGGATGTTTGGAATTCATTCTGGCGGTGAATCAAAACAGCACTGGTTTCGAATGGGTGACTTATCATTACAGCACAATATGAAATGGAAGGGCCGACATTTAGTACGTAAAGATTAATTTCACGTCAAAACCTTCTATAAAATAGTAACTATGAGAGCAGGATAAAATATTTAGTGAATTAAATTCATGCTAGTTGGGAAGAAAAACAGACTTGTGTTAAACAAAACTTCAAAAAATGAACGAACCCTTGAATGGGCCAAAGCCCTTGAAGAAAGGTCATTCTTTGAGATTGAAAATCATATTTTGTATTATTACTTTATTACCTTAGATTATTACTTGACTATCAATGAGGTCTACAAGCCACATCGAGAACTCTGCCGAATCATTAAAAGAGTTAATACCCTCGTGGATTGTTAAATATTATTTAATACAAAATAAATAAATCTCTCCTATACACCAAACAAATTACTCTCATACATTATTATTTATAGTATCTGATATCACCAGCGTTCGTCTAGCATTCTTTCATATCTCCATCACCGGAATTTAAAGGACAGTTTCTCACTTAGCTTGCTTTACAGATGATCTATAAGAAGCCATCATCGATAGGTCTAAATTTCAATAAATTATAACATTGGTCAGGAAAAATAGTGGAACATAATGCCGAATAAGTAAAAAGCTGATTAAACCCAGTGTAACTGCCCATATCTGCACGCCACATAATGTTCGGTAGATGATGCAGAGAATAATTATGACATTATCTAAGCGCTTTGCCTTGAACAACAGATTTAACGTTATATATATTCTTTGTTCTCAATATAACATTGCATAAACAATATATTTATATAATATTTTTTAATTTATTTTATTTAAAACACAAAGTTTTATATATTTTTTTTCGAATGTTTTTACACCTTTTTTTTTTTTTTTATCTCAATACGTTTTTAATTTAATTACTGTATGCACTAATATCATAAATTAAAGTGATGTATATATATATATATATATATATATATATATATATATATATATATATATATATATAATCTTTAAAGTATTTTTTCCTTTTTCGTTATCAGTAAAACTGGCCTGATTAGTTGTGTAAGTTGGTTAGATGATACCTTGGCTAAGTGTCTATTTTGTAGAGTATTGTTTTGTTTTTTTATTATTTATCTCACATTATGTATTATAGATGAGAGGTTCTTTTTATCGCCCTGATTGAGGCAAATTATAATAATTAATCAATAAAAGCTTATAAAGAAAAAAAAGTATCATTTAAATCCAATAAGTATTGACTAATTATTTGCACCTTCTGTTGGAAAGTGCAAATAAGATTGGATATTCCATTAGAAGTGGCACATTCATCAATCCTGATTGTATTGATCCTTCTATACCATCATGGTGTACCTCAAGAGTATTGAAATTAATGATGAGAACAGAAATATATTAATAAATAAGTTAATGCAGCTTTATGATATTTATAATCTGGTCTCAGACATTTCGTTATTAAATAAAATTAAAAAAGAATTAGTCAAGCTCCTACTAAATAAAATTAAATATATATATCTCAATGTCACTATGACGTCAAGGACTGCGACTCCAAGCCAAACTGCTCTGGAAATAGTCAAGGGAGTAATGACTCCGGATAGCTAATACAAATAATACTGATAGCGGCTGAAAGACTTTTAATTTTATGTTTAAAAAATCATTTTTTTAAATAAATGATCAATAAATCAATTAAAGGCTAGTTGATCTACAGTCATTGAAGATTCAATACCCCCTCTTCCTCCCTGAAATGAAACTGGGTTTCAATGTAACCGTTCGTTACCTCTCGTAACAATTATTATTGTTACTCACCAATAACAAACATTAATATTATTAATTATTGATATTATTTTTAATACTACATTCTCGCTTCCAGGTTACACAAGAGTCTAGTGTTACTTATTAGTAACAAAAATCAATATTAATATTATTAATTATAATTATTATTATTAATAACACTGGTCAACAAAAATTTTGTTTCCTTTATTTTTTGTATTGTTATTGAGTACTTCAATGGCCTTGACTATGAAAAAAATACTGGGAGATTGCTAACAGCTTTACTTTTGTGAAATATAAAGTTTTACTGTTTTGATTATAAAATGTAAGGAAATTAATATATAATGTTAACAAAATTTTATTGATCATAATTATCAAATGATCTTTTATACGATTTCCTTGAATAAACGACTTTAGGTAGATCTCGTTGCTTGGGTTGGGTTGCTTGGATTCGTACTTGTTACCTTTATGGAGCAAAACACACTTTTAACTTCTTTTGCTACTGTCCGTAAAAAGGCGCCAATCCCTAGGTTTGTAGTTTTTTAAACCCATCTGTTGCAAAATACCACCAGCATCTTTACAAAAGACTGAATCCTTTTCTTGCGAAAAATAAGGTAACAGATTCTTTTCTCAGGTACGATAAAAAGTGATGTTGGTTTCGGGATTAAGCAATTTTTTTTCTTTTAAACGAGATGCTAAAATTTCAGAAGATTCTTTCGGTAAGTTCAGATCTCTCACTAGGTCATTTAGTTCTTTCTGATTAAATGGTTGAGTTTCTGAAAGGCTACATTTGTTATCTGGATCCGTGTCATAACTTGATATATTTTGTACGCGTTCACCGAGATTTGGATCATTAGAGGATTTAGATTTGCAGGGTTGTACCTCTCGTGATTTTAATTGAGGTCGTTGAGCAGAAGATAAGTTTAGGATATGACCACTTACTTCGATTTCTAGAGTTAATTCTTTAATTCTTTTAATTTTTACAACGCTGAAGTAGCAGTCGTCATGATGGTTTTGAGGTTTTCGCCAAATCATGGGAGTTAACGAACTTCACTGCATCTCTTTTCCCACTGCACCGTAACCGTAGACACACAACACATTTTTGGGAAGCAATAGGAGGAACCCATTGTCCTGTTTGTACGAATCTATTTTCAAGTATTGATGATATGCAGTTTTTACAAAGTCTGATATAGGTTTTTGATATTTTTCAAATATATATTCGCTACAAACATAGCCAAAACAATCTGGATTAAACACACAACACCGCCTGGACGAACGAACGCGTCTATCGAGTAAAAAAAAAAAAAAATAATAATAATATATATATATATATATATATATATATATATATATATATATATATATATATATATATGTATAACAAAAGCTGTTAGAGAAACGTTGTCATATTTACAACGTATGTTTTAAATTGAGTTAAAAACAACAAAATAGTCACAGGAAACAAACAATATCTTTGTTTTTGTTGAGCAATGTAATAATATTAAACATATATTAGCTATAACCGAAAAATGATTGTACATCCTGGTGTAAATATATACCTATCCGTAAAACATGTACCATGTTCCCTTGCTTTGATCCTTGATCTAAACTGACATATTTATTCATTTTAATCGGAAATTATAACTCAAAGGGATTAAGAAATGTATAATAAGTCTGATTGAGTCGTAAAGAAACAAATTAAGTAATAAGCCAAAATGTCGGAGGTCAGGCTGCGTGTATCTATTTTGTCGTGTTTTAACCTTTTGTCGGGTCAAGGAAGATAACCTTATTCCCTGTTTAGAGATGTAAGGTATTTCTGAACCAACTTAATTTTTATTCGTTTACTCTACAGCTAAGAGGATTGGAGAAATATTTTATATTTCTCTCTTCATTTTATAATTACTTTATAAGGATTTTTTAAAAATTATTTTTAAATTATTATAACAATTAAGTATTAATAGATTATTATTATTATTACTTTTGTTAAGTACCTATTATATTTATAATAAATACAACAAGAAAAATGTGCAAAGTAAAGAACATATGAAGCAATAGAGAAAAAACAAAAAAAAACAACATAAATATAAACAAACACATTCATTTTACAATATTTATACTCAAGCTGGGAACCTCTCCCTACTCTCTGCATAAGGGGTTAAGCAGGTCTATTAGGGATCCTAGATCCATAAATTTTCTTTCGTCGCCTTACTGTTGGATGAGCCAGTGGAGGCAGCGTGATGGCGCTCAAATCCCAAACATTCCTCACAGGAGTGTAAAGAAATAAAATTAAAAAATAATGAAAATGTATTATCCGGTTAGCGATCAACAAGCGAAAAATTTGAATTTTTAACATTGGATTGTTCTACATATTTTCATATATTCACAGGCAACTGTTGAGGTATTGCGGTATTATAATTATTTCTGACGTAGATTAGAATACATTCTTATTTTGTAAGATATCTCATTCATCAAATATGAACAAGGTTAGGCAACAAATAAAAAAATTCGAGCCACTTATTGACTATAGTATGAGCGCGGAACTCGGCAGCAACAAAGTAATGGTGCATGTATTTCAGTACCAGTATATTAAGATATATAAAATTTAAAAATATTCATCTTTAGCGAAAGTAAAATAGCGGGAGTTATTTTATAAACCAACTTTGTGTTTTTCTGGAACTATCATCAAACCTATCGTAAGAAAAAGCATGATTCACTAGGCAATATATCAGAACTATTATTATTATCGGCTGCTGGTGCAGACACATAAATAAAGAGATCAGCATCTTGTGAATATTTTATTGATTGAGATAATATTAATTGGGAATTACTCTTCTTCAAGTTCTTAGAACCCAAACATTAACTACTACAGACTTATGAAAAAATATTTTTACCATCGCTCCGATAATGTTTTGTCTTCAGCTTTTATTGTTTTTAGAGAGAGACAAAAAAAAACAAAACAGAAAATATAAATTGATTTAAAGTTCGTTAGTGTAGTTTAAATTTATGAATCACGATAAGAGAGGCAAATCTACTTTCAGTAATCAGATATAAATGATTAATCCACAAAAAGCTCATTTTCCTGTTTGAATGGTTTATTCAAAATGTGACCAGAAGAAGGGATATATGATTCACTGAAAATAACTTGTTTGGGGGGGATCTTGTTCAATGTAAACAACAACACCACACAGTTTAAAATGAAAAAAAAAATTGTGATAACGATTTATTCAAACGAATCACTGATTTTTTTCTCTTGATTGATGATCACCCGTTCTCTTCGTTTTATCTCTAGTAGTAAACTATAACGGCTGTGGTTATTCGTAACAACTTAATATCAGAGATCCTAACTTGATATCTTAATTAGTTTAAGGAGACACAAAATAATATCATCTATGAATACACATAATAAATAATAAATAAAGGCTTAGCGACCCCGAAGGTTCGATGCCGACACCACCAACCGTTGACCACAAAGCTCCCTCCAACGCTCTCCCCAAAAACTCAAATCTCCCAGGTCGGCCTAGACACGATCCTCCCATGTATGTCTTGGTCCACCCCTTGGTCGTTTACCCGCCGCCTTAAAACTGGTCACTTTTTTCGGAATTCGTTCATTACGAAACCCAACGACTTTACATGCCCATTTTAACTGTCGCGCTGCTATTACCTGAACATTATTTACCGAATATAACTTGCGCAATTCCGCATTGTGAAGCCTTCTTAATTAACTGGTTTATTCATACTTTTTTGGGCCAAATATTCTACGGAGTACTTTATTTTCGAAAACTTTAAGTCGCTGCTCCTCCCTTAACCTAAGCGGCCATGTTTCGCATGCGTAGAGAACTGTTGGAAGTATAATAGTCTTATATATCCTAATTTTTAAATTTCTCGAGAGTAAGTGCGATCTGAGTAGTTTTGCGACCGAGAAATAAGAAGCATTACCGGCTATTAGCCTAGTTCTTATTTCATCTTGAATTTCATTTTTTTTTTTTATAAAATAAACCCCAGATATGAATACACATAATTAGATATACATAGGTATGAAGAAGATATGAATACACATATATGATATGAATAGATAAGAATAGATATAGATATGAATACACATAAAATATATTTATTTTTTTTAATATAGAGACAATATTAATTATTATATTATTAATACTTCAAAGAGTATTATTTAATGTAAAAGTTTTCTTTTAGAGATAAAGCCCACGTTTAGATTTGACTATTTTGGTTTACGTTTTGTTTATATAGAATTTGCGGGTCCCAGGGAAAAAACAAGGTAGTACTATTTCGAAAAGAAACTATAAATATGTTGCAATATATTTTAATTATTATTATGTTTTTAATATGGTCATATTTAATGTTAAATAAAGGAAATCTAATACATCGCTTATATCTATTAGTTAGCATATACGAACGCATGTAATTAAACTATAAATATTAAATACCTGTTTAAATACTGAAATATAAAAAAAAAAAATGGTACTGACTTCGAAAAAAATTAAATCACAAAAAGTATTCTATAGCTAATTTTCTTGTAAGTTCATCATATGAGTAAGTCCATAAGTCCAAACAATTAATGATTTTTTTATTTCTTTGCAGGTAAGTAAACTAAATCCACATTTGAATTGGATTATGATCAACAAACGTAAGTAATTTTAAATAACCTTGGTCAATGTGTCAAGAATTCTGATTGAAGTGATCACTTCGTGACTGCAATTACATACATCTTCGTGACTTTGAAAATAAATAACTCATTCGCATAGTTTAAATAAAAAAAAAAAAAAAAAAAAAAAAAAAAAGTTTCCTGTATTAAATTAATTGAAAGTAGGTTTATTTTCGGTTTGCCTATCGTTTTGTTTTATTTCATTTAAATATTTATAAACAATAATAATTTCCACTGTTTTACAAGGCAAGATAAATTTCTTCTCTTTTTTGATTATTTTATTAATATTTCTGAATGTATAGAATCAAAGAATGAATGTAAGAGATCAGTCAATAAGAAAAATAACCAAAAAAAAAACGGCTTTTCAGACCTAACAATGAAGAACATTATCAGATCTAAAAAGAAAATGTGCCAGATAGTAAACAAAAAAGAAGTACATAGGTATAATGACGATGAGTAAAAAAAAATAAGTAAAATGTAAATTAATTAAAAATATAGATTAATGAAAAAAAGTGTTGATACAGCACATTATGTGAGTTGTTAGTGATTGGTTAGGTAATGAAATTTGATTCGAAACTGTAGAATTTTCATGAAAATATAATTCATTAACATAAAACCTTCATCAAACTTCATTAACTTATAAGTTAATGAAGTTTGATGTTAATGAATTATATTTTAATGAAAATTCTATAATTTGGTATCAAATTTCATTAACCAACCAATCATTTGTACTTTATTTTGACTGTTCTTTTTATTAACTTATATTTTTTATTAATTTTTATTTTCATTATCTATTAGTTAATTTGTTGTTTTTTTAAAAAAAAATTTATCTGGCATCTTTTTTTTTAGTCCTAATCAATGGTCACTAAAAAGTAAAAAAAAATTGATAATCGCTTAACAATTCTTTTTAATTGTTAAGCAATTGTTGTTGAATGTTTCTTTTTAATTCATCCATCAAGATCCTAGACATACACCCATGTTTACTGATAGTAAAAATACCCCTCTCCTTTTAATAATATTTCAAGTAACATGAACTTTGTAACGTGTAACATTTCTAAAATATTTCAATGTTCACTTCAATGTTTTTAGTTACATCAACTTATGAAAAATCTTACATTACGTCAATTATCAGTCCGAAGCATTGAGTATCTTGAATTATTTAATTTTATGACTTTATTGTTCGATAACATTTACTGTGAAATATTTGGTAAAATATCTTATACTATAGTGATTCAATTAATTTCCTAAAATGAACGAATTCTAGGAGTAGACGGCTGGGAAACTGGAAAATATCAAACTAGTACAGGATATTTTTAGGCGCCGAATTTCTAGCTGTTTTCCTAGATTGTATAACCATTCGTTTGTTTGATCTGCACTAAAAGAAGGAGCTATGTCCAGTTTTGTGGCCTATTTTTTTAGTGAACTATCTCTATTTTTAGCGCCTACCAAGCGGCTCAGATCCTGGAACTACACTGTGTGGTCTGATGTCATTCTATCCTCTACCCAAGGTCCAGCCTACGCCTTCTCTTGAGGTTAAAACTGTTTAACAAGCTTGTTTATTTTTATGTCTTCCATTATCGATGGAACATAAAATTTAAGAATATTTTGATTGTATACACAATGTATAATGTCAGATTCAATCAGGAAAAGGAGAATCAATTTCTTTGGTCACATAATGAGGATGAATAGCAACAGGCTATACGAAACAAATTTTCTATTATGTTCATAAGAGCAAAAATGGTAACCAATGGATTCAGATAATTAAGAAAGACATGGAAGAGCTTGGTATAACAGATAACTTAATACAAGCCAAAAAGCTTTACAGAAGAATTGTACCTAAGTCTAAAGGTTTCCAGAAGAAAGAATTAACACCAAGTCAGAAAAGAGATGAAAACTTCAAAGTGCACGGATGAAGAACTATTGGAAATCAAGGAACGAAGTACGGAAATGATTGTATACGGTTAATTCACGCGCTCCTAGATGGCCTAAATAAAAAAATGAAGTACAAAAACATCTGTCGTGGGGTTAATAATATTTCCATTTTTGTTAACTTTAGCAGGCTTTCTTTTTTTACTGCTTTTATAGGCAAAATATTATAATTTGCTTAGCTCAATCGCCATAAGTAATAGAGATGGTGATGAATCTATTGGCACAATATATATATATATATATATATATATATATATATATATATATATATATATATATATATATATATAAAGTAAATAAATAATCTGATTGAACTATAAATAATAATCATTATAATCAAAAGAAAATAAAGAGATTCAATAACAATACCTTTCCTCCTTTGTATAGAGGGGCAAGCCTGGTTCCAAAGAGATCCCTGCGTTTCTCTCTCTACTGTGTTAACGATTTTTTTTTTTTTTTTTACATTAACAAAATTTTATTATTAACCGTTAAAATATAACTGCGTGAATTTCTGCTACTTTTTCCTTTCTTATAAATAAAAATTTCCCCTCATATTGACTTAATCTTTCTTTTGAAATAAACTTGAACCTGTGTTCTACAGCAAACCATGAGGGGTCTTGTCTTGGGTTCAGTACTTAGGTAAGGGCGTATTGTTAATAGACCGACAAGGAGACTTGATCGAAATCACGCTTAACCTCCTAGTAAAGAAAACTCGCTTTATAGAGGTTGTGTGCGCCCCAGGAAGGTCTCTTGACCTCAAAGTCATTCTACGTCTGGAAGGAAAAAAAAAATTAATTTCCTACCTGCAGCCAGACTGGAACTCGGACCTCGGGAGATTATCAGTCCCGTGCCTTCCCCATTTATCAACCACGTCTCTTAAAATTAAGTGAAAGATGAAAATTATTTTTCTTGTTAATTGAACTTACTGAATCCTAAATTGAGATATACCTTATATGTGATTACTCGGGATAAAAAAAAAAATAATTATCTGTTGATTTATTTACAATGAATACTTAATTGATATTGAATGGTGCTAAATTATGTTTTTGAGTTTTTTTTTCCGACTAGATAGATAGTCTCGTGGTAGAACGAAAAGAGGAACTAATAACTAAAAAGAACGGAAATAATAAATAATACATTTAGTTTTGCAGTTTTACAGAATATTTTGAGACTAATTTTATGATTATCTATTCTTATGAATTTGAACAAAAAATACATTAGATTACATTAAGAAGTACAAACTAAAGTATTCGGGCGTTGAAAAGGAGCTGGATGAGCTGGAACTCCTTGACTAACAATAGGCTTAAATACAGCATAATCTCTTCCGTGAAATATGTGCATTCACTTGTTCTCTTTAATGTTAAGACAGGTATGAATATAAAAAATAAGATATATTAAAAAGGAATATAATTAAACAAAAAAAATCAGTAAATATCAATATTTTAATGCGTAGACATAATTATAACATTTGCATTACTATCACTATCAGATCAAGACTGTTATTTATTTATTTACAAAGGTGATGTCACACATTATAATAAACGTCTCGCAGTGACTAATTTAAATTTTCGAATCGGATAATTAATGCAAAAGTTAAACTATCGAATAGCTCTGGTCAGGGCCTCTCGCTAATCCGGGTAGCCTTGATGGATCCGAGAAAGGAGCCTCCCGACCAGCTCATTGTAGGGCATTTTTTCCCCGATGTTGAGAGCTGATTTCCCACATTTCTTCGCAGGGTGTTCCCTCGCCGCTACTTCTTGGAACGCCTCCTCACCGACCCCGACCTACAGCATCACGTCTCGGCTTTTCCTGTTTGTCTGATTGCCCCAGACGAATGACAATCAATCGAATATCCATCATGGAGAATCGTCACCATTGCTACAAAGAATCGACCGAGGAAATCATTCCCTGACAGAATAAGCCAACCACAATGCAAAGATAAAAAAAGGATTTGTTGGAAAGTCCATTTTGCGTCAGATTAAAAAGCTAGGTGACAGGTAACAAGCTTTCGATATTACGAGGACATGAAGGAATAACTATTGTTCAGGAAACCTTAATTTCAAATTGCTGTGCCATAGCGCTCTCTCTCATACTCCACTGGATTCTACTAGTGACGCAGCTGATAGAGCAGCGCTGGGAACTCTCTGTGCCCGGCTTGCCTTTAAAATTGGGGGGGGGGGCGAGTTTGGATCGGGGTGTTCCTCAAAATAATTGTAAATTTTGTATATAGAGTATGTACGTAGTTATGGTTCTTTATTTTCTTCCTTAATTTTCATTGGTCCATTTATTAGTTTTAACTATCATTACCTATTTTATATTATCATTTATTATATTATATTTTATTTCTTGTATATTTTATTCGATTTCTTGTATCATTAGAGACTGTTTATTTTAATTTTCTTACTTTATTTATTATATATATTTTTTTTTTAAATATTATTGTATGTATTGTATTAATGAGTCTTTGCCATCCATATAACTCATTGCCCTTGAGTGAGCAGCTTGTAATTATTCAAATAAAAAGCTTTTTCTTTTAATAAAAAAAAAAAATCGAATTCGCGGTGATATCCTGACGTTTAATTTATTTGTATGATTCCAAAATGGTCTGGTATTATTTTATTGAAACTTCATAAATTCAGGGTGAGTATCTCTTAGTGTAAAAAAAAAAAATTGGATGAAACTAGATCAAAAATGTAGCAAAATGCCGCAAACCTCTCCTTTTTATTCCAATCCGTTGCAGACATAACGATAAATCAAAGACATTTTTGAGGAAACCACGTTTTTTTCCAAAAAAAGCTGTAATATCTCCATTTTCTTTAAATATTTTTCAAATTTTGGCCACATTTTCGGATTTAGCATTAAATTTTATATAATAGCTGAGTACCTGTAACCTTGAATTTTACAAACTTGGTATCTAAAGAACAGCTTGATCTTCAACTTATTTGGGGAAGTCACAATTACTTATTTACTTCAACGCACACCGTTTTTCAAAAAAAACTATCCATAAAACGTCAAATCTCAAAAAAACTTGCAAATTTAATCAGCTTTCGAATGATATGTTAAACGTAGTGATTTTGTTTCAATTTCATAGAGATATTTACTTTTGAAACAGAAAAAACATGGTGTTTTAATTTGGCATACAAATCCAAATGGAAATGTGCATTTTAAACATAAGAAACTCTTCATTGGGTTATAAAGGAAAGAAAAAAAATTATTGTTTAATAGAAAATAAAGGAAAACTGTCAATAAAGCGACACCAGATCACAGTATCTTATGTTATTACATTTCTTTATTTATTACTATAATTTAGGATTTATTTTATTAGATTTTCAATGTAAGGTTTTAAACTCAATGATAATGAACATAGACCTCAATTTTGCTATTAGCTTCTGAATGTAGATGATATTAAAGAATACCACTTTTTGCGGTGAATTTATAGCAAGATGAGTCTGTTTTTACAGGGGAACTCATTTCTACAGTTCCATGTCGAGTATCGTAGGTTTATTCATATTTGTACTGCTGTCAAATAGTGTTGAAAATCTTAGTTTGCCCAACTGATTGAATGATAAAATTACTAAGATTTGTTACAAAATATCCTACCACAACTTCATCACGATATTCCACCTGAAGTTCGGTAAAATCTGATTTTCCAACACCATGGTGCTCCTCCACATCATTCGAAAGCAATTCAAATATAAACCAACGATATAAATGGATAGGTAGAAATGCCTTCCCCTGTAAAAACAGACTCATCTTGCTATAAATTACTATAAATACTATAAAAGGGGTTGTCATGTTTTATTTACACAAGTAACTGATTTGTATGCCAAATTAAAACACCATGTTTTTTCGGTTTCAAAAGTAAATATCTTCATGAAATTGAAACAAAATTATTACGTTTAACATATCATTCGAAAGCTGATTAAATTTGCAAGTTTTTGTGAGATTTGAAGTTTTGTGGATAGTTTTTTCGAAAAACGGTAAGCGTTGAAATAATATAAGACATTGTAACTAAAATTCAAGGTTACAGGTTCTCAGCTATTATAAAACATTTAATGCTAAATCCGAAAATGTGGTCAAAATTTGAAAAATGTTTAAACAAAATGGAGATATTACAGTTCTTATTGGAAAAAAACGTGGTTTCCTCAAAAAAGTCTTTGATTTATCGTATGTCTGCAACGGATTGGAATAAAAAGGAGAGGTTTGCGGCATTTTGCTACATTTTTGATCTAGTTTCATACAATTTTTTTTTTTACACTAAGAGATACTTACCCTGTGTGTATAATTTTAGATAATGGCTCAACTCTAATCAATTATCAAAATTAATTCATTATCCACAGAACACAAACGTACCGTACGTACTAATTTTGTTACGAGTGTGTACTAATCGTGGAAAATAATACTTTATATTTGATTATATGGCCATATTTAAATTGTTTTGGTCATGAGGAAAATACTTTAAGTAAAGCCTTCTGTCATAAATCATTATTAATTATTTTTTTGTAACATGCGCAGAAAATATTTTTATACAATTTAAAAAAATATATATATAACACATTAGGTAAAAAATTAATATGTTGGTGGAGAAATCATTTCCAACTTCCCTACCAATATGTTAGAAAATGACTAAAATTCAAATGATTGAACGAGAAGAGTGTCTTTTAAAAAACAAAAATATTGAATCAATTTTCAATAAGACAACAATGGCGGAATATCCTGATACCCTCTAAAATCGTTGGATCCTGGCAGATCTCAAAATAGTATCCGTAAGTCTCCTGTGTAAAGTATTGAATTGGAAGAGAGAGTGTCCTTTTTAAAAATGAAAAATTAATTGAACTTTCTAAAGGACTCAAATTAATCTATCAGAAAGAAGTGGCCAAAGATACCCTTCGGCCGTTAAAAATGTTTCTTTTTCTAAAAGAACATTATAAATAACAATAAAATAAAATAAAAAACACACTAGAAATATCTTAATATTTGAATTTCCGATTTTATAATAATTTAGCTCCTCATAAAACAGTAGAACGCTGTAGTTAAGGGTTACTTAAAGGGTAAAGGGTTACTTTACTAAACTATTTAATAAATTTTGAAAATAAAAAAAAGTTGCTGCATATACTAGCTTTATAACTTTCATAGTAGCAATGGAATAACTCTACCAGTTCCTTATTAACTTGGTTCTCCATCTACTATATATTAAAGTATCATTTATTACATTTTTTAATTCAACGTTTTCTTAGAAAAAAATTCTCGTATTTCCACAATAATTCCTTAAGGATCTAATCCTCTGAACGTTGACAAATTAAAAAAATACAAGATGGCTACCCAATGGATTGTTCTCTGGTCACTCATAACCCCTTTCTGTACCTTCATCAATTCCTTAGTCCATTCAAAAGACATAAAATCCGTCTTTCCGACCTTTACGTCCCATCCAATAGAACTACTGCATTCCAACATTCCTTTCTTGTCCGCTCTTGCACTCTCTCTGGAATCTTCTACCTTCTTACATACGGTATGCTTCTTATCTTAGCACATTCAAAGCCTTCATTCATCAACACTTCACAATCCAGACACTCTCGAGTAATCGAGTTTTTGTGACAGATTTGGTATGTTAGTTGACTGTATTGTTTTTAAATAACGAACCTGTAATCCTATGAATAGTCGATTAAGTAGATGTCAAATGGAGTATTTGGATAATTTAAAAGACAAATTAAGAAACACGAGGGATTCTTCAGAGTTCTGGTCCGCTATTAAAAATTATAAAAAGAAAAAAAATTTTAAATGTCCTATCAATTTGAACACATGGGAAAATTTTTATGATAACGTTTTACCTCCAAAGGAGGTATTCATTTTAGGTACCCCGGTTTTTTTCACCCCGTTTTAGACCCCGCGTTCACCATGGGCGAATTAAAAGACAGCATCATGAGTTGTAAACCAAGAAAGGCAGTGGGGTTTGATATGATACCAAACGAGTGTTACATGTACTTCGATGATACCTGGCTTACGTACTTGTTAAAGCTCTTCAACAAGATCTGGGAAGAAGAAAATATTCCTAATCAATGGTCTTCACTAAAATTGATTTTACTGCATAAAAAGGGAGACCTGCTAGATCCTGGAAATTTCAGGGGGATAGCTTTATTTAATGCTATAACTAAAATATTTACCCGTATTATGTACAATAGATTAGTGAACTGGGCAGATTCTGTAAAACTAATTCCGGAAGAAAAGATGGGCTTTAGAAAGGACAGAGGCTGCAAAGACTGCATCTTCATCCTCACTGCTGGAATAAACATTCAATTGAGACTGAAAAGAAGAAAGGTGTTTTCCACGTTTATCGATTTCCGAAGAGCTTTTGATTCGGTCCCACATAGTAAGCTGTGGAATAAACTTTATAATCAGGGGATTAACGGCAAATCTTTGAGAATTTTGATCAATTTCTATGAAGTAGCCACTTTTAGAGTTTCAGATGGGTTTGAATTATCAAAGGAAATGAATGTGTCAGAAGGAGTTATGCAGGGGGAAATACTTAGTCATCTCTTATTTTCACTTTATATTTCTGACATTATAACTTTTTTTCGAGATAGAAATGTTAGAGGAATAAATATAATGAATCATATCGACTTGGTTGCTCTTTTATACGCAGACGATATGGTTTCTTTCTCTTTAACCTGGCTTGAAACTCAAACAAGTCTTAACATTTTGTCAGAATATTGTAAATCTAACCTTCTTATCGTTAACACTGACAAAACTAAGATCATGGTGTCACAGAAAGGCAACCGTTTAGGGAAGCTTAAGAGTTTTAAGTACGACGGCTCGGTCATCGAAGTTGTAAAATCATTTAATTATCTTGGCATTACCATTTCTTCTTCTGGTAAATTTAGGCAGGCCTGCAGATCGGCTCTGACAAAGTATTCTTCTGCTAATGCAGTGGTAACCAACATTCTCCAAGCATGCAAATCCGATAATTGGAATACTAAATGTCAGTTGTACGAATCACTATCGGAAAGCATACTCCTTCACTCACCTAAAATTTGGGGGAGTGAATACTCGGATTTATTAGAGCAAGGCAGATTAAATACGTGAAGTATTTACTAAAGTTACCCAGGAACACACCTAACTTTTACATATGGGTAGAAACTGGTACGACTCAAGTACTTTTAAAATGTTTTAAAAGGATGTTGAAGTGGTGGGTAAAAATGTCGGGGATGGAAGACCATCAGCTGTCAAAAATATGTTATAAGAGGCTCTCTGAATTTCGAAAAATTACCACTATGCCTCATAACTGGCTGAGAGAGCTTGGTAAACTGCTTGCTATGGTGGGAGCTTCTGACATTTTGACTTGTTTGAACTTAGAAATCATTAAACAGCACGGCGTCGACCTCGAAGACGCAATGAGGAATCATCTCATGAGTTTAGATTTCGATCGAGTGGCGCAGTCCGAGTTTAATCGATATTATAGTATCGGGAGGTATATATAAGGTATATATATAGTATATAGGTATACCTTTGGTATACCTTAAACGTACCTACAATTCAGCACCCATATAGAAAACCAGAGAATTTTCGCTCAACTGAGGATGGCCAGCAAAAGGAATACACGACTGTCGTACGGTGGCTAACATAGGCAATTTAACAGTGATCAATCGTGTGAGTTTTGTGACAAAAATGTCAGCGATGGTGTTACACATTTTTGCTGGATTGTTCGGCATTTAGGAGACAAAGGCAAAAGTATTTAAGCAAGCATCTCCTGCCCAAACCTACTCCTGAGTTGACCATGGAAAATCTTTTAACCGTTAAGAGCATAAAGCATTTAAAAGCTATTTATTTATTTATAACACGTACATTTAATTCAGATAGTGATTAGTTATCTCGAAGTTTAATTGTTTAATTTTTATTTGTCTAAAATTTAGTTTTTCTTTTTCAGCCGAAAATTTCCTTCTTTTTTTTTTTAAGTTGTACTTATTATATGTAGTATATTTATTTAATTTTATATTACGTGTGATATATGGATTTTATGATTGTTTCAATTTATGTATATATATATATATATATATATATATATATATATATATATATATATATTTTTTTTTTTTTTTTTTTTTTTTTTTTCATTTTAACTGTTCATTCTGGAGTCAGACCTCCTTTGATTGTAATTATTTTTACAAAATACAGTAATTCATTCATTCAATAGTCGATTAAGTGCGAAAATCGTATCTTAAGAAAAACGCAATTGTTCTGAAATGATTCGCAAATTAGTATTAGTTTCAAAGAGAAAACATATTAGCTTTTTGGTGATACCCACGACCCAAAATTCGTTTATATTTTCTTAAATTTCTTTTTTAATTTTTAAATGACTCTAACCTCTATATTTTTCTATCTATCTCTGCTTAAATTGACTTTTATACACTAGAATCTTCTTTATAGCACAGATTGTGTTTGATCATTATATATTTCTACTTTTTACGATTTTCATGGAATACTACGTTTCGAATATTGCCTATTCTAGGTTTGCTACGCTATAAGACTCAGACAGTTCAATAATAGTGTTTGATGGAGGACTAGGCAGTTTAGTTCATCGATTGAACGTAAGATCAAGTACACACAAATTATAAAGTTTTCATTATTTCCTACAGGCAAGGTTTAGGAAATAATGAGAACTTTATAAACTTAATTTTATCACAATTGAATTTTCGAGATGTTACTGTATTCCGTTACGAGTGTGGAACGATTAACTCTTTGAACTGATATGATATTAATAAATCGTGATAAAGTAAACAGAAAATATTTTTTTTTAATTATTTGCCGTCAGATATCTTTAATGATTCTTAAAATTAGAAAGGTTTAAGATACCCAGGTACTTGTTCAGTTCCATTTCAATTCCCTCAAGTCCATGACACCACAATGTTTTTGTTTTTAACTTATATGTTTATCTACACCTCGCAAAAATGATCAATCGACATTCAGTATGAAAAATATGTAAACGAAAATGACATGTCAGGCTTGATGAGGAAGAACTAAATCCAGCGGTAGCTCTTCCTTGAAATTCATACAAAAGATATTACGAAACTGGATCTCTCATTCTCCTTCTTTTCAGACTCCCCTTTTGTGTCTTCAGGTATATAGTCACTTGGTTCGATTTGTTTGTTTCTGTTTCTTTGTAAATTTAGTTGGAATCGTTTGAAGTAAGTTGTATATATTCGCTAACTCTTGGAGATTTAGACTGTGGTAATTTTAAATAATAAAAATACTTGGCTAAACTACGAACTGTTTATAGATTACCTAGTAATAATGTTTAATCGGATAATAACGTTCTTCACTAACTTCTCAATTGATCAATGATATGTTCTTTTTGGGAAAGCTGAGGAATTAAATATACCACACATTCGTGTAGCTGTAGTAGTAATAGTTTAAAAAGATGTTATCAACTCACAATTTTTTAGAGATTCCAAGAATCAAGACTAGAAATAGAATCGAAAAAAGGTATTAAAATAAAAAAAGGCATGAATCTATTATGATTAAGAAGATGATAACTTTTCTAGTTGAAACGAAATAACTTCTAGTTAGAAATGATATTACAAAATATGATATCGTAAAGCACCCTTTGAAATAGTATCCACAACCTCACATTCAATAATAAATACTCCAACCAGTACGATTACGAAATTTCGTTTTGATTAATCATTGCAGTAATGAACACATCTGATAAGAACACTATTGTTCCATTGGAACAGATAGGATCCCCTGTGCAATGAATCACTTTCACGCTGAGAGCAAGTCTGATTTTATCTGTGCATTCGAGTAGTGAGAAAATCTGAGGACTGCAAGCCATGTTCTTGTGCAATGCGAATGAGTGTATGTGGCTGTTCAATGCGTTTAGTTTGCTTGTCAATGCCGTGTAAAGATTTTAAAGTGGACGATTTTGGCTCCCACCCAGGTTTATCATGAATTCAACTGTAGAGCAGAGTGTGATCCTCATAACCTTATAAACGTATAAGAATATCAGGTGCAGAAGTAACACTTTCATCTTCTTTGATTTCTAATTATATAATTATAGTTTCGATAAAATGAATGAATCTATGTAAAACCTTTGTCTATACTATATAAATTACCACTATGAATTTATTTTACTTTACATGTTTCTAAGATTCGCATAGCTCCAGAAAAACTTATATTTTCTATTGACGCCATGGCTAGGATAAAACTTTCACCATTAAAATCTAACAAAATTGTACTGTTACTTAAAGCTTGTGCATGATTCTAATTTTTTTTTTTTTTCAGTGTTTTTATTTTGTTTTGCATTGGCTTTCTAAATCGCTGCTGAGGCATCCTTTTTCAACAAAAGAGATAAAAAAATATTAATGACATGCACACTTATAATATAATGCTATAGGGATGAAAGTAACATGAAACCAGCAGCAATGCTGGGGACTAAAAAGTGTGAATGGTGAATTAAAGCTTGATAACATCGTTTGATAACAAAAAACATTTTTTTGAAAAACCTTGTTTATTAATCTTATTCTACTTATCGTATGAGTGGAGTGCATTGCAAGCTGATTTTGAGCTGTAAAAATAGCTTCAATTATTTATTATTGATCATAAAAAAAATTTTATTTCTGGAAAAATTGTTTTTAAATTACTTTTCAAGTCGTTCGGACATAGTTCAATACCGATAAAAAATAACTAAAATTTTGATTAGTAATTCACCAAATATTTAGTAAACACTATCTGACATAGACCGGACCAATCCACTAATAATTGGATGATTACATCAAGGGATGGCTGGCTAACTTAAGAGAAATTTACATTGCTTTTTATTATTATTATTATTATTTTTAATTTTTTTTTTTTTTTGTTGCGTGTTATAAAATATGATACCTGAAAAGAGGATAAATAAGGAGGTGCGTGCCCACTGCTTAGCTCCCAGATTTTTGTAGAATCCCCTAAACGTCTTCCACTTTTGAAAATCTTGCATGGGCTCTAGGATACATGATCTTTTGTAACGAAGAAAATGTATTACTAATGAAACGAGAATAGATATTCACATTTGATACAATCAATTCAAATACGTTTATCGTTTTATTTATATATTGAACTTTACATCTGCAAAACAATATACACCTCTTAAATAATACGATTATAGTAATATCTTGTAGAGAAACTACCCATTTATAGCACTCAAAAAGTTCTAAATTAGAAAATTATAATGAGGCCATCTTCCGGACGTCTCTCTATTAAATCTGTCTTATTTGACTTATTATTGTGAATGGTTCTATTAATATATAGATAAAAATAACTTTGTATGTTTAATGATTTAAATTGGTATAGACTAGTTCTATATAAGTTGTTTATTTCTTCTTATTAGAATTTGAGGTTTATGTTTTTTGTGACTGTGGAATTGATATGTTCTGTTCTTATATTCTCCTTATGAATACAATTGTAATTGAGAATATAGATGAATGTTATATAAATTAAAAATAAATAAACAAGACGTAAAAATATTAAAGCATTTATAATACTTTACTATTCATCAGTGTTCGACTGGGGATAATGGTTATAATAGCATGAGTAGTAGTTATCTAAGTTTCATGACACTGAAAATCTATCTTATGGTGGTTTAAGTTTTTTTCCTTGAGATTATAAACATCTTTCATAGAATTACATTAATTGAAGTATGTTTTCAGCATATCAATAACTAAATAAACATTGAATAATGGTAAAGAATTAATTTTTTTAATACTTTTTCTTCAGTAAAATGTAACCCGATGACCTAGATTCTATTTTTAGTATATGCACTTCCTAGGTTTTCAGCTGATACTTAGCAAACTATGAAACCAAGGCCGAGTATTTTCTACTTTTCAATATGGGCAGGAAAGAAAATTTAAAATTATGTTAATTTTGTCAAAAACCAACTGTAATTGTTTAGTTTCATGTGTTATTTATAGCAGTTATATATTCAAAATTATTAATAGTTTATCGGTTTTAAAATATTGTTATATATATTTCAGTAATCCGCCATAGATTTCAACTATTTATAAAATAAGCTGGGATTTGCATAGCCACGCCTCTTCCTTCTGTTATACTTCCTGCTATTTCTGTACTCCGAGTGAAAGCTTCCGGTATCATGGCTGGTTCTATATTTGGATCACTTCAGGACAAATATACATATAAATCATTGAATCATTTTGAAATATTATACTATAAATTACAAGTTTCATCCAAAAATGTCGGAGGTGTGTTCTGGTACGCAAGAGCGTTCTGATTCTGTATATTTATTATAATAACGAAATCACTCCTGGTTTAAATAAAGGTTATAGCATACATGCGTTTGTCTACGCAAATACGCTATTAAATGTTGCGTGAAGGTGAAGAAACCATTAAACAACGTCCACAAAATCCTATTAAATAGAAGAGATCTAAAAATTAATACAAACTAAAAATATCTATAATTAATAGTAGAAATAGGGATAATACGATAAGAATAAGTACCTAGAGAAGTTTAAGTATCTAATTATCTAAACTACCTAGGCGCAACGAAGGTTTTTTAGAAATCTTATTGAGTAAATATTGCAACCTGCCTCTACTGGTTATAAGGATGGGTATAATAAGAAATAAAGGTAAAGAAAAAAAAAAAGAATCTTAAACTATACTAAATACAAAGTGAAATCAATAGATTAAAAAAACAAAACAATAATAACAGTAAAAAGTAAGATTAAATTGAATTAAAATTAAATTAAACCTTCATCGTAAACACACTACCTCTTGTCCTATAGCTTCCTTTCACAATATTCTACCAATCCCTGTTGAGCAGATTCGCTCCCTAGGAGTCCATCTGGACAAACGCTTAACTTGGAATCCTAAACTAGCCTAGAAAGACTAGAAACTGCTCGTCGTTATCGACTACTCCGACTATTCCTAAACAAACGCTCCAAGATGTCTAATTACGAATCACTCATTTACTTGACAGCTATTTTACTTACTTTGACGTACAGAGTTTAGCTTTGGGCTTCACTAAACCATCTAATTCATCTCGAATCCAATCCTTGCAATCAAAAATCCTTCGAAAAATCGATAATGGTCCTTACTATGTTACAAATAAACTTATCTATAAAGCCCTTAAATTCCATATGTTGCTGATTTAGCCCAAACCAGATACCTCTCATTTCGTAGTAAACTTCATGAAGTTTACCATCCACTAGTTTCTCAACTGGCTCCCTATTCTATTCCTGATAACCCTCCGAGGCATCTGAAAAGATGATGACCGCGATAGAACTTTTGTTGGAGTTCTACCACTGGGTAGTTGTCTCACAAGTAATTGTCATGTTATTGTATACGTTTTAGCAGATTTTCTAGATATGTTATTTATATTTATTAGATCTTTGATTTTTATCCAAACAAGACTAGCCAGGTCCAAAGAGATTCTAATGCTGCCCTCTTAGCTGCGTTACTGTAGTAAAAAGCAGTGGAGCCTGAGTGAGAGTCTATGTTTTTCAATAGATTTACCATAGATCATGAAGTTTACAATAGATCTCGAGGCCACTGCATTTATAACCGGTGAGGAGGTCAAGAGAAGATAAATTCAAAGTTTCGTTACAGGGATTTTGGAAGTTTCGGAACGAAGCCTTAAACAATGGCATACTACGAAAATTAGTAGTTTGTAGAACATTTGGCCCAAAAGAAGATGAATGCGTAGGAGAATTTGTAAGGCCATACGACACAGAAGCGGAACATCCATAATGTAAGTTGATGTTATAGCATCGCGACGATTAAAATGAACATCTAAAGTTATTCATTAATTGTCATAGGATAATTTTTGCTGGTGTAAGCATCGAGTCATCGGCTTTGCTAAATATTTTTATTTATCTATATTACTGGTATTGGAAAGTATATAAATATGGAATTGATTGTGCTAGAAAATATAATTGGAGTCATAGTGTTGCACTGAAATTTTCGCTCATGATAAACTTTTGAAAAAAAAAATTAGGGTAGGTCGAGATTTAGAGAGAGAGGCTTTTCCAGTAATGAAAGATAATTTTTGAAAACTAGTATTCTAATGTTTTTTAATTTTACGATAGAGAATTTCATATCAATCTTACCATTCTTGATGTGTTTTTATTAAATTAATTTTAATTATCAATTACTTGTGTTATGTTAGTTAAGTCCATCTCCTTAACTGGCACTTTTTTAAAGTAGAATGAATCCTTTCTATGAGCCTAGAAGTTCGGTTGGAGCTTTGGCTAGCAAGCAATCTGAAACTGGCGACCACTGAGTTCATGGCTAGCCAAAGAATCGCTGGCTCATGTAACGCCGGTTGGCCTCACGCCCCAACGGTCTCGCTGTCGTGCTTCAGCAGATTTATGCGGTGAATCAAATATTTTTTTCCATTTATATTAATTTTAAAATAATTTAAATTATTTTTATCTTAAACAATTTTTAAATAGATGCAGTTCATTCTTTTTTAGATCAAGCTTCTAGGGGAAGATGAAAGAAAAGAAAATCGTTCAAATTTAATATGTATTTTTTTTTAATATATAAAACGTTTATAAAAATTTAATAATAAAATTATGGATATAAATACATACGTATTTTATAGTGACTAACCATTGAAAACACTTTATTAAAAATTTTACCTTCGAATTTCCCGAGGCGATCTTTTTTTTTTATCCTCCTTGCCTCCGAGTATCGAATTAGCAAACAATTTGTGTTTGAGTGTTGTTATGGATTTTTTTCTGGTTTGGGCCAAGATGATTATGTTTAAGTGTATCTGTAACACATTTTCCTTTAACCAAATTAGTCAGGTGTAGGGAAAAAATAAGATTTTTTTTTTTTCATTTGAAAACATTTAGAGTTGGACTCCCAAACTTGGGTATTTCGAAAGAAAACATTATGGGAATGGTGTTTATTTAAAGGGTACATGTTTCTGCTTTATTTAATACTCCTGTTTTGAATTCTGAAATTTATAGATTTTCTGATCATAACATTAGAATTTCAACCTAAAAATTTTGAAAAAAAAATATACGTTTTCAAGGGGTTTTGTAACTTTCATAACAAAAAAAAAAGATACCTAGAGCTATTAAAATAATCATCGTAAAAAAATGTTGCTAACTAAAATAGATTAAAGTCTATTATGGTTGTGAATAAATCATTCTCGAACCTATATTAAAACATAATGTATTGCTTTATAGGCAATAAAACAGAGATATCTTGAGATTATGTTCACGTTGGAATACGTTTACTTCCAGCGATAGCCATTAAAATACACTAGAAGTTTATTATAAACCATGAGGTCACTATCATTAGTGATTAGCAGAAAAAAAAAGTTAATGAGACAATAGTGTCCTTATTCGCCGTAGATCGCAGTTTTATCTTATTTACTATGAGCTTATCTTTATATTATACACGATAGACTGCATTAATATCATAGAGCATAATTTTTCAGATTGAAAATGCAACAGTCTTCTATTTATATGTAATTTATTAAATAAATTAAAATAAGGGGTAGATACTTTGGTAGTTGAGCCATTTATTTTAGGAGTGGGGCAAGTCCTTTTTCAATATTATATTTGAATATTTACAAATTTTAAATCTTATCTACAGGATATAAACCTTATTAACTAAAAATTTCGTTAAAATTGCTTGGTGATTATTTTTTTTTTTTTAATTTTGCTTGCTTTTATTTAATTATTTTTTTATAGTCTTAATAAGTTTAATATGCCTTAGGTAAATTATATGAGGACGAAAACCCCTCAAAAAGAATGAAACTTTTAGCCGGGAAAATGAAACTTTTTTGCTTGTCAGTGTACATATAAGGTTGTTATACATTGACAAACTAAAGTCAGTACCGGTGTTTAAAACCGAGCAGTAGAAAAAGAAAAAAAAAAAAAAAAAAAAATATCAATGATTTTCAAACCTCTTTCTTAAATACGGTAACTACGAACGTTGGTATTTTTACAAGTATTGTTGTTTAAAACAATAAATAAACAAAAGCTTTTGGGGAAAAAGCAATAAATCATTAACAAGGGTCTTTCTATAATAATAAAAAAAAAATAAGGGTTCAAAAAAATCAAATCAGGAATTATTAAATGAGTTTTTATTTAATCATTTTTATTCTATAAAACTCCCTCATACTCTACCTCTCACTCTATCCCACTCTCTGTCTCTCTCTGTCTCTCTCTCTTTTTTTTTATTTTTGAATTTTTTATTTTTATATTTAAAAAATATTTAGTAAACAAGAACCACTTCATAATTTTATATATATATATATATATATATATATATATATATATATATATTTATCAAACTATAGTTCAGTTTATTTTATTTTTAAATCTGCATTTAGTTTTTTTCTTTAGCATCGAAGTTTTGGATTCGTTCCAATTATTTCTTGTTTGTAGTAGTGGATTGTGCTGTCTCCACTCCAGAACTGTCGAGAAATCGTGTCAGTGTAGGCGTGATTGATAGACTAAATCTTGTATCCGAGAATAGGCGAGCGACTTTAGAAACCTAATAGTTACAGTAGTTATAGTCAGTCAGATCTGCTAATGCGCTGTTTAAAACATATTATACTATTGAACTAGGTTTATATAAAGGCATTTATTTATTAGCTTTAATTTCTGTATTCAATTGGGCCCAAATACACTGCGGAATAATGATTTAAAAAAGGCTAATGGTGATGCACATTATAAAATTAAAAGGGAGGGGAGCCTAATAATAATATACGAAACGATGACATTAAAAGACTAGAGTAAAAATTGAATAATCGTTCTCGTGACGAGTAGGAAGGCATATGAAATAATAAATGAATCGAAATTGTCAGTAATCAAAGACAATATTACAAAATGTGCAAAGAGTTTCCGAATTTCAAGAAGGTAGAACAAAATAAAAATAAAATAGAATAGAAAAACAATTTTATTCTGGGACAAAGTCCCTTAAGAATAACAGATAAGTACAGGTATAAATAAATTAAATCTGGGCAGAGACAGAATGAGGCATATATAGTATGCAGCTTAGGCATTGGTTATTGTATATTTACTATGAGTTTACTCTAATTTTAGTGCTCTAACGCGTGACTAATGTCTTGCAAATTAAATGCTGAGCATGCCCTACCAGATTGTCCATCATTCGACTAAATTCGGAAAGAAATAGGACAAAAAAAATAAATATAGTGTTCTAGAAGGTAACAAAGAGAAAGTAACTAAGTTGTTTACATTTCTAAAAAGAACTAACGATGATAATAAAATAAAGTCAAAAGTTTTCACCATTGACTCTTGGAGATAGAGGCATAATAAAAAAATATAAGTTGATAAAATTCTAGTCAATAATTTACTTCTTTTTTATTTTATTTTTTTTATTTGTGAGTCTCACTACTGTTTCTCTACATTTATGCGGTGTTCATCTCTGATTGAAGTAAATTAAATTTAAATATAATACGATGATGAAAAACTAAAAAGAAAGAAATGAATTACTCTTGATTAAGCACTTCTCTTTTGATTAGACCGAAATCTAATGGTGCAATTACCAAAAGATGTTCTATCATAGTCCAGTCAATGTGTGCTAAAATGAGAGCTGTTGAGTGCATGGAATAGACGATAATTTTTGACTTCACTTCTTCGTTAGGAGTAGTTAAAAGGTGAACATACTAAAAGTCCCCGCCCATGGGGGTGGGGGGACCTTACGGTGGGGGGAGGGAAGAAGGTCCCATTTTGGGGTTTATCGATTATATTTCGAAAATGGTGGACTCTAGAAAAATATGCTACAGATCAAAATTTAAGCTAATCAAATTTCCTATAAAATTGAATCGATAGATATTTGTCGAAATGTTAACGATTTTCGAAATTTGCGTTATTGAAAATCGATAATTTTTGAAAAAAATAATTTTCACCTTACTTTTTGTCAAATATTTGCTTCTAGTTTCTTCCACGATCGTTTTTCAGAAAAAAAAATGTAAGAATCAAAATTGAAGACTATTAAATTTACCTTAATTTAATGCATACGTTTCTGGCACTTGAAACAAATGTTTGACAAAATTCACCTAAAAACCTTTTTTTTTTTTTCTCGAAAATTATTGATTTTCAATGACGTATATCTCGAAAACTGTTGGAAGTTCGACAAATATGTACAGAATAAATTTTATAGGTAATTTAATTAGCTTTGATTTTGAATTGTAACATAATTTTCTAGAGTCTACCTTTTTCGAGATATTATCAAAAAAACCAAAAATGGGACCTTCTCCCCTCCTCCCACCGTATTCTCACCTCTCCTGCGGGGAATTCTAATATGTTTACCTTCTAACTACTCCTCACGAAGCTATGAAGTCAATAATCAGATATTTCATGCACTCTACAATATGTTTATTGACTAGACTATATATAAATACTTCTTTGTTTTTCTATGTATATATTTGATCTAACTGCTCATATACTTTACCCGAATTCCATCGCAAATAAACTCATTGCTGACTCACTGTATCGTAAAAACAAAACAAAGAATTATATTTATAAAGATAAAAAGCACTTAAACGGTCTTTGCTCCTGCTCAGTTCGTTATCTGTATATTTACAATACGTGTTTCTATTGCATATTTCCACATAAAAATTACGTTAATTGAATTTGTAGGTTTTGGACTTGAGATTAATTATATCAAATCCTCGTACATTAAATAAACCAGAAAGTTTGTTGGTTAACAACTTGATGTGTTCGTAGTACCTCTGCAGAATAAAAGTATTTGCACCTTGAGAGGTTAATTTGCATTATCAGATAAGGTTCGTTTGTAGAAATAAATATACTTATACAGAAGGTCTAGTAGATATTTTAAGACGTAAAGAAAAATCCAGCACTCATCAAAACAGTTGCATGTTTTGTTTTACGTTTAAATAAATAAATATAACTTTAAAAATAAAAATAAAAAAAAATCATATAATTTTAATCCTTGTGTTTCATATTTTATAATTTCATTGATTGATTTTAAAAAATAGTGGAACAATTAATTAAATTTTCTTTTATTAAAGGAATGAAAATTTAAATTTAATTTTGAAATTAATATTTTTATTTTTTAAATATTATCTGTAGAGGCAGTGACATGGTTAAATGATTTCAATGTTATCGATAAACTGGTTTAACACCAAATATATACATATATTTCCTTCATGTTATGAAAATTTATCATGCATTATTGTATTATTTCATTATTATTGCATTATTGTATTATTATTGTTGCATTATTGTATAACTTGTATTAGTAATTTATTAATTTATTTGTAATATAATCAAATATGTAAAGGTTAGATTTTCAATGTAAATAATAGAATGAATTTAGTGATATTACATAGTTTACTAGTAGTAGTAATTCGACATAGGATTGAGAAGGCAGTGAAGGCGAAGAGGGGCAACTTGGCTGTGGAGTAGTCGTCCATAGTCCAAGGGAGAGTCAAGAATCATATTTAATTGTGGACATAGAGTTGATGTGAAGAATATAATTTTGGGTCCAAGGCAACATTATGAAGAAGCTATTTGAAGTAAAGTTACAAAAACTTTTAATTTGGAAATTGATGTGTTACATATAAACATAATTTTATCTTAGAGTCAAATATAGTTTTGGCTTAATCTTTTGAATGTATTCAGTTTGTGCAGATGTAATATTTTTTCTACATATATTTTTTTATATTTAATATTTTTTTTTTTTTTTTTTTTTTTTTTTATTATTATCAATATATGTAATTGGTTCATAAGCATCCCTCAGATGTTTCATATAAAAAAATAATTATATTTTATTTCGTATTTAAATTATGTTTATTTTTAAATGACCCATTACAGCAATATTCCCACTACTTCTTTCTGGAATTCCTGACCTACTTTTATCTGTACATGTTTCTCTTAGAGGTCCTTAAAATTATACTTGTTTTCTCATAATCATCTAATTATTTATTAATAATTGTATGTGATGAAAAAATATTTGAAAATAGACTATTTACAAACATGCATAACATGCAAATTACTTTTCATTCGAAATAATTCAGGAAAGTGGTTCGAATGTGAGTTCTTTACCGTACTCAACTAACATTGGAACAGAGCTCAGCATTGAAAGGGACCATACGATTCTAGATCAGAAGTAGAATATCAATCAGAACCAGATTAAACCGCAATGAATGCTGATTGGCTAGAGCATGAGAAAGCTACTTCCAAAAGGAGCAATGGTGGAGCTGGTGAAAGCGCTGCAAGGTTACTGCTACTCCGGGCTTAGCGATTGCATTGAGCTGACAGCTGCTCTGAAACAAGGCAAAAAGTACTATTTGCTCGTAGTATTGTGTGTGACATTTCAGCAAAAATATTTTATAGGTTGCAGGATAGTATGATATTATTTTTTAGACTTTCAACTATCGTCAATAAATATGATGAAAATAATAATATTTTAAAGGACGCGGTCAATTGTTTTACTGTACGTTATAATCTCAATAAATGAAATGGATAAAATAATCAATAATCAAGTTGAGCTCTCAGGAAAATTAGAAAAAAAAATAAACCCTTTCAACGAAGCTTAAAATAAGGATACATCACACAGTTCTCTGTTTAGTGTTGTATTGGACAGCTGGATGAATACTCACTGTGAATAATGAAGGCATTCTGAATAGATGAAATAAGAATATTATGAAAAAGATATATAGCACTCGGTCGGAAGTAACCAGATTAGTCCAGTCAATGAAGGCCTGAAATAGGGTTTAGATTGCGTTTTTGTAATCCAAGGTTTTTCTTCGGAGACATGCTCAGGGTTATTAAAAAGTAAACATACTAAAAGTCCTGTAGTTTTCGGGCCTGGGAACAGAAAGCGGGGCGCGAAATGTACCTTTTTTTGGTTTTTCGCTCATATCTCAAAAACGGTGCATCGTATGCAAAACATAATTATTTACTAAAATGTTAATAAAATTTACTACAACTTTTATTATGTATACATTTTTCATATTCTGTACCGTTTCCGAGATATACGCTTGGAAAATGTAAACATTTTCGAAAAATATAATTCCACCTCGTTTTCTGTTTAACTCCCGTCCATATCTTCTAAAACGTTCCTCCTACGACAAAAGTCTTCTAACGTAATATTGTATAAAATTAAATTTCCTTCAAAATACACATATATATGCCAATTTAACTTTAACCTGTCAAAAGTTACAAATTTTAACTTTTCTTGGTAAAACATATTAAACGCCCTTCACATCTGCCAAGTGTATATCTCGGAAAAGATATAGAATATATTTCGCTCCCCACCCCCCTTTCTGTTTCCAGGCCCGAAACCTCCAGGAATTTTAGTATGTTTATTTTCTAACTAAACTGAACATGATTCCGAAGAAAAACCTATGATTACAGAAAACGCACTCTATAATCCTTTATTGACTGGACTAAGATAGTAAGTTACCTGAATAGAATATGGTATCTCTAAGAATAGCAAAAAAAATATTTTTACGTTCCGGTGGAGGAAGGAAAGAGAGTGGAAAGCTCAGATTGGGCTGGATGAATGATCTTGAGACGGACCTGAATTAACCCTTGTGTGAGGATAGAATTATGTGGAGAAGAATCAAAGGAGTGACTAAAGTTTGTAAGGACTGTAGCTCTACACGCTTTGTTGGAATTTTTAAATTATATATAGTTGACTGCATCACTATGTAGTAGAATGAAAATATCGTATAAAAAAACATATTGATCCAAAATTCATTTACGGCACTATGTTTCGAGCAGTAAAAAAAAAAAATTATATATATATATTCCAAACAGTGTCAAATAGAAAAGAAAACCTAAGAGTAACTTTTATGATCTTTCATTGTAATAAAACCTAAAAAGTAAAAACCAAGGATTTTTGAATAGGAAGAACTAGAGAAAAATATAATAAAAATGAAAATAAATACTGGTTAAAACAGGAATATTCTGTACCAGATTTATCTATTACTTAATACTCACACGCAGCAAATGTTCTTCGAGAAAATGATTTAAAAAATATATATCAATAATTTTATATTGGCTTACCTTGAAAGCAATAACGAGATTCACATTTTGACAGCTCAAATCTGAAAGGAAAAAAAATGAAATGTGATTACATTATAGTTATTAATTTAAGAATACATAATTATATGTGCTATATTTTTTTTAATTGGGAAATTTGCTAAGGAATTGGTTTGTGATTATTTATATACCATTTGGAAAAACCTAGATTGGTCGATCTTTTCCTAAATAAGGGAAATATTCTGGGGTTGCCCTAACTGGTGTCCTGCACATCGTGTAAATAGAACGCTTTGGACATTTTAAAACACATATATCCATTTTATGTATAATCCATTATGTATAAGCATACATACATGCATTCCATAGTAAAATATAGAGAATTTTTTAAATAATGGTGTTTGGAAAATTTTTTTTTCAAAATACTTTGATTTACACTGAATCTTCTAAGCACTTGCCTGAAAACCTGTGATTGTGGACTTTCCTAGTTTTCCGAAATGGTATAAAATTATTACAGAAAATTCAAAAAAATTTGTACCTGATAAATATGAATCAGTATTTTTATATTTAAATTTTTATTGTGTTAAATATAATTCTGAGGTTATTCAACCGAAATCTCGCAGTTGCTTGTTGCTACCTGTTAATTGTTTCACTTATCTTAAATGTTGTAGCCATTATGTTAGCCAATAGTTCCGGAAACCTTTGTCTAAGAATGTCTTAATTAATAGATGAATTAAGGAGATTACACTATTATGCCGCGGGCAGGTTGTAATACCCTTATGCCTTTATGCCATTAGCTATATGCCGTGTTTGAAACTAGTTTTTAAATTAATTCATTGATGTAATATACCTAATTTATTAAATTTATCATATTATTAGATCTATTTTATGAACAAAGCATTTTTATTTATTTATAATGATTTCATTTTGACAAAACTACAATCTTAATCAATTTCCTATTAGCAAAGAAATTGGAAAATAAAGGTAAATCAATGAGAATAAAAAAACATATGCTACGATTGAGAAAGGAAAAAATAAAGTAAAATAATAAACAAACTTGATAAATGAATAAAATCATTTTTAAAAACATTCAATTCTTAATGCTCCTTACTTTGTCACAAATTAACTGACCCACAGTGAATGACTTTAATATCATAGGATATATCCTATATGTAGCTGATTTGGCTCGAACCAGAAACCTTCCCTTTTTTCAATAAACTAAATATTCTCCCAAATCCATTTATTTCTCTACTTGTTTCCCATTCCTTTCCTGGCAATCCTCGTAGGCGTCTGAAAATGAGATGGCCTCGGGATCTTTTTCTGTTCTAGATATTTCATTTGGGTACTACCATAGATTGTTCCTCTACTAGTTCTTATCCAGTCGTTACTTAGCATTGTATACCGCATATTTACTAGATCTATTTTTGTAATACATTTGTAAATTCCTTATAATAAAAGAATTAAAAAAAAAAAACATTGGTTCGTGAACCGGTGAATTCAGAGTGAACCAATTAATTGTATGCATGTATAGAATGATTTACAGTATTTAATCGCTTAAAAAACTGGAGTGGATAAATCATTTAGTTGACTTAGTAATAACTTATTATATGTATTCTAAAATACAACAATATTTATGAAAAATGTTATATTTAATTTATTTTTATTTTCATAAAAATATATTTTAATGTTATTTGGAATCACTAAAGGGGTGGTTAGGTTGGAAAGGGCAGTGCCAGCTCACTCACATTCAGAGTTACTACACAGTGACGCTGAACAATAAATATGAATCTTTTGCCATCTCAGTTTTTATATAAAATTAGCAATTGCAATGAAATTCTATTCGTTATAATTTGAAATGCGCATACACAGGTTAGGATTTACGTTATATTATACTGCTGGTTTGTATTATTCTTGAGTAGGACACCACGTTGTCCCAAGTACCAATAATTGTATTTCTGAATGATTACCCTTTCAGTAGTTTCATTTACTTCTGTGCTCACGACTAAATTAGTTTCAGTAAGTAACGTATTTTACTTCAAGTCAACATTAATTTTTTTGTATAGATGCAGGCAATTTAACAAGAGTAGTTCTGAATAAAATGTATTTTTATAACAATAAACCAAGTGTATGAGTGCAGTAGCTATGAATACTGTAGTCATGTCACCCATTTCAATGGGTTACCACCTAGCAAGGTTTTTGCAATTTAGCAAGCTAATTCTCAATGAATTAGTCACCAAATAAGATGCCATGAAGGTCTATAAAAAGGTCTCTTTGACAAGAATAATCTTACCTCTCAAAATGGACTATTAAATTGGTTGACAATTATTTAGTAATTATTATTTTTTTCTGTGTTAATTTGTTTCAGTTAATTAAGACTAAAATGACTTATATATAACTTACGGTTATATATTTATAAAGACAACGATTTAAAATGCTTTTAAAAATAATTGGCTGAAAGGTAACGGCGTTTTCTATAAATAAGAATCATACGATGTCACACATACGGGGGTAGCTGACTTTCTTCATCATTTTAGTAGGAAAATTGGTTACTGTATAATGAAATTACGTGTATTACCACTCAGAAATTTTTATCTAGCTTTATATTTATTCAACTAATAAATTATAGTGTAGAACATTTGAAGTCATTAGTCCCCTTATATGGTAAATGTAAGATATGTTTAATTCTGCATTACAAGGAAAACATATCATGATAAAAGTATAGTTGACTGTTATGATGAATGGAGAAGAAGATGATCAGGGTTCCAGTCAAAGAGGAACACCACGTCTGAGAAGAGATTCTTTGATACGTGCCAACGTTTTGATCTGCCTTACAGGTCTTCTTCAGGGCAATAATGAACAAAATACTAGATGTGACAAAAATAACAGACTGATAAACATATGACAAATGGAATACAGAATGGCATGGATAAAAAACAATCCATAAAAAACGTATAGAAAAGATCAGATACACATATATATATATATATATATATATATATATATATATATATATATATTTATATTTATATATATATTTATATATATATATATTTTTTTTTTTTTTTTTCCCTTATCATTCCTGTCTTGTCCTTATTCTTACCTTGCAGTTTTGTATTATTATTAGTGATTTATGTATCTGATCTTTTCTATGCGGTTTATTGTATATTGTTTTTTATCCATGCCATTCTGTATTCCATTTGTCATCTGTTTATCGGTATATTTTTTTTGTCACATCTAGTATTTTGTTTTATTGTAGCCCCGAAGAAGACCTGCAAGGCAGGTCGAAACGTTGGCACGTATTAAAAAATTTCTTCTTAGACGAGGAAAATATATATTATTTAATACAATACTTTATATCTCCTCATTTTATTATAATCCATAATTACTCTCATTTTTACGCAATACTTCATATTTTTATATCGTCTATAGGTCCAGGTAAATTTAATTTAATAATAGAATTAATAATAATTTATATATATGTATTAAAAACAGTTCTTACAAGGAGCAAATAGCAAAAAATATTGCCATACGTGGGAGACCAAACCTCTCCAAACTTTGACTAGAGAAAAAATGTGGATAAGCAACATGACGGCAAGGAAACAGCTGTGTCTGTCCAAAAGAATGATGCAGAACCTGTAGCAGTGAAAATATAAAATTCGAAAGTTGTAATACTAAAATATTGTATTCAAATTTTGTATGAGATATACAATCGGCAAATTTCTTAACGACCCCATATTTGTCAATAATAATACATGGGATGAAGAAGTTATGATTGAATGAATTTTTAACAAATTGTTTCCTAAAGGAGCCTGAATATTCCATCGAGGTTGGGACGGCGAAGAACCTTTCTTCTAAAAAATGTTGAGATAAATGGAAAGCAATAATAGATAAAAGCCAACCCAGCCTACCTTATCTACCTCTTTCGGAAATTTTATCTAATTTATAATCTCCGTGCCCAGGGGTCATTAGGATCAAGTTGGCTTTCTGCCCAAATGATAACATTTCGTTGGCATTTTCTACTTTTGATGAAATTAGTAGTTTTTAGCTAATATGATTATCGTAAGTGTTTAATGATAAAGAAAAATATAAATATTATAAAATGAAAATATTGAGTCTATCAAATTTGTGAATATACAGGGTTAGTACCTCCTAGTGTAAAAAAAAAAACAAATGGGTGAAACTAGATCAAAAATGTAGAAAAATGCCGCAGACCTCACCTTTCTATTCCAATCCGTTGCTGATATAAATCAAAGACTTTTTTGAAGAAACCACGGTTTTTACCATAACTTCAGGTGGAATATCGTGATGAAGATGTGGTAGGATATTTTGTAACAAATTTTAGTAATTCTCATCATTCAATCTGTTGGTTAAACTATGATTTTTCAACACTATTCGACAGCAATACACAGATTAATAAACCAACGATAACCATCAAGGAAATGTAGAAATGCCTTCCCCTGTAAAAGATGGATTAAACAATACCACTTTTTGAGATGAATTTTATGTGAAGATGAGTCTGTTTTTACAGGGGAAGGCATTTCTACCGTTCCACGTGGAGTATCGTTAGTTTATTCATCTTTGTATTGCTGTAGGATAATGTTTGTATTGTAGTCGAAAATAGTTTGCCCAACAGACAGAATGATGAGATTACTAAGATTTGGTATAAAATATCCTACCACAACTTCATCACGATATTCCACCTAAGTTCGGAAAAATATGATTTTACAACACCATGGTGCTCCTCCACATTATTTGAAAGCAATACAAATGTAAGCCAACGATATACATGATAGGTAGAAATGCCTTCCCCTGTCAAAGAAGACTCATCTATCCATAAACTTCACCTCAAAAAGTGGTATTCTTCAATATCGTCTGCATTCAGAAGCTAACGGCAAAATTGAGCTCTATGTTCATTATCATTGGGTTTTAAACCTTACATTGAAAATCTAATAAAATAAATCCTAAATAATAATAATAAATAAATAAATGCAAAAACATCCTTTTATTTGGTGTCGCTTTATTGACAGTTTTCCTTTATTTTCTATTAAACAATAATTTTTTTCTTTGCTTTTTATTCCAATGAAGAGTTTATTATGTTTAAAATGCACGTTTTAAACCATTAACCCATTAAGGGATTGTCATAATATTTTCTTTACACAAGTAACTGATTTGTATGCCAAATGAGAACACCATATTTTTTCGGTTTCAAAAGTAAATTTCTCCATGAAATTGAAACAAAGTCATTACGTTTAACATATCATTCGAAAGCTAATGAAATTTGCAAGGTTTTGTAAGATTTGCAGTTTTGTGGATAGTTTTTCGAAAAACGGCGAACGTTGAAATAATATAAAATATTGTAAGTTTTCTAAATAAGGTGAAGATCGAGCTGTTCTTTAGATACCATGTTTGTAAAATTCAAGGTTACATGTATTCTGCTATTATAGTAAATTTAATGCTAAATGCGAAAATGCGGTCACAGTTTGAAAAATATTTAAACAAATAGTGATATTACAGCTTTCATGATAAAAAACGAAGTTTCCTCAAAAAATTCTTTGAATTATTGTATATCTGCAACAGATTTGAATGAAAAGGTGATGTCTGCGGAATTTTACTAAATTTTTGATCTAGTTTCCTCAATTTTTTTTTTTTTTTTTTTTTTTTACACTAAGAGGTACTCACCCTTTATAAAAAGAAAATACAGTTCTTCAACAATACTGCATGGTATCTGAGAATGTTCTATGACTTTTCTTGATTAAAATGATTCTATTCAGGAATGTTAAAATAGTTCATTTCTCTCTTGTGAAAAATACTATAAAACAAAAATTTTAATGCTAATAATGTAAAAACTCACGAGTGTAATGTCCTTTCATAAAATGTTTCTATGTCAACATCAAACCGTAATATTCAATACATAAACCGGAAATGCAGTTGATTTGTATCGCCCCATTCAAGATTCGTATCACGTCTATCTTTCATAACCTACACTATCGACGTGTCAATCGGAGATAGATACGAGTATCTATTACAGAACAAGTTTTTAAATGACTCTACAAGACATTTAAGTTTGATGATAGGGTTGACCTCTATTAACTCAGCAATCAACGAGTAGATTTTATGATTCAATTACAAATTAACAGTGTTGTATAGGAAAGTTTGATCCATCAAGAGTGTCCGTTCTCTAGTACCTAATTTACATCTTGTCAGATGCCACGGTTGATGGATGTTTCACAAAATATCTTGTTGTTTCTCTATATTTTTAATTCAGCTAATAGGACCAAATTTATAAAACAACTACTATAGATGAGTTAATCAAATTCAAAGTTGGGTATTTATGTTAACTATTTCTTTTTTTTTCTGTAAAAATAATGAATACATTTTATATTTAATGTAATACTTGTAATCTATGATATCTTCCGTTTCAATCTATAACATAAGATGTTATCATGAAAATAAAATTTGGGAAAATGTATATAATAGTAAGTTTTGTCAAGAATGAGCATATTGAAGACATGAAAAACCAAAATTATACTGTACTTGAAATATCGGGGAAAAAATGGTTATTTACAGATTCCATAGAATTATGGAAATTGCATTTACCAACAATTAAATGTATTTACAAATGAAAAATAAAAGTTTTCCTTTAAAAAATTCTTTAATTCTTTAATTCAACTCTTTATTAATAGAAAAATCACAATTATTTATTCACGGCGCAAAATCATCTTTATCTCACTGATGGTGAAAAATCACTACGTAAAAACTACATTTAAATGAAATATAGTACCATACAAAAGATAATTTGAATAAATAAAAAAGAATTAAAGGCTTTGCGAACCCAAAGGCTCAATGCCGACACCCTTATCTGCCCACTAACCTCCCTCTGTCCCATCAAAACCTAAATCTAAAAAGATCCTTCCTGATAAAATACAATTGATACTTAAACTCGAATGAGTACTTTAATTTAGTTCCCAGAAAGAAAATCTACTAGCAGCAATTTAACTGACAATGAGTTTAATATATTATTATTATATAGTATACTTGTTTTCTATATTTCTTTATTTAGCAAAAACTACAAATTTGATCTATTAGTACAAATGTTATATAAACGATTGCATAGTCTGTATTTGCGATATAATTATAAATCATTATTTCTTCAAAACTATTATACAAAACAAAAAAAGAACATTGAGAATAATTAAGTTATTCTTAATTATTCTAATTTTACTTTGAAATACAACTCGTGACTCTTAGATCAAATTACACTAGTTCATTCTAAAAATACACTAATCCTATTATACTTTAGAACCGTGCCGTTACACAACGAAAAATATCGTTTAACACGTTTTTACGAAGTTCACCATTATAGTCACATTAATGAGACTATATTTGATAAAAATTTTGGCAGCTTCAATCACATCAAAAATAGTAATATTTATTTAAATTTATGTAAATTAACTAACCATCGGATCTTCGGACTGCCCTGCGCCAATTCTCGTATCCAATCCTTACAATCCAAAATCCTTTTAAAATCCCCAATGCTCATTATGATCTCACAAACAATAAGATCCATAAAGATCTTAATGTTCGATATGCTGGTCCTTTAGCCCAACCCAGATACCTATCCTATCATAGTAAACTCCATACCCGCACGAATCCATTAGCCTCACACTTAATTCCCGATAATTCTCCGAGGCGTCTAAAAACAAGGCAGCCAAGCGACCTTGTAATGTAGAACTACTGAAGTGCTACAAGTGAGTAGTTCTTTACATGTTATTGGCATGCAGTTGTAATCAGTTTCCTCAAATTTCTCAAATGCATATAATGTATACAGTCGTAAATATCAATGAATAGTTAAAGTAAAAAAAATTATAGTTTTAAAAACAATTTCTGTTTTTTTTTTTTTTACATATTCAGAGTAGAAATGGGTAAAATTTTACTTTAAAAATCCTATCTTGCACAAAATTTAATGATCTAAAACTTTTATTATATATAACATTTTATGATTGGATTAACCATTTCTGTGTTGAAGGACTCTAAAACATGATCAAAACTAACTTTTTTTGAAAGTGTTCAAAATGCGTCGATGTTTGACGATGGATTGTAGCTGAACGCCTAAATCAAATTCTGCTTAAGGGATGTCTTTAGACGCAAAATTTAATAAACTTTAGTTTTGTAAATATAACACTTTTCGATTGAAAGAATTTTTCTATGTTTTTTTTTCTTCAAAAATCTGGAAAAGTTCAAAACTTTTGGGTTTTTTCGCCCCCCCCCCCTCCCATTTTCCCCTTATCAAATTTAGTTTCATTTTTGATATTTTATTCGCAGGTCCCGTCTGGAAAATATAAAAACGTAAAACCTACTACTTCAACTTTTGCAAGGCAGGCCCCCATTTTGGGGGTAATTTAACTAGACTAAGTGAGAGCATCAGAACAAAGTTGTGAAATAATTGTATTGTCATTAGTCCTTGAAACGTGTGCATGTTAATCAGATTGCTAGGAGGTAATGAATATTACGATGAAAGATTCCATTACATATAGGTGAAGTTAACAAAAGCGTATTTAAAAAAAATATATATTCTATCTAAAGTAATGAATAGTTTTTTAATGCAGTGTGAATTTTTATAGTGACTGTTATGTTCAAAATCCAAAAAAATTGCTTTTAATTTGAAAAACTATGCTATAAATCTTATTATAAACTCGAACACTGAGTTTGATATTTTTGTCTTTTCGTTAAGGAAAAGCAATAACCCATCGAGAGGACTTAAAACTTAAAAACAAACAGCTCTGGTGATGATAAAAGGAAGGAGAGGCTACACAATGTAGGTTAGAACAACTAACTGTGCCAAAGGCCGCCGAGGAAGGTGACACAGTGAGGCCGCTGACCCCGACCGGTTTCTGCTTCCTACCATCTTATCCCTCCTCCACCCCCCATATAGTATGTAGTATATATATGAATTTTATATATTGTAAGAATAAATAAATACGGCTTTAATAACGTTCAATAAAACGACTTTACTAGGATAGAAATACCTGGAGTATATCTCTTTTTTACTTGATCCTCCATATCAAGTTAAAAGTTTTTTTTATTGTTTGAATAGCAATATAAGTAATGTAACTATAAATTAAACATTCATACCTTATTCATATAATTATCAAAGAACAATTTATTTGAAGATGTCAAAATATTTCTTTAAAATTCCATACCGAAAATAGAGGATATAAATATGAAATACCTTTAAATCAATTTTTTTCTTTCTTTTTTTTAAGGATTTTTGATTTTTCTTTATTTCTTATATAATTTGAATTTACAATTCACAGAATTATATGATGTACCAAGAAAATAAACCAGACTCAACTTAAAATATAATCCTAATAATCAACTTAAATATATGTGATGTAATCATAATTTATAATGAAAGAAAAATATACGAAAAAAACTTTCAATAAAAGGATTTCTGATGATAAAATAACTTTGTTGCTTGATTTTGTTGAATTTTGATTTATTTATATTATATAACTTCTTGTTCTTTATTTTATTTTATTTTTCTTGTTTCCTTCTTATATTGACCTTTCGACACATGTACTATGTATATGTATATATAAAATAATAATCAAAACAAAAATTAAAAATTACATGTAGATTGTATATTTTTAAGTATGGTGTGTGCAGAAATAAATAAAATCCCTTCCAACAGGGTTACTAAAAAAAAAAAAAAAAAAAAATCTATGAAAGAAATAAGATATAATAAAAAAAAATGATCAAAATCAAAAGAAAAAGTACATTCAAACATATGTACACTCATGGTGTGGAAACATGTTAGAAATAATTAAGCAGGACTTCAGGATATCCTTGCACTTCAAGCCACTGGTTATTGAGCCAATGAAGTCAACAAAGTTATTTTTAATTCTGAATCAATAAAAATTGTTTATCTTCCATACCAGAAAGAAAATGTGCCTACTTTAGACTTCCTTGGAACACACTAAGGTCTCCCAGAATTCTTCCAGAAAAGAAAAGATAAATATCTGGGATTTCTACGATTCCTTAAAGTTTAACCAATTAAGTAACTGCATAGCTCTACAGCTCAGGGTTGACCTTGGCTTCCCTGACCATTCCCCCCTACACAGTACTTAGATTCATCAATTTTTGACACTGAGCACTGCAATGGCCTAGGGGACTCGATGGGACTCGATGGTCTCATCGCGTTTGGTACAAAAGATAGTGGGTTCGAATCACACCTGGTTCGGTTAAAATGTATTGCGTGGCGGATCCACGAAATTAGTATTGAACTTCCCACCCTTGCTAGAATAGGTTGGTAACCTGTTGGATAAGACGTCCTTCCTGCCCTAGTTGGAGTATATATGGACGTTAAGCCCCAATGAATACACTACATTCTGGGTCCATCGTCTACTTGTTTGTTCTCTTTTCCTGATGCCACACTTTACTTCAAATAAGACTTTTTTTATAATTCTACTATTCTTCATTTTTAATGTATGAACCAACCATTATTTTATACTTACTTTTATAAAGTGGACTATGTCGTAGGATCCTTATAGCTCGAACAGTACTATTTTTCTGGACTCTCCATTCACGCTTAACCAATATAGACCCATATATCTTCTTAAGAATTTTCGATTAGAATGTATTTCTTGTTGAGACACAAAGGGTCTATGTTACCGCTGAAAAAAAGTCTCTATTGATCATAAAAATTTGATTTTTTAAAAACCAGATGACCTCCTTTATCTTCACAGTCAATAATAAGTTACAAATATATATATATATATATATATATATATATATATATATATATATATATATATATATATATATATATATATATATAAATAACTTTAACCACACAATCCTGCCTTAAAATGTAGATTAAAGAAATGCTCTGAAAAGGAGATTTGATTTTTTTTTTTGTAACCAGTAAACTGGTAAACAATTACACAACCAAAATCCGATTAGCTAATGCACTTTAAAATCCTTCTTCGGTATTCTTTTACGTTTTTCAGATTTGTTTCTGATTGTATTCTGACAGTCAAGAAATTTCAGTGACTGAAACTTAAGCATATGGTTTTTGAATTTTCAAGGATAATTTCAATAGAAATAGAGAATTCCTGTGAACTTTTATTTTATATTACATTTTTTTATATAACTATTTGTATTTGAAAATAACTTATCAATAGCATTAGTTATTAAGTTATTTCTTTTTTGAAATTATAAAAGATCAATGAGTAAAGTGGAAAAATTCCGTGAGCCATAAGACTATTTTAAACTAAAAACCCTAGGACTACTCCTCTCAATAATAGCTGAGGCGAGAGGAGATTTGAGAGTTCTAGAGGACCGAACTATAATCACTCTCAGGAAGATTAGCGCCTGTAATATTCCAATGAAGGTCTTTTGAGAAAGATTATAGAGAGCTCCATTCAGGTTTTATCGATTCGTTTCCTAAATCAATTTAATTTTGAATATATTTCCTCTTGCATTTCGTTCCGTTTAGGTATTGTAGATCCTAGACTCTTAAATCCTTCTAAACATTCTTAAATCCATTCGTATTTTTATATCTGAATCCATTACTGTATAAGTATATTTACCTAATTCTTCACCAGATACCTTCAATATTTCAGAATTCAGTGTAATTTTCTATAATCTTGCATTTACTAAATAGAATCATTTTATATTACATTGACAGGTGAAAAATTCCACAAAATTGATTTTTACATTTTTTTAGGTGAAAGTTTCATTCTTTTTTAGATGGTTGCGTCTCCATGTATTTTAACAAGGGCGTATAAAATATATTAGCATTAGTTAAAATATTAATTTTCAATTTACAATTGCTTTTATTATTGTTTATTTGTTTAGATTTGCCGCTTGCGTTCATTATATTGCATTCCGCTTGTTTTCCATGGAGTCTAATGTGTTTTAGAATTAATTCTATTGGGATATGTCCCATCTTATGCAAAATCTTAATAATTCATATTACGTTAAAATGTCATAACTAATTTTTTTTTTGTTAAATTTTAATAATCCTAATGCGTTCCATATGCCCTGGTTAAAGTGTATGGCTGCATAAACTCTTAACGTTCAGCTAAGAAAATATTAAATTCAATTGTGTGGAATTTTTTCCTTGTCAGTTTGTTAAAAAATAAATTTAAAAAAACTTAAAATATAAAAGTATACTTACTTCTACATCATTGAAGGTGAAAAATTGAAGTTCTACCGACCATCCCCACATCCGCCACCCATGGAACAAACGCTCACTTACGCGGTAATGAGATCAGCTCGAGGAAAGGTGAAGAACTGGGTTCTCAAAATATTTATTAAGCTTTGATCATGAAAATGTTTATAGAAATGCATTTAAATATTTACAGGAATTTGATAGTCAAGGAAATGCAATACCTAGAAGGAACGAAATTTAAGAGGTAAGAGAATCAAAAATGAAAATGATTCATAAAATGAACCTATAACACCTGAATAGAACTCCCTTCAGAATTACGACAAATTTATACATAATCAGTTTTATAGGAAATGTAATTAGCTTCTATGTTTATTTGAAAGATATTTTTCGTTAACCGTTTTTGAGATGTTATCGAAGAACCAAAAAAAATGAACTTATTTAATTCAAAAGGCAAAAAAAAAAAAAAAAAAAAAAAAAAAAAAAAAAAATACCTTCCCATAATCCACGGCAGCTCCCAGAAAGTTACCGATGCTTCACATATTTAAAATAAAACAATAATAAAATGGAGGAAACTCTTCTAACCACATGCTGAGATCGTTCTCCAATTTTTGCTACTCTGATTTAATAGCCGGATCTAAGTGGCATAGTTCGTACTCTACTGAGCGCTAAGATGCCGTTAGCCTGGCATTTACTGTCGGCTGCCTTAAAAGGAATTGAAGACCTTCCTCATGGCAGTGTCAGGAGCAGCGCCTCAAAAATACCATTCACCCTAAATGGTATCTGCTATGTGTTACAACCCGTTACTTCCATCATTATTTTTAAAGCTATCAAACAATAATTTTTTCAACATGACACTAAGAAAAAATATAGCCATGAAGAATCCGCATTTTATAATATATAAGCTCTACGGGTTTACCTTATTACGACTTTAGGTTCCCGGGGGAATATAATTTCATAATTTGCATTTAAGGTACGGTTTCAAAAATATGTAAAAAAATTATTAGCTAACCTTGTTTATTAATAATAATAAAAAAAAGGATTAGCGAACCCGAAGGTACGATGCCGAAACCACCACAGATATCCTTGTTACCCAACTTATGAAATCCCAAATCCACTAGATCAGCCCTGACTCCATCCTCCTATCTACGTCTCGATCTACACCTGGTTCCACGGTTTATCCGACGGCTTGCTGATTACCTTTTTTGGAATTCGGTCATTATTTATTGTATAAATCTTATAATGAGAAAGTTTTACAATCTGCCTCAAAGAAGATAAGTAATATGCATGACTTCGTGGATCCATTCACACAATATATACAAAGAGAATAAATGAAAAGAAAAGAAAAAATAATAAATAACCTCAGAAAATAAATAGTATTAAAAAAATATAAATATAAATATAAAAAACAAAAATAATAATAAAAATAAAATTAGGATTAAATTAAAAGTCAAAAATACAATCATACTTTATTTACTATATACACACATTCTAGGGATCCCCAACCAGACTTGTCTCCTTATGAAGGGACAAGCTAGTTCTAAAGAGATCGCTTCTCTTTCAGCCGCTTCACTGATGAACAGTGGAGGCTAGTAGATAAGCTAGTCATTTCCAGGACTCCTAAATTACATTTACCTGAGAAATCTCCCGCTTTAAATTAACCTTATTTATTAAAAAAATATAAAATAAATATATGGATCATACAAGGTATTTAAAAAGGCAATTTTATATAGTACTTTTAAATATTGTATATGATGTTTATATTGAGTGATAAACAAAGTCAATTCGTCTGTTGAATTTCGTTTAATGACTTTATTTTTATTTCATTTGCTTATCTTTTTTTTTATTTAATCACCTCATCCTTGTTTTATGCGTTTCCATAAATCATCATTGCAAAAATAACTTCATATACAAATAAATCAAATTGGTAATGAAGTAAGTAGATCCCTTGGCCATTTTTTTTTTTTTTTTTTTTTTTTTTTGTTTTTTAATTTTCGTGCTAACAAGGAGTATGGATGTAGATTGGGCGCGTAAAAGTATGTTCGAAAGTTTGATTTAAAAAAAACTATGAGGGATATTAAATAACTTGTTCAAATAAAAAGAATAAAATCTAGCAATCTGTTAGTTTTATTTTTAATACCTAATTAAACTACTGGAGAAGATGGAATACCGTCAAAAAAACATACAAGGGTGACAAAAGTGATACAAGGTAAGTTAATTATAAAAAAAAGTGTATATAATAAAATGTGCGCTTTAAGATTTAATTTTCTTTCTAAGAAGAACATTGCTTTTTTTGAAAATATATTTTGTATACAATTCTGTGTCTTTTCAAATACATAAATTTGGAATAAATGATAAAAATATCTTTTTGTGTATTTAATTTTCTTCAATAAAAGAGTGTTTTATTTAATATTCCATTTTTCAATTTCTAAACAAAGAAATTGACTTGGTGAGTAACACCAGAAAAATATAAAGTCTGATGATGTGATGGAAGATCCTGAAACATGTCACATAATGAGCAGTTTAAAGAGCAGTTATTGCTGTAATGATGTGAATGGAATATATAAACAATATATATATTTTTACCAAAATCTGAAAAAAAAAGTTCAAAAAGTTTAGGATTTTTGCCACCCAAACATTTTCCCCTTGTCAAATTTAGTTTTATTTTTGTTATTTTATTCTCAGGACCCATAAAAACTACTACTCCACCTTTTGCAAGTTAGACTCCCATTTTAGGAGTAATTTAACTGAACTAAACTAAGTAAGAACTGAACAATGTACTGTCATTGGTCCTTGAAACGTGTTCAAATATCAATTTAATCAGATTGCAGGAAACTTATGATGAAAGATTCCGTTACATACAGGTTAAGTTAATGAAAGCTTATTAAAAAGAAATAACATTGTAATCAAAACATCAAGCTATTGTAAAGTGTTATTAAAATACAAGGTTACAACAAGCGTTCAACATAATGGTTATAAAGAAGGTAATATTACATTAAAATCACAAACAACGGGTTTAACAATATCAATAAATAAAAAACAAATAAAAAAATGTATTTATTCAAAGTGATATTATGCAAAGCTTTTTTAAATTCATCTTCTCTGTCTTCATGATTTAAATAAACTAAATTTCAATGATATGAACATAATGATTATTTAAATTTATTGGCAGTATTGATATATGATTACATTTCTTAATAATTTGAACTGTTTAATATTCCAAAAGTTACTTCACTCTGAATACCTTAATTTTCATTAGAACCGTTCTAATTCGAGGAATAACAGGAAAAGGGGAAGCAAAGGAAACTATCTTCTTAGATATTTTGATGATATAAACCGTAATTATTTCTTTATTTAACCATGACTGGAAGTTGAGAATAAACATTCCTCCTCTTGCATTAAAAATAGAACTAATGAAACGTACTACCCGCACTGTTTTAAAATTTGTTTAATTAAATAAATTAAATAAATTTCAATAAATCGCGTACACAAAGGTCGTCTAAATTTAGTTTAAATCAAGGGGTGACGGAATTATGGGCAATTTTTTTGAATTTCAACAATAATTTTAAGGTTTCCGATCATTTCGCCATTTCGAGGAGAGTCACAATTTTCGCGGCTTTGAAATTTGTGTATTCTTTTGAAGCTTCGTATAATATCGCCAATTTTATACGATTTCGACATTTCTTGGCTTGTAGGAAAAATATTTTTTCTTTCAATTCTTATACATATTCATTATATTATCTTAAAAGTTCTATATAGAAAAAATTATTAAAAAATAAAAATATTTAAGTTTTTTTCTTATAAATTAAGTTCTGAAACACGTAGGATGACTCGACTTAGAATAAATTGCGTACACAAAGGTCGTCTAAATTTAGTTTAAATCAAGAGGTGACAACAATAATTTTAAGGTTTCATTTTTTTCATTAAATGAGTTTTTAGTTTTTATTCACAAGACAATGTCAATTTAGTGATTTTCGGAGATGTTGGTTAAAACCAACTATGAATGTATTGCTTTCTTAATACGTGAAATTCAATGGACCATCAAAGCAATAGGTCCCAAAAATAATGTGGAATTAGTTAATTATTATTAAATTTCCATTAATATAATAAAAATAAGTAACTCTCTGACTGACCCAGATTTCTTCACTCCAACCAGCCAAAAAGAAAGGTTCTTTTAGTTTTTTTTTTTAAATTAAAAAAACAATTTGAATGGTAACCCACTTGTACGTTACACATTTAACATAAGGTTAAAAGATGAATGATTTTTGTAAATGCAAAGAATAAATTAAAACATTTGTAATTTCAATGGTATTGTGTTCAAAATATGCAATTCTAAGACGCTTACACGTTCACTAACTCTTGTTGGCGATGGACCAAATCTAAAATTGACAGCAGTGATTCATCGTCTTTTTGTAAAGCTTCCAGATCGTATTCCAGCCATGCGGTGGTAAACTCTAAAAGGAATTTCGTCATTGCTGTTTTAGAATACGATTTTTTCACTAATAGTAGAAGTATCCTTAAGCTGCTGTTCAAAAATGTAAAGCTAAAATAATACGAAATAATACCGTTCATCATATAATGCAAAATTTATATTTATTAGTAGCATCGTAAATAATTTTGTGAAATTAATATTTCAAGATAAATTTATTTTTTCTTACTGTTTCAAAGGTGCTATTGCAACTTTAGGGGAGCCAGATGAAAAGTAAATTATGATTTTTACTAATTATTATTTTTTAGTGAGAAAACCTAATATTTCTTTTTACTGAGTGGTGTTTCATTTACTTTGATTCGCCAATTTAAGTATTGTAATATATCTTATTTCAGGTGTATATTTGGTAAATTCACATTAAATAAATTTACCTTACTATGTATCTTGTTGTTTGTTGTTTGTCGAGGCTTAACATTCTTAAGTCCTCCATCCAGGACACGAAGAACGGGTTATCCTAAATGTTACCAACCTATTTCAGCCAGAATGGATGGGGGGGGGGGGTCAAGATTCATTCATTGCGTTCGTCTCGAAATAAATTTTAACCGTCCAAGGCGCTCGGTAATCCAGTTCTCCGAACTGTATATTTTATGCTATTCTCGTCATAACAGAATTCAAACACAAGTAGTATTTTATTTTCTAAACATTTTATTAAAACATACTAAGCTTGAATAATCTTGAAGAATTCAGTTTCCTAGTAGAACAGCAGCTGAACTTATACTATTGGTCATTAGTTGGTAATTAGGGAAATAATAATTTGTTATAATATTTTATTTATTATTATTTTACTACTTTATTTAAGTCATATATCTTCTATGATGTCCGTTTCCTTCACAAATTCCTGTGTTCATCATTTCTTATTATACTTCTTCAATCCAGTGTCGTCTACGACGATCTCTCTTCCTCTTACTTTCCGGTCTTCAACTCAAAGATTCTTTTAGACGAGCATCTCCCCCCTCCCACTCTCCATCGTCTAAATAGTGTAGAGGGAGTCTCACATTTATTCTACCAGTTTTTTTATTTCATTATTTGCAATTATTGCTTATTTTTAATTGTTCAGGTATCATCAAAAACGAGTGGGTTTGTCGGATTCAGAATTCCTGTAAAGTAGAACAGGCCTATATGAGCCATTTGGCGAAGTCCGTTATTCACGGTTTTACAAACATATTCACATGCCAGCGAACACACTCACGAAGGATGAGTTCACAGAGCCCGCGAAGTGATGAGAAAAAAAAGAAGTATAGAGATTTATTTATTTGTTCTGCGTAATATCAACCATAAATATCAGTTGTGGTAAATATATTATATTTTCTTTAATATAAAATAATATAAAACTGATCCAAAACAGATAAAAATATCATAATCCAACAGTAATCCTTGAATATTTAAGATGAATTTTCTATTTTTTGCTTTCATTGATTATTAGTATAAAAGCCAGTGGATAAAAAAAAGGTTTGAATAGGTGATTGAAGTATTTAGACCTATTTAATTATTAGAGTTCTTAAAGAAAATCGAACTTTTTTGTAAGGTAAGCAGGACCTTATGTACTATAATCTCAAAATGACATTACAATGCATGGTGGTTCTTTTCTTATGGGATTTCTGACCAGAAAGCTTACAAAAACGTTTTAGCTTGAAACTAATTTCACCATATCAACTGTATTTAAATATATATTTTTATTCATTCATTTATTTTGCACGTTTTAGAGTTCCGATAGGACAAATAAGCGGTTTTAAAAGAAGGACCTTATTGCTTTTTTAAGTCCCCTACTTGTTTGTTCCTTTTCATTAACTAATTCTTTTCAACAGAGTTGCCTGTCTGACTTAAGGGAATGACTAGAACGCAAACACAAAAAAAAAGCTTTGAATTAAAATTTATTCCCCCTTTTATCTATCATTATCTTGAATAGTTTTAAATCTTATTAAGGTTTCATATGATCATAAGTTATTATAATGTCAAATCCAGTAATAAAAATAATATTACCATATTTGGTATAATCTTCTTCAAATAAACTGTAACTATTGACGCCCTATTAGATTGATTGTTAAATATTTTTTAACAAATAGAAAGGTCATTTCTCTTAAAGACTTTTTTTTTTAAAAATTCACTCTTAGATGACTTAATCGAAAATGATAGGATTGTGAGGTATTTAAACTATTAATACCAAATATTCAGACATCTTTTCATTGATAAGTCATTAACATTGTGTTTAAATCCGATTTAAATGTGATTATCAAGCACTTTCCAAGACCTTTGTCATTTCTTCTCTCTCGGATTTTCAATCTTAATGGTCATCTGCATACTTTACCTTCAACCTAAACAATTTGATTGCTTGGTTATTTTTATTCTAAAACCTTGTGGATCATTGTGTAGGAGTTCTGCTTCTAAATATTAGAAAGTTCACAGAATAATTAATATTGCACTTTATGTCCCTCTTCAAGTATATGCCCCATTCCTTGGTTGTGTAGCTGTCAACTAAGGCGGTATTACCTTAATTTTTTCTTAAAAAGCAAACAGTTCTTTTGTAAAGTACCATTTGTTTGTGTTTACGTGAATACATCAGTTTATCTTCTCAATCCTTTTCTTGTAATTGAGTTCTGAGAGAGAGCACGTACAATTTATTTCCATGTACTTTATTGTTGGACAATTTCCTATTTTTAATTAGAAAATGTTAATAATAAGCATTGATGGTTTTGTACTATTTTCTAGAAATATGATGTATTCTAAGTCTGTTCCTTTCTTCTATCCACAAAGAATTTGTATAAAATAGGTTTCATATGTATTCTTATTTGTGTTTGCATTAGATATCTGTGATGTTGAGTTTAGATATTGAATAATCTTATATTTTATGGTATTTTCTTGTTATTCTTTTTTCGTTACACAGTTCATTATTTTAATTTAGTCAATAGTATATTATAATTACAGTCTAGTTACTATTAAATTATAAGTTCTATTTTATGTATTCTATTTCCGAAGACCATCCGAAAATCCAGTAGACAGAGACCTGAATCGAAGGATTGTGTCAGGACCGATCAGGGGAATTAGTGTTTTGATGGGGTAGGAATGAGGGAGGTGTGTCAGAAGTTATTGTTGGTATTGTGTCTTCTTGTTCGCTAAACCTTGTTATTTATTTGTTTTATGAAATTTTGAGTAATATTATTAAATCTTTAATTTTGATATCGTCGGTATCATTTGATTTTTTTTTTTTAACAGATTTTTTAAAATATAAATTTAATGATAAGTTTTTCAAATTAATCGGTTAAATGACATAATCTGCGCAAATAAATGAATGCTTCACAAAATAATCAACAAAATATTTCTATTAAGTTCGAAATTTGAAATTTATGAATTTAAAAACGAACAATTTTCGTGAAATAACTAATATATAGTTTCAATAGATTTTCAATACTTTCTGTAAATGTGGTTAGAATGGATTCATTATCATGCCTAACGCTAATGTGTGAGTTTGACTGATGGTAATAGGAACTGATTAAAACAATGTTTTGAGAAAAATTAGATAAAAATAATAATATTAAAATATAATTTTATCGAGGAGCCATATCTTATTTTCAATTCATTACGTATGTTTACATTAACATAATGATGTTAACGTATCATTTTTTTAAAAGTGATTGATAATAATATGTTAACCTGTAACTTTTTTGATTCTTCGGATCTAGTGGACTAAGATTCATAAATAGATGGATATTTTTCCGTTCAACTGTTTATCGGTTTCTACAATTGAGGACTTCTATATTTGGCCACGCTTACTGTAGCTCTAGGATTGGACGATCGAAATACCTCACTAGGAGAATTCTCGTCTTTCAACTGCAATTTTTAAGTTTTATTATCAGTATAGGCCTCTAAGTTACATGAGTACATCTCCACCAGAAAAAAAAAAAAAAAAATCTCTACCCAAGAAAAATTTGCAATAAATTAAATACAAAAATAAATATATACAACCAACAGAACATAATTAAAATAAAATGCATTTATAAATATATTGATTAATCATCAAGAAATACACGCAAAAAAAAAAAAAAAAAAAAGATATAGACGTCCAAAAATTAGTTATTACAGAAGTAAATTTAACTAATAATTCTTCCATAACTTAAAAAATCATTTCTGAATTGATTTAATGAAATTAAAAAAACCTATTCCACAATGTAAAAACGTTATTAAAAGTCATTAAACTTGGATGAAAGAAGAATAATTTTTTCCAGAAAATCACTAGTTTATGCTGTCTATTAAGAACGTAAAACTGTATAAGAAAATCGGTTTTTAAATAAGCATGTCGGATATCTTGTATTGAAGTTTGCTATTGAGCATTATTTCTTCAATGATGTTTTCTCGCATAGCAGATCTTTTAAAACTGGTCAAATTGCACTGATTAGGTTGTTGAAGATTACGTAAAAGCATGATTAGACATACATTTTTTAATTTCAATGTATGAGCTGGTAATCCAGAAGGACAGAGACTATTAAGAAACTCTTGCAGATAATAGATTACATTATTAATGCTTACGATTAAAGGTCCATGGATCATGTTTTTACAAACCATAACAAAAAGCAAAGGATCCACATTTCGATTTGGTTAAGAATTTTATTTGGCAGAAATAATTAAATTGATTTCATCTGGTAGTATTTAATTTCGAACCATAGAAGGTATATGAGTGTGACAATTTGTTATCAATATCAAGATCTATTTACTTTAATATAGGTTACACTATACTTTTGTAACATCTCATGTAGAATGGCGATTGTCACCTATCGGTTGATAATCAAACTTCACTCTTATCTACTTACTATAGATTTTTTAATAAAGAATTAATGTAAAATCAGTAGATTTTATTATTGATAAACTATCCTGAAACTATAAAGATAGTGTGGTTAAAATTCGGTACAAATTGGTTCAGTAGTTTTCGCAGTTAGTGATCACAAATAAAAAATGTCTTGTCCTTTTATATAATAGTATAGATATAGATAAACGACGCTATATAGTTTTGAAATTTCATTTTATACCAGCATACCAGTATCCTAAAAAATCAGGACTCTTCAGATTTTCTAGGACTGAACTTTTGTCTTAATCTACAGAATTATTCCTCCAGGATTGCTTTTAAAAATGTCCGAGTGTGATTCGTAGGTTCTGCAAAACGGAACTATAGACTAACAAACTTTTTACAATTGACATGAGCATACTCTTCATACTTTAGCGGAGGTAAGCTGACAATGCACGTCCGATGTTGAGCACCGAAGCAGCTGAATTGAATCCACAAGGTTCGCATGCAAATGGAAGTTACTAACCTTGACCTGGGTCTTACAACAGAGACAACAATTTACCTTTTCGGTGGGTAGCTCTTTCTAAACCATGGGATGATAGAAATTAAATTATTAAGTGATTTTAATAAAATTAAAACGATTTTAAACTGACAATAAAAAAACATTAATCAGACTCAGAACAAATTTGTTGAGGAGTCGCAGATGTAACAGATTCTGAACGTAAGTATTTCTATTCTGAACTAAAGGATAAAAAATTATATCATCAAAATTTAAATGTTTTGAGGCATCACAGACATAAATCAATTTGAGTTATTTTTATTTTTCATATATGTAAGTGCATATTTTGTCATAAATACATATTTTGGACTGTAATTGCATATTTATCTAAATATCCGGCACATCAGTATTTGGCATTTGAATATTGTTTTGTTTCTGAGCCAACAAAAAATTAAATATACATAAAAACCGAAAAATGGTGCACAATAACATAAGGAATGAGTTAAGTGTTTTTCCAGGCATTAATTCTTCTCTTGGCGTGAACTTTCTATCGCATTTGATTCACTTGAAATTGTTTAATGGGATTAATTTATATTCTGGTTCTGCTCAAATACTTGGAATGTTACCACACTTTTCTTATTTTTCTTCTTCCTACCAACATGCCATTTTAGTCTCTCACGCAGTGTCTACCAAGATACACCATACGTTAACTGTTTATTTATGCATTCCTAAAATGCTAATACTTGTTTAAAAGTATGTACATGAGTTCTCAATTGAGACATTTAGGAGTGGTGGATACGTGTTATATATATATATTTTTTTTTATGAAGTTGTATCAGCTACTTCACGGTTTTTAGTAACACATCATATTAAACCAGAAATGCGCAAATAAAACAAAGATAAGGTAAATGTTTAAAAAAACGTTTGTTACACAAACTGCGACTTTATCAGAAAAGTCTGGTTTCGATAATGATTCATGTTGTACATACTTCAGTTCAAACTGTCATAGACTTCCATAAATTAAGCCACTCTAAGTTTTATAACGAGTTATTTTTCATATTCGCCTTGTATTTTTGTTTTTTAATAGTCTTCTTCTTCCTACTTTTTCCCCTTTTAACAAAGTTGTTTCCATTTTAAAGTTTATATCTATTTATTTATATTGTGCACAATATATATATGAGTATTTTTCAGGTCTTAACGTTACAGCATTTGCATGGGCATTCATCACTCGCCACTCAACTAGCCCGCAAAATGTGCGATCTACTGGCAAGCCAGCTACTGGCGTACCAATTACCATATAAACATGCCATTTAATGGATAGTAGCAAACACGTGCTAGGTAATCGCATGAAATAGTGAGAGTAACTGACATATGTATCCCTGGACTATTTGTAACAAAGCAAGGAGCATTCAGGATTACGGATTGCAATGCATTGGATACGAGAAAAATTAAATGGTTTGGTAGAGCCACAGATCTCAACTCCGTATGTCCAAAAAGATCTAACTTCTGTCATATATATATATATATATATATATTATATATATATATATATATATATATGAGTCTTTTGTAATTGATTTATATCTGACTGCGTTTGTCCAATCAGAGTCAAAGATTGCGGTTCTTTTGAATAGGGATTAGTGGAATATTATTAAAGATATTGAAAATTTGGAAGTTGTAGGTTTATGATGAAGAGTAAAGATTATTAGATTATTCTTCCATTCTGTACCATTCTTGAATGTTTGCTATATGAGCTTGGTGTTTTAAAAATTCATTTTGTCTTTGCAGAGGAAAATTATGTATTGTGAATAAAAAGTACATATTAACTTGTGGATTATAGGAGATATCACACAAACGTTTACCATTAAATAAAATATATTATTCAAAACAAATACTTATCCAAATAATTAGCGTTTTCAGTATCCGGATATTAATTCTTATTCGCTGAGAATTTTATGGCATGGCATTATTTATAACGCCTAAAAGTGCATTGAAAACTAGATTACTTTTGTAACGATGACAAGAGACACTGTTGATTGGCCAGTCCATATGGAACGAGGTCAGACATAAACAGTACTCTTAGGCGACGAAATAGGAAAAATACATACTTGAATGATTAGCGGGTTAACACTAGCCTAATTGCTTAGCATGTGCTCTTCATTAGTGTTAGATAGCAGATTACTGGAACTGCAGATGTTTTGCTGTGGGTTTAAATTGGATGAGTTGCACACCCCATGCCAACAAATTGGACTTAACTCTTAGCTCGTGTCTTGTAATGTTCTTCTTGATTTAATTAAAGGGTGTCGAGAAATAAATTTGATTAACGGGACCAATAAAAGTCAAAAGTGATACATTTTCTGGACATCTAGAAATCTTACTAGGCTCCCCTCATTCGAAACTTAGTCCAATATTCTATCAACAAATTTAATAGACCTCAAAATAGAACACTAATAACTAGGGCCTCTTATAGGGAGGGAGAGGGCAAAATCCCCGGGCCCTGGAATAAGGTGACCACTTTAGGGAATTTCAATTACCGAGACACATCATGCAAAAAAAAACGTTAACGAAAACACTAACACTTCCACTGAACTCTTTATTTTTTATAATCAGTTTTATCAATTCAAGTAACAAGTTAATAATAATTATTAGCTAACGAAATAAAAATAGGCAAATATACTTGCCATGGGACCAGGTTTCTCTCTCGGCGGCCATGCTAATGACTATGAAGAAGACAGTCGCCTACTGACCAACTGACTGATTTTGATAAACGACTTAATTTGGAAAGCCCTATTCAGCTCATAAAACATTGCCACGTAAAATTTTATGACTTTCTTCCTTCTCTGTCCTGCCCACTTCTTTATTCTACCTTGAATCCTGCTTCAAAACCAAAGAGCCCCAATAGAAGAACAAATTCCCGTCTTAGGGCTCTTTTGTCATAAATGAGTATTTACCAATATGGAACTAATAAAAGATTGTTATTATATGAAAGACAATTTATGAGTCAATTCACCGATATCAAATTTATTCGATTTAACCCTATTTGATAGTAATTACTGTTCATATTGACTGGCATCTGACTGGGATAAGAGGAGATATTGGAAAAGGAGTGTTTTAAATGAGCTTAAGGAAGGGGCATGTCTTATTTCAGGTGGGAGAGTGTTCCAGAGGGTAGTGGATCGGGCTAGGAAGGAATGCTGGTATAATGTTGTTCTATGGAAAGGCAAGTATAGGTCAGAGGAACGAGATCTTGTTGTGAATCGGGAATAGAAGGAAGACTTAAATTTTAACAGATCATAAATGTAGGATGGGCGATGGTAATAAATGGCTTGATAAAGGAATGAACCTCGGAAGTATGATTTGCGGGTGGATGGGTAGAGCCACTTCAAGTCCAAGTACAGATGTGAGACATGGGAACGCCTCGGGGTTCCAAGAACAAATCGAACGATAAAGGTGGTGATATATATATATATATTATATATATATATATATATTTTTTCCTTTGTTACTCCTTTAATCTCAGTGTCTCATCGTTACTGAAAGCCTCTGTAAAATTTCCACTAATGCTTTACTCAACCCTTAACCATCATGATAGGATATGATGATACTTTGTCAACGCTTTTGTTATATATAATGTAGTGATGAACTATGTTTAAAGATGAAGATGTAATGAAGTAAAAAATTCGAATAGGATTAAATGGACTGTTTACTGTAGAAACAATAACAAAAAGTGATAAAGAAATCTTGACTTTTTATAGTACACTGAGAGACCGAAAAACCGAACATCTTGAATTATTTATTCTGATTTTCAAAATCAACTGCGAAGACAAATTTTATATTTTTATCTTATTGTCTCTCTTTTTTTCTTCTGTGACTGGGCTATAATCTGAATCAACAAAAACAGTCCTGTTCGAAAGAAGTCTATTTTTACTTGGAGAACATATTATTGACCATAAGAATTAGTAAAAGGCTTTGTTCTTAGGAATAACTAGTATATTGAAAAACAGGTATGTGACCATCAGACATTTTACAAATCTATTTAATAAAAAATAACAATACGAATATCTGTTGAAAAATAAAAATAAAAATATATTAATTAATAAAAAAAATAATATGTATACCCTATTCACAAAAACAAAATCTCACAGTTCAAAAATCAGTTGTTAAAGAATGACATATAAAAAATAATTTCTCCCCCGGAAACGAATACAGCCGTGTCCGGGATTAAAACGTTAACATTTCTCATATACCCCTACTTCCATTTAAAGCTCTATAAAAATTCTAAAGCAGTTACTATTTTAATTCTAAATTAAAATTCTAAGCAGTTACGGTTAGGCGTAATTTTACAAAACAAAAATTCATCTGCATGTTCAAAGGGTTTGGTTAATTATTGGGGGAAAAAATATTTCAACAGAGCATTAACAAAAAGTTTCTCGCAAAGAAAAGTACCACTTCAATGGCAGTTATAGATCCAGGCAATGAAATATTTGAAAAATACATTTCACACCACTATACTATTTGTATTTAGGTACCTACTTAAAAATAATTAAATAATATTCTAGAAAGATCTTAATTTTATTTTTAGGGGTTTTCCGCTAATGCAACACCACTGTGCGCCATGTAATAGTAGTGCATTGAAGTAATGTAGATTTTACACATTGAACGGAAAAATAAACGGTCAATTTACTGTTGGCAGTAACTATGCAACTGTCAATTGCCGCTAAAATAAACCTTATTTTTACCTATTTGTCCAACCGGAACCCGTTTATGACCAAGTCTACACATCCTATAGACACTCAAATAAAGTTAAGATCTCAACAGCTATATGTAATTCTTAACATCGAATTAAGATGTTTTGTTGTTTTTAGGGGAGGTTGACCGATCCTGAAGTTATTTTATCTTTTAATGTTTCATAACTTTTAATTTAAATATTTTATATTTGATTATTCTTTGATAAATTATTTATTTTTCTTAATTATATTTTGTATACCTATATTCATACTTTAACTAGTAAAAATTATATCTAAGAAATCAAGGGTGTATTCTGTCTATTGTATATCTACACTTTCATGTATGTCTGACAACTAAGATTTCTCATTTTATTCTATCAAAACATAATACAAAGTTGTTGTTTTTTTATGTATTATTATTTTTTTGTTATGAAATAATAAAGATTTGTTTTTTTAGGTTTCAGAATGGTTGGAGTTAAAGGTTCTTGAAGTTACACCCGAGCTGACGCAGTTGGGTTCGACCCTAAAAGAAGCTGAAGAACTAAGACGGTCACATCATGAAGTCATCAGTAAAATACAGGTTAATTACAAATTATTAAGATAAGACAATAAATAATTCCCATTTTGCTACATAACAACTTACAAAAGGTATATCGATTTTCTAAATATTAAATTCAGAGGAATATACAGGAGTAAAGTACAGTTTTATGTTTGTTGATGAATAATAACTAAGTTTTACTTGGGTTGATTGCTAAGGGCTGAAGTTTCTAATATCAATGCTCTCCTCCCAATTAATTGAATGTACTCCTTCCACATTGTTATAATAATTTATCTCCTTATTATTAAAATTATTGGATGCATAAGAATCCATTAATAAGTTTTCAAGTCATCAATTCATTTTCAATTGTCAACTTAAAAGTTTGAAAAACTTTTTGTATTGAATATATTTAAAACTAGTCTCTGAAAACAAAATAAGTAGAATTAAATTTTATATTCATATATAAAAACACCTACATAGTTTGATATTAGAACCTAAATTAATGTCGTTCTTTTTATACTAATAAAAAAAGTTTTGTTCAATATCAATGAAGCTATATCCAAACATCCTATATTAACATAATAATAATAATAATAATAATAAAAGGCCTACTATATGTTTGATTTGAGAAAAAGAAACGTTTTTTTTTTTTTTTCAAATTGAGTTTGAGCAGTTTATTAAACTATATGTGACAAAAAAATAATTTAACATTGAATTCATCTTCATTCCAATCTTAATATCAGGGTGCTAATGACCGTGTCCCAGAAAAATCAAATTTTTACAAACTCATTAATATTATTTAAGGAGTTCATATCTGCTAATTTTAATTAAAATTCGGTTTGTTTATTTCGTTTAACGTCACTTTATGCTGCGATGGCTAATCGGACGAATCTACGGTGGGAGTCCTAAATTTTGCCTATCCAGGTATAATTAGGATAGGGATCTTTAACGAGTACCTGACATCGTACAGGCTCGGGATTTCCCCCCATTTTACGTCCATTCCGAAGGACGGCATAGCTAAGGATTTTTACTCCCTTTGCATGAACTAAAAAATCCTAAGGTCATCTGCCGGGCTGCGAACCCGCGATCTTGGGTTTAGTAGGTTGCTATGCTAACCACTACACCACAGGTGACCCCTAAAATTCGGTTTAAAATAGTAAATAACTTATATCTGTACTCAGTAGTAGAGCATTTCGCCATCTGTTGAGTATTGCATGAACTATTAGCCCCTTATTCCATACTGCTTTCCTATATACATATATTTAATAGGATTACTTTGGTTTAGAATCTAAAACTTCTTATAACAGAAAATAAATTTGTTTAATCTATTTTCTGACATTCTTAAATAAATAAAATTAACACAAATATATCTGTCATCCCAGTGAAAAAGTGGTGAGTGGTATCATCTTTTTACCACCCCAAAGGCAACACCCAGTTTCAATCCAAACTTCTTCTACAGCAAACCTTCCAACCCAAACATCATTAAAAGTTGACACTGTTCCTAGTATTCCAAGACGGGTCCAAATGAGTTCCCCGAACCAAAAGTTTTCTTCATTATAATAACATTGATATTGCCTTACTGACGGAGACACACTTCACAAACCGATCACATTTCTACATACGTGACTAGAACAGACCATCCAAAAAAATCCATAAATCCTTACCCCATTCCCTTATTCCTTCCACTCCAACTATAGAAATACAAGCAACCTCGGTGGCATATCCACAAGCCTTTACAAATTAACTTTCTCAGCTGTATATTGCCCTCCAAATATTTCCCTTTCCTATAATCACCTAGAATCCTTATTCCGATCCCTAGGACCTCGCTTCATAGCAGGAGGAGACTACAAAGTGTTTAAGTAAGCTTTTTATTTTAAATAACCATGCTTTAAAAGAATAATTTACTTAAACACTTATTCATCATGAAAAAAAACCCCCACAACAATTCTTTTTATTCACTTAACTAATTCGGCTAAAAATTCTACTTAACCACTTATTCACAGGGATGATAGATAGATAGACCATCAAAATTTTTCCTGTCTTTTAATTAACTTAAAAAAAAGTCTATGTTCTTAATTTAATATTTTTTTTCCTTCCTTATGGTATGTTTCTAACAAAGATGGAATGGTCTCATGCTAAAATTTCAGAAGATCACAAAATAGGATAAATTATTAAAAAAAAAATATTAAAAATTATTTCTATTTAATTAATCAGAAAGACCTGATGTATACAAAGAATTCGGAAAGCATGATAATAAGGGTTAAAATTGGCACATAATTTTTTTAATTTTTTTTTTGATGAATCTATACAAAAAAATTAGTACTGAAATTACTGCAAACATACGAAGAGTAGAAGGAGACATATGGGGGGGGGTGGTTTTGGTTTGGTGCAGTTGTAGTAAAAAACATCCCTATGAGTCTTATCGGCTTTGAAACAGGAGGTCTGCTAAGCCTTTTCATTATTATTGATTCCAAAAGAAACTCTTCTCTTATTTTACTTACATTAAGATGTTTCTGTTTCATATGGATTTTCGAACTTAAATTTTAATGTAATGTAAATATTTCATTGGGTGCTTTAACAAGATGGAGTTATATTGACAGTCATAAAACAATATTTGAGAACAATGTACCTGCTCTTATTAAAGTAAATACTCTGCATTTTTTAAACTGTCTTCCCAGATGGAGTGTTGGGCGATTTAACTTTACAAAGCTTCAATAATACTTTAACATAGTCAAAAGATGTGTTACTTCCCAAAACAACAGTGTTACACTAATGGAAGTAGTGCTGAAGACCAAGCATATGATGCATCTCTTTTATTGTTTTATAAACGTAATTCCTTTTCTTTTTTTTTTACATAATAGATAATACTTATGTACTAAAAAGAATAACATATTTATAATAGTTGTTTCTTAATAAACATTATGTACAACTTATTATTATTATTTTTTTTTTTTACTATCTCATCTTCTTTCTCTGATTCAACCTAAAGTTTTTTTGTTTTTTTATATTTTGTTTTTTTTATTTTGCATATCTCTTTTGTGTCCCTAATGAGAGCCATCATTATTATGGCTGAATCTTCAGCATAAAAAAAAGTTTTGTTAAATTAAAAATTCTTTTGTACTTTTAATGATCTATATTGAATCCAGTGGCCTTGGCATGCTCAGCCCTTTAAGTTTAATTTATTTCAGAATGGGTAGAATCTTTTCAATACTTAGGTGTAACCATAGAAAGTAGGCTAACATTTAATTAGCATTATAAATAACAATAACCCTTGTTATGGAAGGGTGCTACATCATTGAGTGTACTGTATTGCCGCTTTTATTCATTGTTTAACGACATTAAAGTTTTTCAATCAATTTTTGGCTTTTTATCTCATATTATTTTAGTTTTCATTTACACATTAGCTTAATTTATTAAATTCAGTTTTATTTAGTTAATTTTAGATTTTAACTGTACATTTCAATTTAGCTAGGAGCTCTTAGGGAAGCCAGTGCATCTCTGGTAATCCCCTTGCTCATGCCTATGTCCAGCGGCTATATTAACCTAAAGTGAGATATTTAACTCTTCTATAGGTGGCAGGATAATGTGGAGGCCGACCTGAAAAATCTAGGAGTAAGAGGATGGCGAAGAAAAGCTATGGATAAACTCCAATGGTTATCTCTTCTGCGTGAGGCCAAGGCCCATCTAGGGCTGTAGAGCCAAGCAATAAATAAATAAAAAACAAATGTTTTATAAAAATAATGTTAATATTATTAATATTGATTTTTTTCTTATATCTGAGCAGTGACTTTAATGTTTAAATATATTTAACAGGAAACAAGGCTCTTGTAATTAATCAACTATAGACTGATTTTATCATTCAAAAATATTGTTTTATTTTACATTAAAAAAAAGTAAATTTTAAGAAAAACTGTTTTAATACTTAATAAAATAATCTCTCTTGGAAAAACATATTAAAATTAAATGTTACTCAGAACATAAATCACCAATTTGCAGGATTCGTATCTTTTTTCATATAAAACAATTTATCAAAAGTACCCAGATTTCACATGTAAGCTACAGTGGTCGATCACCATTATTAAAAAATAGAGTGTATAACTCATAATTACAACACTTCTTATTTCTCTTCCTTCATATACTTTTCATAGTAGAGGAGCCTCAGTTCATTTGCACCATTCCTAACGATCCGATGCCAACTGCATCATTTGTTTCACAGTCTTTCACCTTTTTATTCCTAACTTGCGTACATATTCCTAATACATGGTTAGTAATCTTCTTCATGGTATTGTACCAATAGGTCAACCTACATATATATATATATATATATATATATATATATATATATATATATATATATATATATATATATATATATATATATGTAAGGTTTGAAGATCTGTCTCATTCTGCAAAAATGTCTGAACCACCTCAGTTGCCGTTTATGTAAGAAGTCTTTTAGTGCAGAAACCGCAGGTTTTAGCAGTGACTTTGCAAAAGTTTTTCATTGCAACTGCGGTATTTCGGCTTTTGTGCTTTTCTAGTGTGATCCAGCTCTATCAAGGTAGGGAGAAATTCTTTTATATGTATATATATAAAATGGTACATATTTAAATTGAGTATTGAGCAGGTTCATAAGGAGCTTCACATTGGTCGATTATAATATATATTAGTATTATTATTAATGATTATTCCCTTTTTAAGAGAGCAAATGAACCTGATTTCTTCATAATTTCCTAGTCTTTTGGTTATTATCCTCTCTTCTCTTCTTCTGTCCACTTGTTTCCTCATCTTTTCACTTTGAGTTCTTGTTTTAATGTTTGTTTTCTAATTGAGGTTTCAACTTTTTGCCAATCATGTACATCATATGATCATTTTTTGTGAGGTTCTGCTGTCTGAGGTCTTCTTCTACTTTGGTATGGACTTATTTTTGTTTATTGTTTATTTGGGCTTAACGTCTTTATGTACTCCAAGTAGGGCAAGGGATATCCTACAGGTTACCAACCTATTCTAACCAGGATGGTAAGTCCAAGATTCATTTTGTGGGTCCTTTAATAACAAAACAAATTTTAGCCCACCCAGGTGAGATTCCAGCCCACAACCTTCAGTACCGAGCGCGCTGAGACCGTTGCCCCAACTCACTCAGCCATGGAGTTCCCTGGACTCATTGTTGCTGGTTTTTTCAATGTCGAAGATTCTTCTTGTGATTCTGTTCTGGTCCATTCTATGTATGTGTCCATAAAATGTTGCTCTCTTTTTTCTGAAAACAGTTGTTACTGTTTCAGTGTGCTTGTATAATTCTGATGATGGTCGCTTAATCCATGTTCCATTTCTGTTAACTGACCCTAATATTTTTCTGAGGATCTTTCTGTTTTTCAATATATTTTATATATTTTCAATTTTTTATTTTATTTGTTTGTATATTTTTATATATACTTTTTATATTTTCAATATATTTTATTTATATATATTATTTTAGTTAGTAAACGTTCTCTGGAAAATCATCATACACTCGATTAAAGCTACATTAATTTGCATTGATTCTGTTTTGTGAATATAACTGATTTCACTTATTATCATTCAAATCCTATCAAACTTGGTAAGTATTTTCGGAACTATGATAGTGTAATATTTGTTTTTTAACCTCAATTGCTCATGATAAGAGTATATAATAAAGAAAAAGGAAACATGTTCAACTTGTACTACAGCTATCGCAACATAAATAAAATATTGTGGGATAGAAGGAAAGGATACAGAGTTCGATATGGTACAGAAGAAACCAATCACAATGAACAAACCTATTAAAAATAACCATGACTTGATAAGGCCAGTGCTCCTATTGTAAACTCCTATTACGAGCAAGATATTGAATATTAAGTTGATAAAAATTGTAATGAATACAATTGGTATAAGAAAGATGAGTTCTTGATTCATTGCTACTGTTACACCAAACCCACAGAGCTCCAAGAGATTAATGGTGGCAGCGATGTAGCCAACGATGAGCGACCCGGTTTTCAAACTACAACAGTAGCATTTTGTAAGCAGGAGATGGCCGCCCATCCTGTCAATTGCGCACTACACACTGCTTTCTCTATGGGACTGGTTCCTGGTGAAGGAGGAAAAGAGTTCAGTTTAAGGAGGGGGCAGTAACCAATGCTGCCATCCTATTCAGTTGGGTATTCCCCAAGGCCATTCTGTGTATAACAAATTATCTTTGTCTTGGTATCATATTTATTTTTTATCTAGGTAGTTACGATTTTTTTTTTTTTTACATTATTATATTCTGAACTCGATCAAAAGGACGTTTATGATCGTTGTTATAAACCCTGTAATAACACTAAAAATAGCATTTGTGCCAAAAATAGATACTTCAAGGTTACTTCAAGTATCTTAAGTTTTGCTTCTTATTAAGAAGCAAAACTCAACCAATTTTTCACAAAATTAACATGCTTTGAAGATTAATTGAACAGTTGACTCGTTTTCAAAATTTGTCTTATCTGCTTCTTCACGACAACCTCCGATATGTATGTACTGTTTACTAAAACACCAAGATAAACTTGAAACTAGGTTAAAATATGGCATATTACAATCAGTATCAATTTAAACAAAAAACTTAGACACTTAGACGTGGGGCTTGTGTAGAACTAACGATAAATAAAGAAACCATTTCTACTACGTTCAACCTATACAAGTGAACAAACTATGCAATAATGCAATTGAGTTCGGAAAGCGCCTATACGTCAAAACTTAAGAATCCAATTACAAGGGGGTAATTTTCCTTCGGGGGGGGGGAGGGGATTTTAGAAGCCTTTGCACTTTTGGGGGTAATTCGGGGGAAATTCGAGCTATCATTGAATATATGTATAACACGTCATCAGCAGGGCTGCCGATTGGGGGGTAATTTTCCCTCAGGGGAGGGGGGATTTCGGAGCCTTCGCTTCCGATTTGGCAGATATTTTCTTCCGTGGTGGAAAATCGAATTGAATTTTTTAATCGATTTTAATTTTAAAAAATCGATTCAACCTAGTGGCGTATAAGTTGGCTATAATAAGTTTTTTTTTTTTTAATTTTATAACAATACCTAATTACATAAATTACATTAAATATACGAAGAATATTTTAATTTCTAATTAAGACATGAAGATATTTATGAACTAAATGCCTCCTTATTAACATTACTCATTTGTTTTTTGGAGGAAATGGGGGGGGGGGGGGGGGGAGTTTTGAAACGGTTGGGGGCATTGGGGAAGTTTTGCTTTGACGCGGGGGGAAAATGTTATTTCAGAATCGGCAGCACTGGTAATAGGTATAAACTGTAATTTTTTCTCTTCAACATTAATTTAAAATTTACTCCATAATCAGGTTTTAGTAATGATTTGATTCTTTCATCTCTCGTATGTTAGCGGTTGACCGTATGTAACTCTTGAAAAGGAAATTGATAATCATTGTCCTCTTCTTTTTTCTAATGTATTTATATATTTGTTCTATGCGGTATCGACTATCCAAACTTAAGTTTTTTTGTGTTTTTTGTTTTGCATCATCAGGTTCTACCGAATTTATTATTGAATGATAACAATCTGTGGAATATTGCACGCCTGTATATTGAATATCTATTATCTCTGAAATTCTTTTATGAATACCTCTTCTAAAATCATTCATTTGCAAGGCAACAAAAGAGTAAAGTGTCTTTAAAACTAATAATATATGCTATTTGTTTCTCTTTTGCCTCACTTGCTTCCACACTTCGAACCAAACAATTATTTTTGCAGTACAAGTTTGATGAAGAGTAGTTCACAGTTTGTTTTCGGTGGTGGCTGTGAAGTTGTTTTACTTTTTTGACTCTTACGAATCTAAATATATTTTTTATTTGTGTATTTCTGTTTTCATATTGCATGAATATGTATAAAATCTGTAAAACATTAATTAACCCAGTATATCTAGTATTTTACTTGAAGCAGTTCTCAAGACTAATATTCCACAAGTATTTTCTTCTAAGTTAATTCTCACTTGAATCATCTTCCACTTGATTGCATATGATGCTAATAGCAATCTGTGATCGTTTCCCTATGTTTAATTAAAACCCTCCAAAAAATGTTATGGTTAAATAGTAACATCAATAACCATTTAAGAATTAATATTGCTTTGCAAAATATTGGTTGGCATTCAACGAAAAATATTGTCCATTTAATACTGTATAAATAAGATGAAACTTTTACTGTCATTTTATAAAAATAAAAGAGATATATACATTTTTGTTGAACCACAAATAAAATCTATCGTAATACTCCTTGTACAACATTGTACACCATAATGCTGTACAAGGAGTATTACGATAGATTTTTATTTTTGGTTCAACAAAAATGTATATATCTCTTTTATTTTTATAAAATGACAGTAAAAGTTTCATCTTATTTATTCAGTATTAAATGGACAATATTTTTCGTTGAATGCTAACCAATATTTTGCAAAGCAATATTAATTCTTAAATGGTTATTGATGTTACTATTTAACCATAAGAAGCTTAAACAAGACGTAGATAAAAATTAAATTAAAATATGGCACTGGTTGGCCGAGGGAGTAGGGGCAAGGGAATCAGGGCGTTCGGTACTGACTGTCGTAGTTTCGAGACCCACCTGGGCTGGTCAAAATTAATTTAGTGGCGGATCCATGAAATTTATCTAAAAAAAAAATTTAATTACACAAAAAACACTACTGTAAACCGACATTTATTACAAGTCAATTAAATGAATCTGGTTTAATAAGTTTGCATAGTACCAACAAAAGTTAAATTATCATTCAATAATCTCACAGGAATTTGAAATTAAATTTTATGAACTAAATCGCAAGGGATTTCGTTATGACTTTTTTAAATTTTCAGTTATAACCGCTGGGTGAATCTGGTCATCTCAGACAAGGAAAACAAAGCAAATAAATCGTAATGAGGTGGATTCTATTTTTCTGATAGTACAAAATAGACGATTGCATTAGCAGCTAATCTCGTGCTTTCGGAAAACTGTGGGTTTGGAAGATTAAAAGGTTTCTTTAAGTGATCGCATTGTTTATATAATCCAAATTCTGGTATGCAGTTTTAATTATTCCATACGGTAAGCTGTATAAAAAGGTAAGAATATTATGACGAATAGTATAAATTATGTACTGATTAGTAAATTTAATTAAGGAGACTAATTAGATATGCACATAAATGTAACTGTCAGTAATATATCTTAACAGCCAATTATATTAGAAGTTTAAAATATTAAACTTACATATTTAGCTTTGCAAAATGTGTAAATTTGATCATAATTTGACGTACCGAAATATACAGTTAGAGTCAAAAGTATTCGTACACTAGTATAAGTTTTATTTTCTTTCGTTTAATTTTGAATTTATTTATTTATTCAGCAAAACCAGAGAGACGACTCTGGAGGGTGTTTTAACGATGCGCTAAAGGTGAGGCGCCACTGCGAACGGACTTGACTTTAGCAGTGTATAACGTGACAAAATAAAAATTCCATATATAGTTTCTTATAGTAAATTTACGGAGCTTTCAGATAGAAAATAGAAATTTTGGATCGAACAATTAGTTTCGGAATGAGTATCAATAAACGTGTTTTTCAGAGAAGTACGACCACAGATAAAGAGTGCCGAAATGAAGGGTGTGGAGTACATGAAATATGCGATAATTTTTGACTTCACAGCTTTGTTAGGAGTAGTTAGAAGGTAAACATATTAAAAGTCCCATTTGAATATTAAACTACTTTAGCAGTATTAGTTTAACGCTTCTAGAATGGATTAAAAGATCTGATAGGATGATATGCATATATCGTTTCTATGTATGTTATATTTTAAATTTGTCCCATCCTTTAAAAATAATAATGATGTGAAGCAAAACTAAAAAAATGCTAATTTGATTTTCAGACATGAAACATAACAGTATTGCTAATTAATATTCCTTATACACTTAAATCTCCTTAGGTTATATAAAATATATAATATAATAAATAACATGGACCGCAATAATCTTGTCCATAATAATAATTATTCAAATGGTTCACTACATGAACATTCAAGTGATGAAGGCCTGAAGTTGTATCATGACAAAAAATGTGCAATTAATGAATTACCATAAAATAAAATTGTTAATAAAGTGAATAAATAGGCATCTTTTATTTTTAAGATAATCAATTTTTATTGCAAAATTTATTATTTAAAGAATTTTTCACAACATAATATTTGCCCTAAACATCTTGTGAAATCAGCAGTAGGTGTGGATAATCCTTTTAATAACAGTTTCCTTTGTGCCACTAATAATATGCTTTCATCAATAATATGTATAAACAAATCATCTAATTAGAAATAAAACAGACTTTTTGGATAATATTTAAAACTAAAAACTACATCATTTTGTACATGATATATGTATATCATATATATGTGATGAAAAATAATAAAGACATAAACTTCAATGAATTAAAGAACAGTTTAAATCTGGTAATAACTAAATGCAAACACATTTATGAAAAATCTAAATTAAACTTACTCAATAAAAAACTGGATAGACATATAATTAAAATTAATAAACTGAAAATTCCAACTCCTTCATCGAATAATGATAATCATAACAATAATTATACCTCATTAACAGCAGGTAACATATACATAAAAAATACTGACAATAAAGTTGATTTAAAACGTATAATAAACAATTTAAAACATTAAACATAACATTTTAACATTAAACATAATGATTTAAAACATTAAACATAAAAACAACAACAACAACAACAATGGCGCTATAGTCCATGCAGAACCTTGGCCTCTTCCACAATTCCTCTCCATTCGTTTCTGTCACCAGCTGCTCTCCTCCAATTCCTCACACCAAGTGTCTTTAAGTCTGCCTCAACATCTTCCCTCCAGCGCAATCTAGGCCTTCCTTTTTCTCTCTTGCCTCCTTCGGGAAGCCCATTCAGCATGATTTTTGGCAATCTGTTGCGGATCATTCTCTGAACATAGCCCAGCCATCTTAATCTCCTTTGCTTTATTGTAGCAACCAAATCTGGAGCTTTGTGCAGTTCCCTTAGTTCCTGGTTGCTTTTTATTCTCCATATATTTCCATCTTTAGTAGGGCCGTATATCCTCCTCAAATTTTTTCTCTCCCATCTATTTATAATGCTTTCATTCTTTGCAGTGAGCGTCCAGGTTTCACTCCCATACAATACGACTGGTTTAAGGATGGTTTCGTAAACCCTTATTTTAAAATTTTTTGGGAGCATTTTTTTGCCTATTATTATACCTATTATAACACCTATTACCAGCCTATTAACTCACTATTTAGTGAGGCTGGTTTATACCTACGGAATTACTAGAATTAGAAAAGTTCTAAAACTATTGCTTTTCAAACTTGTAAAATTGCTGTTAAAACATTTTAGTAACTGTTGTTTTATTTTTTAATTTTCATGGAATATTTGTTATTGATACCTATGTAGCATAGAATACATTATAAAAACAAAATAAAATAAAATAATAATAAATTTTTTTCGCTCATTTTAATGAAAAGACACTATGTGTGCGTTTCAATTTTCTTATAAAAATCAGATTATAGCGTCCAATCTACAATGAATTTACATTGCTATTAAACTTCTATCAATTTCTTTGAAAGTTTATGTATCGTTATTCAGCAGAGAAATAAATGAAAAAAAAAATAGTTATTTCTTACCTTAGTTTGATACACGATCATAGTACTGGATACTGTATCATAGTACCCCCTCATAGATATGCATTTTTCTTTACCTATATAAGCCAATAATAATGAGTGATAAGGTATATCGCATTGTGAATCTATTGGTAAAAGTATAAAATAACTTTATTTTACAATGGCATACAATATATTAAAATTACATCGATAAATGTAGGGGGCTTTCCAATAAACCCTTAAAATAACAGAGTTTCTACTTTAACACTCTAAACATTCTAGAAGCCTAGGCTATAACTGATTCATATTTTTCTCTCACATTTTCATGGTATGAATATACGACAAGAAAGAGGTAGATATGTATAGAATACAACAAAACCAGTAATAAAGTCTTTTCCAGCTGCATAATAGATGGAAAAATTAAAAGATTAAACATCATGAGCAGTGAGCCGACTACGATACAAAAAACAGTTAATATTAACCACAGCCTAATCAGCCATGTTTTTTTCTTCAAAACACCAACCAGGAGCATTATATTGGTTATTAATCCTAGAATTATCACAGCATACACCACACCAGCAACGATAGCTACAATATCAGTATCACTGTCACTGAAATGCTTTTTTTTATACATCACGAATATTTCTGGCATCCTAGGTAGCAGAAAAACCATGGCAATGAGTTTGATCAAGTGAAATACGGTGCCGAAAATAGATATAATGATGGAACCTGTCTCCAGGCTGCAACAACAGCATTCTTTGAGTCGGGGAAGAAACATGACTTTGGCAGAATAGCGAAGGCAAGTGTCTGCAACGAGCTCCCACTAATCTCTGAAGAGAAAAAGAGAGCTATATACCTACGTCTGGAGCTGTGACTTGTCGCCGAGAACGGAATTGTCACTGTTCCAAGGCTATGGAACAGGAACGATTGTAGTAGTAACAGAAAGTCTCACAAATCAAGTAGACTGAAGTGCTAACTGTTCCGAGGTTCCAAGTCCCAATTCAAATCCTAACTGTGACTGTGACAAATAACTAATCAGACTATTTTTTTTTTTTCTTAAATAGTTCATTTTTAACATCCGGGTAAAATTTACGGAATTTCACAATTTTTATCAATCGAAATACGAAGCCAACTTTGAAATCAATTATATTGTTTCTGCTTACAAATCAAAAATATTACATATATTTATTTGTTTTATTTTTATTTTTAAAAATTATAATTTGCCTTCCTATGCAAAAATATCTATGTACCTTTTTATGTATTACTTATGTCGAAAATTTTATTTTTTATTACAGAAAAAAAAATGTTCTGTATTTTTTTTTTGTAAGTTCGTTACGCGAATACTACGTGAATAAATCGATTTTTATGATACTTTTTTTGATCGGTAGGGCATACTTATTAAAATCAACTCAGCGCTTTTTCATACACTTTTGATGAAACATTTAAATCAAGAAGGCTATTGAAAGATTGAAATTTTATTTTGTTATACATCAGATTTCACTTTAAAAAATGGGAAATTTTCGAATTATCAACTTGTTAAAAAAAATTATTGTCAGGCTATCAATAACAACGATGATATATAAATATTTGGGAAAAAAAATAGATTGGTTATTAATTCCTTCCATTTATTGGAAATATTCCACTTGGTAATAAATGTAATATGTAATATTTAGGACGTTTCCTTACCATGTACTTAAGACCAGCGAGAGTCAAACCGGGGTTCGTAGCAAATATACTCACCCGGGCTCTGTTGTTTATTGTTAAATAATTAAGTTAAGCTATAAGTAATTTATTGTGGAATATCATAGTACATACGCTTTGTACACAAGACGTAAATAAGATTCTGTTTCCGTCAAATATAAATTACGTGTTGCTCTTTATTGGCAACCTCCAGGGCATTTTTTTTTTTTTTTTTTTTTTTTTTTTTTTTTTTTTTTTTTTTTTTTTTTTTTTTTTTTTTCTTTTTGAAATTACTAACAAATGTTTTCATTTTGAGATTTTATTTACCTTAATTCTATTTTGAAAGTATGTTTATTGACTGACTAGAATTTGGTTCATATTTTGTAGTAAAATATCATTATTAGTAATAAAAGAGTCACTGAAATATGTTCCAAACAATTTTACAATATACTACTATTTTTACAAATGCTTACAAAAAATAATACTAATTATTAAATCAAATAGTTAAAGTGACATTGGTTTAGTAAGATGTTCAATTTCCAGGCTGATCAGCCAATCATTTGGTAGTAGTTAGGAAAGTTTGCTAACGATACCACCCACAATATTTTCCAATATATCTTCCTGTGCCAAACCATATAAACATTTAACAACCCCCCCCCCCCCCCCCCCATCTAATCCTAGGCCTATCTCTCGAACGTTAGCATACCGATTCACTAAATTTTCTAAGTTTCTTTAATAAATTAGATTTACCAATATATACTGTCGCAAATATAGAAAATATGGATTCCTCCTCAAACAAACAAAAACTAAATATACTATTTATGTAATGTTCCAAAGATATTACATTACATATATGATCCAGTTCCAACCTTTAAATCAGCTACATTAAAAATGTACTTACAAAGCAGAAGAGCTTGCTTTCGAACTACCGAGCAGGAAGTCTGGCTATTTCATCAACTTTATATAACATTTATTATTCACTAATGGATTGTTTTTGAGATCTATCACATCAAATTTAGTTAATATACTGATTATGAAATTTTCAATTATGTTCGACCAATCATTTGTTTATATAACATGTCTGTTTTGTAGTCCTTTTGATGGCTTACAACTTTGCTGAAGGAGGTAAGCGTATATATGTAAATTTGAAACATCATTAATCTATAAAATTGACTGATTCTTCTAAAAAAAGTTCATCATTGATCCCACATAATCAAACATTATCACTTGTTAATAAATAATATCGTTTAACATTTTTAATGGTTTACAAAAAAAGAACATGTAACTCAGATTTTTTACCTCCTAAGCTATTTAAGGAATTCGATGAAAATGTATGGAGTTATTTTATATATAACAAATATCAAAAGCCAAATGAGTTTGTATAACTACAAGTGTAAGAGAAGAAATTTTGAACTTTGAAGCTTTTTTGTTTTTGTATAGTTTGAAATAATACTATTATTTTTAAACCAGGAGGAGGTACCACTGGGTATTTATCTTCCCCATACTTCACATGACATTTTATTAATAAATGAAGACCGGTGTGAATATATGAAATATATATATGAAACATATATATATATATATATATATATATATATATATATATTTTAAATTTTAAAAGTTTTAATCGATTATATACAATAACATCTATATAGGTAATATACTAAAACTTTGTAAAAAGTAAATTTTTATTAGAAAAAATTAATTGTCAAGTAAACCTAATTAAAAATAAATATATCATAATAATAATGATTAATTATTAGTGTGCATGTGTGTGTGTGTGTATATATATATATATATATATATATATATATATATATATATATATATATATATATATAATCGATTAAAACTTATACACATAGTCCAATGTTGATAGAATAGAAATTTTAAAGTTTTCTGTCGATGAGGAAAAGTAAGAAGTTAAACTTCTGCTTCAAATCAAAGTGGAGATGACCTGATGCGTCAGCTCTCTTCCTGCTCGCCTGTAATGGCGTCTGGCACTGCCGTAATCAGCTGTATATCCAGAATAATCTCATTACAGTGAACTGTTTTTATGCAATTTGGTAAAATATAATGAAGGAATTCAGAATGTGTTATTTTTTTCGAAGTTTAGATGTTAAAAATCAGGAGCTAAAAATATTGGATGAAAGTTTCACTATAATATTTAATTTTTTTTTTCTATTACTTTAATAGTTGCTTAAAATTTGAAGATTCTGTATTTTAAAGGAAATTTACTACTACATTCGGGGAAATTTACTCTATATATCTAAAGTTATACATAATGAAATTAAGGCTTATTGATATCTAAATGGATTAACCTTGCAGATCTACATGTTCGTTTTGATACAATCAGATAAAATATTTTGATTAAATTAAATGTGTTTTAAATTTCCATCATCGAATGGTAGAAAAAATGTCAAATGAACAATTTTGATGTATAAACATATGACGTTGTGTCTGCGTAACATTGGGATTTTCCATAATTATTCCAAGAAAAAAAACACTTTAAATGAAATATTTCACCATTTTTTTCCTAATTTTTATCTAATTATCATTTTTTCCTCTGATGTGTAGACCAAACAGATTATCAAATAGCCTACATTTGAATTTGATTTTTCACTCTATGACCAACGTCTTTATTTTGAAAATAGATTACTATATTAGCAATAGCGTTGTGTAATGGAATTTAACCTAATGGGTTTTATTTACACATTTAGGCGTACATATTTCATTAATATAGTTGTCAATTAATTCTCAGCAGACATATATTTAAGTCCGTTTTAAATTTTTTTATTCCTTAAAATAATTTTTCTAATATAAATTGAATTCTGTAAAGTATGTTTATAACTTGTTTATTCGTTAATAATGATGTAAATTCATATTTATGTATTTATAAATTTCCTTTTAATAGATTCTGGATCTTTCCAATTGCAAATAAACTAAAAAAAATATAAAATAAATTAATAAAACATTTATTGATTTAATGCCCTCATCGTAAAATTGGCCGTGTTATTAGTTGAATACAAGAAATGGTGCCATGGTAATAGTAACTATTACAGCCAATATCATTTACTGCTCAATTCTTTTCGTTTTGTTCATCAACGTTTGTCATATCAATGATTCATTCTAACCATTTCCACAAATAGTGTTATATTTCATAAAAGGAACAATATTTTCTATATTAATTTTACTAATGCCTATGAACAAATTAAATTTAGTAATAAGGTTTTAGATTTGCATACGTTTACTACTTACAAACTTATATCTAATGAAATTTAGATGAATTTACTGACATATTCAGGGATGTTGACAGATTGTTATCTATACAGGGTGAGTATCTCTTAGTGTAAAAAAAAAAAATTGGGTGAAACTAGAACAAAAATGTAGACAAATGCCGCAGACCTCACCTTCCTATTCCAATCCATTGCAGATATATGATAAATCAAAAACTTTTTTGAGGGAACCACGTTTTTTATCATAAAAGCTGTAATATCTCCATTTTTTAAAATATTTTTCTAACTTGACCACATTTTCGGATTTAGCATTACATTTTCTATAAGAACAGAGTACATGTAACCTTGAATATTACTAACTTGTGACCTAAAGAACAGCTTGATCTTCACCTTTTTTAGGGAAGTTACAATGTCGTATATTAGTTCAACGCTCACCGTTTTTCGAAAAAACTATCCACAAAACGTCATATCTTACAAAAACTTGCGAATTTAATCAGCTTTCGATTGATATATTGAAAGTAATGATTTTGTTAAGATTTCATGGAGAAATTCACTTTTAAAAACGAAAAAACATGGTGTTCTCATTTGGCTTGTAAATCAGTTACTTGTGTAAATAAAACATTATGACAATCCCTTGATAGAAGCGTGTATTTTAAACATCATAAACTCTTCATTGGAATAAAAAGTAAAGAAAATATTATTGTTTAATAAAAAGGAAAATTGTCAATAAAGCGACACCAGATCAGAGGATCTTATGTTATTAAATTTATTTATTTATTATTATTATTTAGGATTTATTTTATTAGATTTTCAATGTAAGGTTTAAAACCAATGATAATGAATATAGACCTTTATATTATATAATATAAAATATAATATATTTTATTTCACAATATTGAATTTATTTTTATTTCATTATCATTATCTCTTTTAACACACAAATAATATTTTTCATAATAGGTCTATATTCTATATTAGCCCTGAAGATGACCTATACACTGTGTCAAACCATTGGTCTTCAAATAAATATATTCTTTCGTTCATGACAATTCCCATTCTCCCAGCAAATATACCCCCTACAATATATTTCTTTATTGCTGTGCTTCAGTTTATTAGTTTATATTATTTTTCAGAGGTTTCCAAATAATAAAATTACCCATTATCTTTTCTCCTGTCTCCCTCTTTGAGCCATTATTAGTCTAGAAGGGCCTCATTCCTACCCCTTATTTACCTATTCTTTTCTGTTTTATTTCATCTGAGGATGTGCTTCTATTTTTTCCATTCTTCTTGATATATTTTTGGCATAAATTTATATTATTAAATAACTGTTATATATCTGTTAAATTTAAATTGAGTAAACTATTTCATTGAAAACATTGTTCATTGTGATTATACTGAGACTTATAATGTTCTTCATATTGTTGATACCAATCTTTAGCAAAGCATTTTTTACTTTTAGTCTAAAAAGAGCCCAGTTGAAGAATTGGTTGACCAGGCTGAGGCAGTCATCTCTCAGCAGGGAACGAGTCCAAGGGTGTATTCTGCAATGTCAAGATCCATTACATCTGCTTGGGATAATGTTAACAGTCATTTGCAATCAAGGAGTCGGATATTAGACTTGAATGTAAATTATCATAGGTATGTAAAAAACTACAAATGTTATCAACACTGTGTTCATTTGGATATTTATATTTGTCATATTTCCAATTATGTAATGTAATAAATAACGTAATACAGTTATCGTGTGATTAAGCCTTTATCAAAGTATTATTTTTAGCAATAACATAGATGTAAGATATTGAATTCTCTCTTCTTTTTTATGAAATATTTGAAATTCCACTAATGGTTTAATATGTTTTTTTAGTGTGATCAGCCTTTGCTAAAGACCAATATTTTATTTTGATATTCCTTGTTAATTGGAGTTGTTTTATTATCTAGAATTGTGCAATTGTATAGTGTATTATTAAATTATAAGTTTATTTGTTTTCATTGATTTTATTTGTTAAAATGTACCTTATTTTTGTCAATTTTATCCTGAAATAAAAGTAGTTTATATTTAAACCTTTTCTTACAGATGGGCTGAAGAGTTTGATGACTGCTGCACGTGCACTGAAGTTCTAGCTGAATCAGAATTGCCAGTAGATATAGATGACATGAGATCTCGTATCAATGAAATTAAATCATGTGAAAGAGAAGCTCTAACTAGGCTTGGAAGGACACTAGCTGCTGGTGCAGAACTTTTAGGGGCTCTTAAATCACTTCGTGATTCAGCAACTCTTGATTCCAGGCCTGACCACATTAAACTGTCTTCAGCACTTGGTAATGCTATCTCTCAAAAAGTTTTCTTATTTTTATTAAAGACTTATGTAGAAAAACACTTGTGAATATCAAAATACAAACTATTGGGGGAACTTAACCTATCACTTGTTAATTATTACCTAAACCTGTCACTTAATCATTAATTATAAGTGTATATTCATATATATTTTTTTGCCATAAGAAAAAAATTGCAAAAAAAAAAAAAAAAAAAAAAAAAAAAAAATTAAAAAAAAAAAAAATGTATTCATATATACCTTTTTAATCAAATGATTCCTTAAGATGACTGTAACCAATTTATAAATAACCTAAAACATTGTCTTGAAAAAGGTTTAAAAAAAAAAATTCAGATCACTTGAATTTATCTAGCTGGTAGCTCCTCCTGGCTTTGAAGTAGCTTTTAGTGTTTATTTTTTTCTTGTCATTTATTTACTCGTTTACAACTTTTTCAGCAGATTTGTTAGGTAAGAGTTGAACTATCATTGGCGTTTTCAACTCCTAGCTGTAAGTTGTTTTTGTTGTTTTTGCCATCATCTAAATGAAAACTAAAACTAAAAAGATGTTACTACAAATAGAGTGATTTTAAACTGAATTAAAAAATAAAGAAAACAATGTAATATTATTAGATAGGAATGAGATGGAAGAACTGCATAAAATAGAATATGATTACAACAAAAGTTAAGTGGTTATCATTAGTAATAAAAAAATAAAATAATATTTATTTTATTTTTTTTTTTTTTGACTTTATTCCTACTTTTTTTTAATGTACTAATTATTTATTTTATTTTGTTATTACAAATAATAATCACTCAATTTTTGTTGTAATCCTTCTTTTTTATTCTTTCCACCACATTTACTTTTTATAATGTACTTTTTTTTTTAATCTTTTTTTTAAATTCACCCTATTTCAAGTTATACTTTTTTTCTTATAGCTCTAGATGTAGACTTACTGCATAAGCCAAAACATTGGCACCACAATTGATACTTTATAATAAACACACAACTCAAACACCTCTCTTTAATTACATTTAATCAATCTGTTATCATTATAAATATTTTCAGCTGTTGCGCAAGTTGAAGGGTGGATGGAAAATCTTCATGACAGAAGAATAAAACTACAAGATAAAACATCAAAGGCAGTTACTGAATTAGAAGAATGCTTAGAACTTGCCCTGATTACATCGGAACTGATGAAATTGCAGCGGAACTTGGAGGAAAAGTCAACTGCACTTGTTAACACTTGTGATCAGCTTGGAGATACATCTGCCTCTGCTAGTCTTTTACTTCATGAACATTGTAAATTACTTCCAGAAGCAAAGGTAAGGTTGGAAGTTTATTGGTTTATTTTAGGGTTGTGTTAATCCCAAATTCAAAAGAAAAGGATCGGTATCGAGAATCAATAATCCAAAGTCAATTCCTAAGAACAAGTCAGTACCACTGAAATTGCTTTGTGTTGCCTAATTATTATTCTTCTTCTACCTAATGAGAAAAAATAAAAAAATAAAAATAAAATCCACGCTCCCTACATACCAAACATTAGTTTGTTGATGATATGACTTCACTTTTAAAATAAAAGCATAAGATTACAATTTTAAACCAAAGAAATACATTTTGTCAGACAATAGTACCATTTAATTATAAATCTTTGTTGCCCCAGAATAAAATTATGTTTTCATGTTATTGCTTATTCAAAGTGGTCTTTGAGCTATAACACACTATTCATAAAAAATATAGAGAGATGTCAGTGCATCTAAAATGTTAATTAAAAGGTTTTAGTATCATTTTCAATTGCTAAATCAATAAATGAAAACTAGAATCTTTGAAATGTTCTTCTTCTTAAATAAGAATATATTGTATGTTGTAACTAATAAATCTAATTCTTGTTTACTGCTTTCTTTCTAATTATTATTTTTAGCTATCATTTGGATAATTTATAATAATTAGTAAAAGTTCTTAATTAGTGGTCTTATCATTTTTGTTGGGGTATGCATGATGGTATAGAAGGATTAATTCCTGATATAATTGTATTTGTTTTAATTTTTATTTATTGTTATCTATTTTGTATTTCAATTTTAATTTAACTTATATGTGTTATAATATTTAATAAAACATCACGAAATTAATTATTATTATGGATTTTTTTTTTTTACTCTCTGTTCGAGATGCAGTAAGTTGATAAAAGTAGTCACCTTAGCCTGATTCAGGTTTTTTATTGTTATGCAATGACAACTTAAAGAATTTTCTTAGGCTGTTTCCCAGCTAGCTTGACCCCCATGTCTTTAATTTTTTCTAAACCTGAATCACTTATTCTCTTCAGATGCTCCCACATAAAGACCCTGGTTCATCAGACATAGATTGCCATTTCACACATTTGTTTAACTTTACACCTTGTCATTATCTAGGTTTATTCTAGATTATTAATAATAATTCTTACTTGTTTAGCACTACAGGTGGTTGTCCTTGGCTTGCCAGACGATAAGTGTGTACTAGTCTTCTAGGACATCCTCTTCTCTTTGCCATTAATAGTTTTCTTAGGTTCTGGTCTTCTAATATTCTCATGATGTGGCCTAACCACTTGGTACGCCTTCCCTATCTAATTTGAATAATAGCTGCGGCCTGATATGCCTCTTTAAATTCTCCATTTCCTCCAATTCTCCATTCTCCTGCTCTCAGACAGGGACTTTTATTTTGCGCAGTGTTTTTCTCTTAAATATTTTGAGATCATTTGTTGCAGCTGCAATAAGGACCCATGTTTCAACCTCACACCTCAAAAAAGGTCTTATGAGGACTTTATCTGATCTTGGTTGTTTTAGCAGTGATGGTTTATTATAATTCTCAATAATAAGTCCTTTTTTATCCTGCTGAACAAACAAGTAAAATCAATGTTAATATGTTTTATTTTATGAATTAATATTACAAATTCTCAAGCTGTATCTTAACTTTTTTTTATTATAATAATGTTGTTTTATTATGTTTTTAAGTAAAACAATTTATTATTTAGCGCATAAATATTTGTTCACAATAAAAATCAATCTTATGTTCAATGTCTTCCTTACGAAGTATCTTTTCAGGGCTCAATTAGAGGATATTAAGTTCTTCAATATGAGAATAAATTCTATCTATTAATTGTGTTCTATTCACTTTTATTTATTTAACAGGACTCTTAAAATATTATCTGCCCTTTTTCTACTTCTTTTAATTTTATATTTAGGAAATGCAAGAGCAGGCATTGAAGATAGTACGTTTCAGTGAAGAATTTTCTCTTCGTGGTCACTTTGCTGGACCTGAGGCTGTAACACAAGCATATGTTATTCTGGAACAAGCAGCCTGCTATGTTTCTAATATTGGAAAGAGAGAAGAGAATCTACAGAGAGCTATTGCTTTCTTTACTTCAGCTGAGCAGGTAAATTTTTATCCTTACCCATTCTTTGTATGAAGCAGTATGTTATTTCTTAATTGGCCTAGGCTTTATTTTACCATTTAAAATTTTATGAAATTAATGGAATGAATCATTACAAGTTTTTTTTGTTTATTTCTTTTAACCCTTTTCAATGTACAGTGTACTACAGTACACCATAATTTAATAGATTGTTTGGAGGGGTCCCATCATTCAAAAACATTAAATGAAGTTAAAAAAAAAAATAAATAAATTTTAATAATAAATGAAATACATTATATAAAGATATTTAGGAATATTATCTTCTATAATTTTTATTTATCCAAAAATTATAAAAAAAACACCAACAGGGAGATTCAAGAATATAAGGATATTTAGCATTATTAACTCCAAAAATTTGTATCTAGCCAATAATTATTTAGATGTTCCTGAATCTACTTATAATATATAAATATGTAGAAAAAAAACCCAGTGAATTTAAATGTTTTTAAATATGTATGCATGACCTGAAAAGGGTTAATAAATTCTCCCTTGAGGATCCATAAATTTTTCTATTTTTTTTTATGTTATTAATTATTTATTTAATCATGTAGTTCTTTACCAATATAATTTATTGAACACCAGTCACATTAATGCCCAATCTCATCTTGCACTCCATAATGAATTCCATCATTTTTTTTACGTATTATTTTTGTGACCAAAACTTGGGTCCATTCCCTCTTTACCAGTCTCTTTGCCTTATCCCATCCTCCTTCACCATGACTGGGCAGAGCTAACATGTGGTGCGTTGGGCTCTACGTCCATAGTTGGCTGTGGCCTATGCTGTATCTACTAGAGTACTATCCTCTGCAAGTTCCCATTGATTCTTCCTTTGAATCTATAATCCATAATTGTTGTCCTCTTTATTCCCACTATTATAATTACAGGTTTCAAGCTCTGTTGGTGTTGCTCCGATTGAAAATTTGCCAATAGTTTCCTTATCAGAAATTTAATGGAGAATATTTTTTTTATATATATAACATTTGTCACTAGGACCTACCACTTAGGAGTTATATTGGTTTGAATTATTTTGTGTCCCAGAGTATAATATTCATTTAATTTCTCTTAAGTTATTTTAACCCATTATTTGAGGGGTGTTTGCCTCAATGATAAATGTCAAAAGAAAAGAAAACTATGAACAGTGGAATTTTGTGATGTGCCTCTTTCTGGATGGTTTAATGCATAATTTATTCCCTTTAATGTAAAGATCTTTTGAGTCACCTTTATACATCCTGTCTCTATTAATGGATTATCCTCTTAAAAATCTATGTTTAGCCTATCAAGTTATGCATTGTTCTTAATACTTTAAAATTTCTGTGTTACAAATTTTTAAGAATTTTTTTTTAAGGCTCTATTATGTGCATAGTGTTTGAAAAATCCCATTATCCTTTTTCCTTTTTTGTTATTTCTTCTTTCTTCACTCTTGAAAGCTCAGTGTTTAGATAGTTTTGGTGTACATTGTTTAGATCCTAAGTAACCATTTTTCTTTCTTTATTATTGTTATATGTGTGTGTGTATATATATATATATATATATATATATATATATATATATATATATATATACACACACACACATATACACATTCATACATATAAAGTTTGATTTTATATTGTAAAGACTATTTATATTCTGTTCCACTGACATGATTATTAATCACTAAAACAAGACCTCCCCCAAAATCCCATTCCTTTGCATTTCAAAAGTAGTACCAGTTTGCCATTGCCTTTACTCTTTCAGTCGTCTTCCTAGATTACTTCATATTGTGTGATTACTTTTGACTAAATAATTCTATTCCACTAAAAATATTGAATTGAATATAAAAGAATTGTCAATATATTAATACTAATATATGTTATCTAGACGTTGATAAAGCTAGACCAACTCGAGGTTCAACTATCGACTGCTGAGCTTGGTCTTGATCTAGACCAGTTAAGAATTCTTCATGAAGAAGTATCAAATTCCTTGGAAGAAGTTACTGGTAAAGTTCTTCAAGAGGGCTATAAAATCCTTGAAGAGACTCCAACCGCAGAGGTATATATTTATATATGTTTTTATCGTTTACGAATATAAGATAAGAAAGAATCAATTTTAATGATATTGAAATAATTTGTGGTTCAATTATATTTTTTTTATTATTTATTTTATTTTTGTATTTAATCTTTGATTTTATAAATTCAAGAAATATTACATATGAAGCTTCTTAAAGCACTATACTGTCAGTAGTTTTATATTTTGTCTGAGTGAATTATCAAGTGATTTGTTAATTCGCAACTTAAACCATTTTATACGCAACTAGCTTCATCCTGTCAGTGAAATTTCATGATTATTCAAAATTTTTTATCTTAAATTATTGTATTTCTCTGTTTCCTGAATTTCTAACAATTAAATCAATGTATTTCTTTTTAAGTCCTTTACACCAAACATTACTTTCTTTTGTTGCTTTTAGTGATTCCGAATTAATTGGGGTTACTTCTCTTTTATGATTTTGGAACAATACTGGAAATGTATATTTTTCTTCCTTTATTTCAATCGGTTTTAAAATATTTATTAATGTAATAAGATATTTATGATTAAAGACTTTTAACAGTTTTTTGTTTATAGTTTCCTTTGAAATAATTAACACAAATCAACTGCTTTTAGGGTGTTAAACGAATTGTTGAAGAAATTGAAAACAAGAAAATCAATTTGAGTGTCCAATGTACTGCTCATAAAGAAGAAAATATTCGAGCGAACGCAGCTTATAAAGTTTTCATCGAAAAATATAATCTTGTAAGTAGTCTTATTTTAAAAAAATATCAAATTATTAACATACAAATTATTAAACATTGAGGCAAAATAAAAAAAGTTTCATAACACTCGGGTACTATCTGAGATATGACAAAGGTACTGTTTAGTTTGGTTATCACAGATTTTGTTTCCTTTAAGTTAGTTTAATGAATGAAGCCTTAAGGTAGTTATTTCTAACCTGTAGCGCTCTCTCCCCTTGGAGTAGACCAGTTTTACTAAAATATTTTAGAATACTAAATGTACATGGGTCATTTTGTGATTTATTGCTTATTATACACATTGCAGTATCCAATGAGTTTCTATTAAATTAAATTGATAAATTTAGGGGGTTTGACAATTATTTCTTTAAAAAGTGGGATCTGACAATTTTTTAAAAATAAAAATAACGGGGCCAGTACATTTAAAAATCTTAAAATAATCAGTGGAATAGCATTATTCGAGTAAAAAATATTTCTTACATGTTCCAGCTAAACGGTTTTCTGACTAGTTTGCAAGGTTACCTTTCCGGTGTGACTGACATGGGAGATGATTTAGTATCTGCAAGGGAATTCCTGCAAGTTTATAAAAGAAACTTGAATGATTTACAGGTAATTATTTTAATGTAGTCTTAATATGTTTATTTTTATTAAAAAAAAAAAAAAAAAAAAAAAAAAAAAGTTAGCACAAATATTGTTCTACCTTATCAACAAATGTTTTCTTTTATCCTTTAAGACAAAAACACTGGAAATCAAAGCATTAATTTCAAGTGCTCGTGACGTGGGTGGAAGGAAACAAACCGAAATAGCTGACACTTGTCTTGAACTAGAATCAAGATGGTGCACCTTGTCTACCACCCTTGAATCAAGGGTAAACTTAGTAAGCTCCTATGTCAGAGCCTTGTCACTGGCCCAGAATCTCAATACTCAACTCGATGCTGTAAATGGTAGGTCTAAAAATGTTTGTTATATATTAATTTTTATTATTTTACATAAGATATATTTTAATTTTCTGTTCATAAACTAATTTATAACAATTTCAGATGTCATCAAGTTGAGAGAGAATGAATCCAAAGGTGAACAACTTTGGGTGTCAGCTAAACAACTCAGAGCACAAATGGACAACACTGCAACTAACTTCAATCAAGATTCTATGAAAGTATTTACTTTTCAATTACAATTTAAAAATATAATGATTATGATTTTCTAGCATTCTAATTTCAATTCTTGAATAATATTATGGTATTCGGTATGTTATTAGAAATACTAGTAAAGAAGAAAAAAATAAAAATATAATGTAAGTGAAGAAATGGTCAGGGGTGCAGTCAAGTAAATAAACACGTCCCAGTAAATAAACACGTCCCAGTTTTTAAATAAAAATCTTTATATTTGGCATGCCGACTTTTCCACCTGCCTTGCAGTGTATCACCCTTCAGGGTGATTGTGGTCTGGTTGGAGACTTGACTAACAATCACTAAACTAAAACTAAAAGAATATAAAGCCATTATGCCAGTTATTAAATTAGTTAATGAATTAAAAATATTGAAAATTATAGTAATTAATTTAATGATTCAAATGGTGTAGTTTAAATTAATTTTTTTTAAAATAACCTCTACCTTTTCAATTATTTGTTGAGTATTCTCAAAGATATTCTCTTATAATACTTATTTATTTATTTACTTCCTGGTGCTGTGTACCACTACATTTGGTTAGAAACACCATACTCAGGTTGAGAGCTATAAGACCTTGTACACATTTGATTGTTTCAAAAAATGAATAATTTTTTTGTGGAGATATGAGTTATTTTCAAGTAATATTGAGATGTCTTGATTCATCAGACCATTATTCTTTCTTTCCTTTTGGTATTTTTTGCATTCAACAAGAATTTGTTCCATTGTCAGGTTTACCTAACATTCGTTGCATTTTGGGAGTGGCTTATCTTCCAATAAGTAACTGTGGGTTAATTTTCAGTGTTTTAGTCTTTAATTTCCAATTTTTAGTCTTGTAAAGATGACATGTTCTTTTCTTGGTCTTGTTTCTTGCTTCCATGGTCCTGGAGTAGGTCTTATTTTTTTTAAGTTTGTTAGTGTTGTCGGTTCTAAGCCATCTTTCATGCCAGACTATATTGATTCGATGTTTTAAAAATGATTTGACATCTGGTAGAGGGACAGGGATTGAGGGTAACGGAAATAGGGAACATGCTTCTTTGGCTGCTGAATCCGCTTGTTCATTACCTCTATATCTGGGTGTCCCAGAATCCACATAAAGTTGATAATTTTGAGTTTGGAAATTGAATCAATTAATGTGGCCATTTCAGATATTATGTAATTTTTTATATTATGATTTTTATTGCTAATGCTTGTGAGAGCCGAAAGTGAGTCAGAGCAAATTAAATATTCTTTTTGGTCTGTGTCCAGTGTTTTTATGTGTTGTAGCGCTAGCTTAATAATACTTATGATCTTTGATTAATTTATTATTTGAACGATCACTCATCACTTGAGTTCTGTGTACTAATAATAAAATCAAAGGTTTTTTCAATTTTGTGTTATACTGATAGTTCATTTTAAATATCAAGTTTTAAAGATTCTATGTTTAGGTAAATATATTTTTGTTTTTATTTTTTATTGCATCATAGATATGTTTACCGATTCCGAAATACTGAGGTTTTATTTTTTTTTATGGTGCTATTGGTCGTTAGTGTCCCCTCTTTATGGAGGAGACTTCTGCCCGATTCAAACCAATAGGAGTGTTTTGATCACTTTATGTTGGTTGCCAAAAAATATCCAGGTGGTAATCAAATCTCTGTGAACCAGGTACGCTGTACCCTCACCAGATCAACCTTTACCTCCTTATTGTGATTTTTCAAATAGCCCTTTCTCCTTCAAAAAAAGTATAAACATACACTTAATAAGTATTATTAAAGTTATAATCTATTTTTCTTGTGTATCTATTCTTAAATGAAAATTTAATTAATATTTAACATTAGTTTATTTATTTTTTCATACAGGGATTAAAACTGTAGGAATTATGTCAGAATGATACCAGTATGTTGAGTTCCCTCAGCTATAGTTCAGTTACTTTTCAGCCGTCTGTTTACTGTGCTAAATTTAAATGAGTTCAGTTGTTTAGAAAATAGTCTATTTTTTCTCCATCAGCCGAATCTTAATTGTTTCCTTTATTTTTGAGAATTATTCAATTGGGTCATTGTTGTTATTCAATAATATTTTGAAATAATCTTTTTACCTTAGCCGAGGACTTGTATTATCTTTAAAATTCAGTGTTCCATATGAGTATGTGTATATATTACATATGAGTATATGTAAGTGTATATATATATATACTGATACCGCATAAATTTATTTTGTTATTGAAATTGCAAATTAACCCTTTAACGGGCGGGGCGGGAATTTTCGAATCCATTTCTTCTTTTTTTTTGCCTTTGAATGGCTATAGCCACGCTAACCCCCACACATGTATCATGAAATTCAAGGTTGAATAAAGGATATAAGACGGTAATGAGTAGGATAATGCGTCGGACATTACGTCATTTATTGAGCAAAAGGCATTAAATATGTGTATCCTCCAGGATAAATTGCCTGTTAAAGGGTTAATGCATGTTATACTTCTGCTAGATTTCAAAATTGAATACTATTTTGTTATCAATGTCTTGCTTCATTAATATGTTTATCTCCTCCTGTTTAGTATCTTGTAATGTATAACTTCTCGATATCTCACTTGAACGTCTGGATTATTTTAATAGTTACTATTCTTTGCTTATGAGATATTTAACCAAGATTTCTTTTTTTTTTTTCAAGTTTGTTGAGAAATTTAAATAACGATTTAGCCTAAAATATTCACTTTTCAAATTAGCATATTCATCTTTATCAAGACACCATACCCATTTAAGACATTCCCACTAGCCACAAAAATGTAAATAAACATTTGAATTTATATTACATAGTTTTGTATAGAATGTTCATTATTATTAATGATGATGATATTCATGATTTATTAATGATATAACTCATCCTGACAGGTATGCTAAGACAGTATAAAGATATATTTATTATGATAAGTCCATTACTAATGACCTTGCATAATGTAAGCAGATGCCAGTGCATCTCACTACCTAAATAATAACATTTTAACTACATTGTAATATACAATTAATTATATATATTTTTTCAAATCAAAGTGGTGTGGAAATAAGCCATAATATATATATATATATATATATATATATATATATATATACATGGTACAACAAAAGTGAATTATGAAATAATTCATTCTTATACAGAGCCCTGTATTATTTTTTGTCTTTGAGCTCTATAATGTTAAATTTTTTGCTTACTTCTTGTTTGTTCTTTTTAAATAGTTAAATATTTCAGTCTTTTCTAATATATGTTTGAGTTAATTTCCTAATTAGTACTTTATAAATCATCTAATTTATACGAATCCAAAGTTTTTATTAAAAAAATTATTACTATCGTATAAAATATTACTCTCTAATTTTTTTCATTTATGTGTAGAAATTTATTAATGTACAACAATATATGTTGAAAAAATCTGCTGTATTACGATCTGTAGCACTCGACTGAAATCATCTAAATTATAATTGTTAAAATTAAGCCAATGGGACTAAATATAACATGTATCATCTTAAATTAAAGTTAAAATAAGTAAGGATGTAACTATTAGTTATAAAGGGATAGAAATTTTAACAACCAATGAAATTTTAACACAACCAATATAACTTTATTTACATATTTACAATTAAGCATTTCATTTAAGTATAAATCAATTGAAATTCACTTATAAATTTGCTTACAAATTAAATTTGCTTATCTGAAAAATCAGTAATTACAATAAAACATCCCTCAAAAGATACTCTCACAAAATACCAAATATGTACACCTAACATAGTTTACACATCTCTTATCACTTATGTATAATATTTATTATATACATATTCGTTATTTTTATTACTTTTTTTTTTTTATCTTTTTTTTTGTTGTTGTTTTTTTTCCTAATTTTTCCTGATTTTTATAGATTAACTTTAAATTGTAAAACTATATTAAAACAATATAATTGGCTGCTTAATAATATAGAGAAGTTATGTTTGAAACATTAATTTAAAAAAATAATGCACATACATAATGATATTAGCAGCTTTAACTGTTGAAGATACAGGTGCCATCATTGGCTAAAAATAACGCTAACTGTCGCTGGAACTGGAATATTGCCAATTTTTCAGGATTTGGGACTAGACACAGGCAGAGCTCGGGGCTGCCTGGAGGACGTTAGATTAGCAGTAGAGAGGAAGTTTGGAAATCTTGAGCGAGACTGGGAACAGTACTTGGGAGGAAGAAGGGAGGAGGAACTGAATAGCAGGGCACTCTGGGATAACAACATGGCTGCTAGCCATAAGGTAAATAAATACTTGTTTTTTATATTGTGTTTATTATCACAATACCTGGGAAAAAAAAAATTATCAGTAATTTTCTTTCCTTTTCATTTTTTCTTGTTTTATGGTGTTTTCCAAACTATTTTTACTAAATAACATAAGGATTTTTATTTAATTGTTTGCATTTTTTTTTTTTTTTAAACTTTATTTAATATTTGAACATCATTTTAATTTTTATTTAACATGATTTTGAAAATAAGAAAAGAAACTCATGATTAATTTATCAGTTAATTATTTGTTAGTATAAAACATAAATCAGGAAAGTTTCATTTGATGATTATTGTGTTTTAATATTTCTTGGTTTCTGATTTCATTGATTCAATTAACAAAATCAACTTGTTTCACTTAATTTTTTTATTTTATTGTTTGAAATAATAATTTTTACCACACTTACGCATCAAATACTCACAATCAGTATCAAAATCATAGCACAGACTAATCATTAATGCTTGTTATAACATAGTTTTTATCTACTTTATAGTTCATCAGGAATGGATATTTCTTGACATGTTGGCTTTTAGGAAGACTTGATTTTTCATTATATTTATTTTTATTAATTTACATCAATTTGAAATGTGGGTTCATTTTTTTAATAGAGTAATCAATCAGTGTTTGGAATTGATTATTAAAAAAATCAAAATCCAATCTGATCAAAATTTTTATCTGGAATTTTGAAAAATCATTATTCATTTTTATTGAGAATGATTTTTATTTTTGGATATAAGTGAAAAAAATCATACCCTGTTCATTATTTTTGAATTAAATTTTTATGATTAACATTAATAATAGTTTTTGACTAATACTTTTTTAGAACACAATTATAATTTTTTTGAATTATCTATATAATATATTTTGGTCAGCAGTAGTAAGTGGGTGGAGAATACATCAACAATTAGCAACAGAAATCTTTATTTCCAAATTGCATTAGGTATTAATTTTGGATTAAACAAAATATATATAGTTATATATTATGTATACATACATATTAATAAATTAATTTGCTTATAACTGGTGATTTTTATTTTCTGATCTGAATATTTTTTTTAATCACAATTTAATTATTATTATTATTTATGTAATATCATTTCACTAAGTGAGAGATTATTTTTAATCTAATCAATAATCATCAAAGATCGATTTAAATTTTTATGTATTAATTAAGCATGATTTTTAAATAAAAAACAATGATTATTGTATGGTTTTTATAAATAAACAATTATCTAATTTAAACTCTGCAAATAAGTTTAATTAGAAATATACGCAATATCTAACATCTAAAATAATCCTGATTATAGATTATATTTGTTAATGAAGCTACTTTATGATTGCCATAAATCACAATTTATTTAATCATAAAGTAGCTATTTTCTTTTCTTAGTTTATACAATATTGACTTATTGACTATAAATAATTTTGTCATTATAAATTTTAGTTTAATATAAAAATGTAGCATTTATAAAATAATTTAAGCAAAGTTTAGGTTAATCAATGCATTAATGAAAAACGATTAAAAGAATGCCAACATTATTTGTGTCATTACATATAATCCTTTTCACCGTCTTTGAAACCATGTTTGAAGAAGTTTGATTAAATATTTAAGCTTTAAAATTATTTTCTTTTTTTATCCAAGCTACTAAATTGAATGTTGATTCCGGTTTTTGAACTTTGTATTTATTTATATTTTAGCCAGATGTGTAAATGGCCTTTTGAGCTATTTTTAGAATAGCTCAAGGGTCCAAAATTTAAAGATTTTTTGAACATTTCATCTGATATATGACAGCTGTGTATACTGACCATTGCATTTATTTGGTGTCTCATATCATTTTATAGCACAATATTATTTATACTTTATTACACCTATGCATGTAGAAGGGGTTTTGAGAAAAACTAAACAAAAAAAAACAACAAATTAATGACCTGAGTCTAGACAGATATCTCAATGTAAAATCTTTTTTGAACCATTGCCAGTGATCTGAGTTCAACTGTCACTTCCCTGAGTATAATGAACCTTACAAGCAGGTTTATCATCAGCAATTTATAAAATGCCTATTTTCTTGTTCGAGGCTTCTTAATGTTCCCATTCATTATTTTTTGATTAATTCTTATCAAAAGAAAAAAAAATTACTTGTAGATTTTAAAATTTACAAATTATATAAAATAAACTAAGTTACAAAATATGCTGAATAAAATTCTTATGACTTTATTACTGCTTGTAAAACCAGCTATTTATAATATTCTATTTAAAATACTTCAAAGAGAACTGAAAAAAAAAGTTTCATACCAAAGAAAACTATATTTCAACTTCAGAATATTTAGATGCAGCTTCAGTTTGATTAACCTATTCACAGGATTTCTTTGTATTGGGTTTAAATAAACATGATTATCCTTCGATACTTTAACTATTTTTTTAATCACTTTAAATTTTGTATAACTTTTATATAAAATTTATTGATTTATATGGCATGTTATTTTTATTATACTTTAGGGAGCAGAATATATCACTGAGTAAGACCCTGCGATCACAATTCCTGGTCAAAAGTTCATCTTATGACAAGAAATTTATTTAGTTCTTTCACCTTGACTTTAGTATAATGAAACACTCTAGGGACACACAGAGCTTCTTTGAAGTAGATATTAGATCATTCATTGGTTCAGGAAAAAATGTGATTTTGCTTGTTTCTAGTCAGATCACCTTTTTTATATCTGTTCTTCAATAAATAGTAATTCCTTATCAAATTCTGTATGCAAGACTTCATGATGTACTGGCTCTCTGAGTTCACTTGTAATACTTCATTGTTTCCTTCCTTTACTCTCAAAACTGAGACTATAGAGGATAGGGCTCTCATAAAAATAAATTAGATTTACAGAATTTGTGACATTAAAATATTACAACCATTGAATTTTTTTTGGTGTTTCTCTGAATAGACTGTGGATTGGGTGTCAAAGCTCTATGACCAACTGTATCCTGCTTTAAATCCTGAATTGCACTCTGCAAGACAATTAGCTGGCCATGTGGAACAAAAACTGAATGCAGTTCTTCCTGAAATAAAGAGGGCTTTGACCGAGATACAGTTGCGACAAGAAACAGCTCAAGCTCTTTTATCAGCAAGTGAGTTATGATTTCTTATATCATCTAAAAGTTTTTTAATGTTTTTTTTACTGCTTTTAATTGTAATGATTTGAACAACAATTAATTTTATACTGTGATGTTAATAAATTTAAAAAAAAAAAAAATGTTACATGTTATTTTATTCTATTAAGTATAGATTTTTTCATTTTAGGATCATTTTAAAAATTATTTTATTCATATTATTTAGGTGATTTTCATGCTCCTAACGACAGTATAACAGATCGCTTACGAGATCTTAGTACCAGATTGAATGCAATTTCTGCTGATTATCAAGTACTTCTCGAGAAAATGCTTACATTCTTTAATAATATATCTCAGGTAAATGAAATTCTTTAATAGTAATAATTAGTGATTAAATCAAAATATTCTTTAAAGTCAATGAACTGATTTTATGTTTGCTATTATGATACTTATAGATTGAGAATCAGATAGAAAGGGGTCAGAGAGAAGAAATAACATCATTGAGAAGTTTGTCTGAAAATGTTGAGAGCTTTAAAAGGAGCCTGGATGCTGATAGGAGAGCAGTTGCAGCTATGTTTGATATTTGCCATGCTGAGTGTGCTCTTCTTTTAGAGAGGATAAAAGTACAAGTAAATAAATGTTTTTAGACATATTGTGTGAGAAGGGTTGAGATAGTTTGTTTTGTAAATTTACCTATTGAAGAATGCACATTTTATTGTTTATTATTTTGCACTATTTTATGTTCTAGGAAGGTCCTAAAGGAGAAAGTGATGTTCGAACTGTGGAGACATGTGTTGAAAATCTCCGTTACTCATGGCAGAGGTTGTTAACTACCAAGGAAAGTAAATTATCTCAAATGGAAAAGCGAGCAGCATTTGATTTAAATCTTAGAGAAATAGAGAGGAGTCTTGAAAGTCTTTCTAACAAGTTGATAACATCTAGAGGTTATGGCGAATCACTGAATGAAGCTCTGTCTGCGTCTCGTGATTTCGAAGCTTTTGAAACAACTATTCAGGTAACCTTGATCTCAATCTGATCTAATTTAGAGATAACAATTGCACACAGTGACATATGATGGAGAACTGAAATCTACATTATTTAAATGCCTAAAAGCTTTAGTTAACTTTAGTATAAAAGTATATTTCTCAATAAGAAATGTGTATGAGTTAAATGATAATCCTCTCTCTTATATTTTATATTTACGCCTTTTTTAAAACTAGCATCATTACTGGTGTCACTTTATTATTAAATGAAAAATAAAAAACTTCATGCATGCTTAAAGTGGTAGCAGGTTGATACTTTTTCATAATCCCAGTGAAGAACAGATCTACTTCAGAAACCTTCAAACCTGCCCAAACGAGTACTTGATTTTTTCCATTTTCTTCACCTGGGGAGAATCCTGTCCTTTACTACCACTCTATTTCTTAAATCCTTCCTAGATCCTTATAACCATCGTTCCTTCTGGGGGGGGGGCCTAGGTACAGGCCTCTTCTGTTAGGCCAATTGCCCACAGAGGAGTATTTTTGATTCAGAGTAATAAAGATGGCCTCAGCTATGGACTGCCTAAATAGAACAAAACCCTCGCAAGGTGCAGGTACCGAGAGGATTGGTGGCACTGGATCCGGGCTCCTTTATGCCAATAATGACTCAAAGAGGAAAAGAAAGTAGAAGTACATGCCTAAGAATATATTTAGGAGCATTTATTTTTTATTGTTGAATACAACGGTCTCCACAGATACTATTTGAAGGGTCCGATTAATTGAGTCAAATGCTCCGCTAATGCCCCAAATTCCTGAGATCAATACATGATGCTTGTTCTCTACAAAACAGCTTTCTATCATCAGATTCTAAATTTTCAATTACTTTTATAATAAAATTTATGTCAATAACTATCCTACAGCAAGATTGTGAATAGTCAGACTTACGTATATCCCCAAAACTAATTCATCATATCTTTCTGGTAGGTTTGTGTTTTTATGGGATGTTTATTTATAAATTTATACATTTAGTATTATTAAATGCAATTGTGTACAAAATATATTGTTTTTAATTTGCCAGTTCAATTTGAATACCTGTATATTGGTGTTGATTGATGTTTAATTTTTAAATTATCCTGTTTCAGCTTATAGAAGTAAAGATAAATGATTTCCTTAGAAGTGGGCAAGACCTATGTAATAAAGAAGGTGGGAATGATATTGAAAGAGAGCTGTCATTAATTCAACAAAGGTGGAATGACATAAAAGAGCAAGTTAAGCGTGCCCGTTCTAAAATACAGCTTACCATTCAGTTGTATACTCTTGTTCAGGAGGTACTATTTTAAAATATTTAAAAAACAAAAGTTGATTTGTTTCATATCAAAAGACTGACCATTATTCTGCTGTTACTGCTATTTGTTTAGAGCTAAGCTGTTTATTTTCATTATTTATATCAATAAAAAATCTTAAAAACTTAAGATAGCAAATATGATTAATCACATTACATTTTTAGGCTGAAAACTGGTTTAAGGATGGTAATCATCTCCTTACCACAATCGTTCATAGATCAACTTTTGTGAAAACATATGTAGAAGTTACTAAACTTCTTCAAGAACTTGAAAATTTCTTCAAACTTGGTGAACAAAAACAAAATGAACGAATATCAGAAATCTCAAGGATTGCTGATGAACTTTATGGTGACTTTCTTATTAATTAAAGCATTAATTCTATTTTAAACCCTCAATACTGTTTTTATGGAGTAAATTAGAAAACAAACCCAAACATTCGATGCCAATACTATTAAAAATTTCTGTCTTCTGCATACCTCCTGCCTCTGATCCCTATCAAAATCCAAATCTACAAGTTCGAACTTGCGGATTCTGCAATTTATTACTTAGTAATGCCCTTGGGTAGTTAACCATAAGTTCAGGATTTCATTTTTTGAGCAAATATACACGCTCATGCCGGCATTAGTAGCATCTTGCCATGATGCTATTAATGCAGTTATATTGGCTTACAGCAAATCTCCTGATCAGCATGTGTAGTCAACCAAACTCCCATTGTAAATAATATTCTATGCAATACCTTATCTTATAAATAAACTTGAATGTTTGCCAAGTAAAAAACAAAACCCTGTACTACTACAATCCATGAAGGGTCATGGGTTCAGTACTTGAGTGAGGATGTACTGTTACTGGGCCAGCGGTTGTGAAAGGAGGAGAGTTGGCCGAAATCATCCTCAACTGCCAGGTTTTTTCCGCAATTTAGGGACCCACTTTATAGAGAGGCTGGGTGTGCCCCCAGGAGGGTCTCCCATCCCCAAAGTTAATCCACGGCTGATTAAACAGAAAATAAACTTTCTGCCTTCAACTTGCCCTGAACTTGGGCCCAGGAGCATGGTAGGCAAATGCCTTACCCACCATGCCTCTGTTTATAAACTATTAGTGTCTATTTATTTTGTATATTTTTACTATCATGTTTTTGAACAATTGCTATGAACTTAACAATTTTAAATCTTTATTTTGTTTTCCATTGAATGTATTGGTTGTGTGAATATGACTTACCTTATTATAGGTTTGCTAGTATTACTTAATAATGTCCACATTTTTATTTGAAAGTACTTGGTGTTGGTAGTTAAAGGCATTGTATGAAATAAGGTTGAAGCTGTAACAATTAGTAATTTCATCACATTTAAAAGGTATAGTTTTATTCCATATATAAACTTCATTTGTGGGAAGTTTTATTGCATTATTTTGTTGAAAAGATAAGTGCTGTAGAAACTTATTGTTTGCTTATGGATATTTACTGTGAGCATGCTTCATCAATTACAAGCGGCAATGAATAGTTTCCAAGATTTAAAAATTATGACTTTGGTACTGAGGACAAAGACACCTAAAAAATTCGAAGACACTGAATTGGAAGGATTACTGGCTAAAGATAGTTTTCAAGCACAATCATTATAGGCAGCAATGAAAAAATGACCAGAATGGATGCATAAATATTTCATATTATATTTTCAACTGGCTCCATACTGCAAATTTTGTTTAAACATAATTAAGTAGACAGAACTGGGAAGCGCTACCACATCCGCCATATTCGCCAGACTTGTCTCCTTTTGATCACCACTTTTTTCCAGTTGATATAGTTAGATCTTATTTGGAATCAATTTACTTCTTATGAAAACATCTAAATTGAGTTGATAATGTTGGGTTTGGGGGATGAAGGGATTATGTAACAAAACACAATTGTGAGTAATTTATATTTCATTTTTTTTTTTTTTTTTATTTACATTATCCTTTAGCTGGGAAATGCCCCTTCATGTTCTTTTTTTATCTGTTTTGGAATATTCATATTTTGCCACCTCATAAATTCTTTATCCAATTCAATAGATTTTATTTTTTTTTAAATGTGACATAACCCCTTCATCCGCTAAATCCTTCAATTGGATTGCTTCTAAAGACTAGGACGTTTTCAGGCAAGGAATCCGTAAATTGCCTAAAGGATGGTGCAAAGTTGTAGCTGCAGTAGAGCATTATTTAAATAAATAATTCTTTCCTTTTGTTTAGACTCAAAGGTATTTTATTTTCCCAAAAAATGGGCGAAGTCATATTCATACACCCAATATTTAAACTTGTCAAGTCCAGATACTTAAGCACTCTATATATTCCAAAATATTTTCTTTGAGTCTATTCTGCAAAATCATGTGCCATTTGTGCTACTAGCCATATATTTTCTTTTATTTGTATTTATTTTGAAATCTAATTCTTTGTCTGCAACAATTAGTTTTGAATTTTTCAAATTATGGTTTTGGACAACATTTTCATTTACTGCTTAAAATCAGGTTTGAGCAATATATAATTATTTCATTAATGAATGAAGTAGTAAATATACATCAAACTTTGCTATAAATTATTTTTTATTCTGTTTCTAAAGGTGCTGGACACATAATTCCTCATAGTCTTCATCAAGTTAAAAGTGAGAACAAGGAAATGTTCGATACATTCAGCCATGTTAGCTCTGAACTAAGAGCTATTTCTCAAAAATTAAAATCTCCTTCACCTCAACCTATAATCCAATTCATGGTTAGTTTATGTTACTATTAATTAAAAAAGTATATACAAGTTATGATTAATTATTCACATTATTCAACATTTTTTAAAAATTTAAAAGGAGTTCCATTTATTTAATTATTATTATCACATAATCCTTGTTAATGTTTGTAGGATGTTGATGGTGAGTCAATCCATTCAACAACTGTAATAAGAGAATATTCATCAACATTAATTGAAACTGTAAGTTAATTTTCCTGTGTCTATATATATATTAATATTCATAATATTTGTGTAATTGTTTCAAACTATGTTAACTCCTAAACTGTAACAAAAACGTTTCATGGGTTTTTTCACTTTATAATTTAATTCCAATAATAGTTTTCTAATGTAATTCTAAATATTTTTTGTTAATATTTTCCAGACTTATAACAATGTATCCTTTTTCATTTTTAGATCCGTGAAGGTTTATCACCAAGCCCAGCCTTTAAAATAGAGGAAATTAGAAAAACTCCTAGCCCTCCTCCAAAAAAAGTAAAAGTATTAGAAGAAATTCCCCCATCTTTTTCAGTACAGCTGACAAATGCTACTGTCAATGAGGGATCAAGCTTTGTTTTTAATTGCAAGTAAGACAATATATTTTGAATACTATATTCATCATTTATAATTTTTTAAAAATAAAACATTAAAGAATGTACAAAGTTTCACTATTTTATGATTAAATAAAATTATTTAACAGAGTAACGGGAAAACCTACTCCCCAAGTAAGGTGGGAGAAGGATGGTGTTATGATTGATGAAAAGAATACCGACTACAAAGTATCTTACTCTGAGAATGGTGAATGCTCTCTTCGTATTGAAGAAACTTTCACTGAAGACAGTGCTCGGTTCTCTTGCATTGCTAACAATAGCGCAGGATCTGCCGTGACCACAGCAGTACTTTCTGTTGTTGGTAATTATTCAAATCAATTATATCTTATTCGTTCTTTAAAAATTAGTGAGAATTCCATGAATATATACTAAATAAATTAATGTCACATTGCAGAATGTTGGCCTGAAGATGTACCATCTCCTCCTGTGTTTGTCACACCACTTAGTTCTCAAACATTCCATGAAGGTTCTGAGATGATTCTAAGATGTCTTGTTTCTGGTATACCTCTCCCTACTGTTCAGGTAATTATTCAACCATTAAACCTCCATTTCATATTTCTTCCGATTATTTGTCCTGTTGAATAACTTGTTTATGTTTTACACTGATATCTTATTTGAAAAATAAAAGAGTGCTTAAACTTGTTAAAAATTGAGAATGTAAAATTAAACTTATAATCAAGAAAATATTTTTTTTATTTTTAATTTCATTACTAATTTTTTTTATTTAATTTTTAAAATTGATATTACTTTATGTTTTGATGTCTCTTTTTAGTGGTACCATGGTAAGCATTGTATTGACAATGAGCAGGCCTATAATATAACGTTTAATAATGGGGAAGCATTGTTAAAAAAAGAAAAAACAACTCTTAAGGATGATGGAGAATATTCATGTGTTGCAACTAATGTCGCTGGCTCTGAGACCAGTCTTTGTAAAATATTTGTTAAATGTAAGTAGTGTTATCATTAATTTCATGATTGATATCATTAGTTTTTTATGCTAGCGATTCCCAAAATTAGTTCTATTTTTTTCATTGCAAGATACAAAATGCTTTGTAAAAAATCAAGCAGACCTCAATTTGATATATGCGTGATCTATGATTATTAAATAGAAATTATTTCTTAAAAAATTGAAGGTATTGTCTTAGGCTGTAGTAATCTTTTCAGCAACCTGCTTGAAACTTATATATTTTACATAGACTCCTGTTAAATAAAATTCTAACCCTCCATAAGAAATCTAGGTATTATAGCAATTTTAGTTCAAACCATTTCTTAGAAAGTTCATATGTCCCTGGCCAACAGACTCCATTTTTACCCTTTAACTATATGACTGTATTATATTGGTATTTAAAAACTCTTTTTGGAACTCTCTTTCTAGCTCGAGAGTTCAACTTTTAGGATTAATTCACAACTCAACTTCAATATGTCACTCTCATACTTTTATCATCCTCAAACATTTAGGCTTCAATGTGATGGAGAAATTCAGCATAGCGGGATATCTAAGCATCTTAATCGTAGGTGTCCTTCTGTTAATCCTTCCTTCCATTTGAGATCAAAGCAACCTGGCTGCCTCTTAATAGTTACACATCTGAATAAATTATATTTATATGTGTATTTATATATATTTTCCTAATTTTAATATGTCCAAGTACCCATCAAATTTTAAGACTGTATCCTCCTTGAATAACCATCACACACAAACACATAAATATTTTGAAGCATTTTAAGCTCAAAAACAAAGTTATCATAAGCATATATTATTGATAGGCTGAGTGTCTGAGTGATAATATCTTAGAGAGATGTTAGGACTGTTTTAATTAGCTACTTGTAAATGGCTGTTGATAAAACATTGATCATAAATCTCAACACTCTTGCATTGAGAAAAAGGTATTTCTGTTTCCTCCTATTAATCAATTTATCCCCCTTCATTATCATCTAAAACAATTATATCCTTTTATATAAATATTTTTTTAAAATTATTGTTGCAATGTACCATATCCTGTATTGTGATTAAGTTAAATTTTAATTTTTACTACGTTTTGGGTGTACATTCTTGTATTTCCAATATTTTTTTTTAGTTAATAAATTATAATATTGCATTATTTACTTTAATTAATATTATAGGTAAGTCTGCAAGTCCGTTAAAAACGGTGCCTCCTCCAAAATTTATAAGTGAACTAACAAATGTAATGGCAAGAGCAGGGCAGAAGGTTAGACTTGACTGTGAAGTGGCCAATGCTGATCGATTAGAATGGACACATGATGGAAGGATCGTCGTTGAAACTCCAGAAATTAAAGTAAGGCAGCAATTCTTAATTTGTTTGTGTTATTTTTCTTATTGTTAGTACTGATGTAATGATTTTAATATTCTTATTTTATTTTTTTTAAATCTCTTGGTAGATTTAATTGCCCTTCAATATGGAAATTAAATTTTGAACATACTCAATTCTTTTCTCTTTCTTTTTTAAAAAAACATTAAAATACCAGACTTAAAAGACAAGAAACTGCTCATTGTTTCCAACATTTACTAGACAAGCATTCAAAGCTCACTAAAAATTACAAAAGACTTATTTACATGACTGTAATTAAACCCATTTGGACCTACGGAGTTGAGCTTTGGGACTCCCTAAGCCTTCCAATTCTTCTCATATCAAATCCTTTGTTCAATCCTAAATGCTCCTTATTATGTCTCAAACAAACATCCATAAAGATCTTAATGTTCCATATGTTGCTGATTTGGCCTGAACCTGATACCTATCCTTTCATTAATGACTCCATGCCCACATTAATCCACTGGTCTCCCAACTTGCCTCACACTCAACCAATAATCCTTTCGAGGTGTCTGAAAAGAAGATGACCAGGATACCTTTCAATGTAGAAGTTGTATTGAAGTGCTATTTGTGAGTAGTTCTTTGCATGTTACTGACATGTCATTGTAATAATTTTCCTCAAAGTTAATTGCTGTATATAATGTATGCAGTTGTAAATATCAATGAATGATTAAAAAAAATATTTAATTTAAAGTAAATTTTGTTTTTAGCCTAATTTATTATAAATATGTGTTTATTTTTTTAATTGCAATTAGTCAAAAGATTTATTTTTTGGCATTTAAAATTTAAATGAAAAATTTTGACTGTTAATATAGGACTTGTTTTATTAATTAGTAGGTAGTTTATAATTATTTGTATCTAATTTGGTCTAACTTTAGATGGCTTTATTGGATCTGGCAATCGTTCTAGTTTAAGAATCTAGTCCACACCTGGGTACCATGCATTTGCCAGGAACTGTAAACAATTCTTTCTATTTCCTTGGAACCATGGTTATTTAAAATTGATTCAATTCTTTGAAATATTCCATTTTATCTCAACAAAACACCTTGAACTCCATATACATAGTTCTTAGTGAAAACGAAATCTATCTCAGCTTGTTTGTTTTTGTTTTTTCTAATGGTTGTTCTATTTTTATTGGATGATTCTGAATTTATTTATGACTAGATGGTATTAGATTACATTATGAATTACACCGGTAATACAATTGTAAAAGGAAAAGTTATTTATGCTAATAATTAAATAATAACATAATATTGTTAAAATTGGTCATCAGATGTATAGAGGTAAAATAAAAAGAATATTGATTGCAGATTGAGCATTCTAGTACTACACTGAATTTTTCACAGAATATTTTATACAAAAATAGTTAATTTCTTTGAAAAATAACTTTGCTTTTCAGTATAGGCATTTTATTATGTTTTTCCAAGTGTCTTGTACACAATATTCTTTAAAATAATTTTATTATTTAAAACTTCATTATAATTATTTGTAATAATATAAATATAAACAAAACTAAATGCTTTTCTTCCTCTTTTTTATTATTACAAGTGATAATGTCATTATGAGGTAAATTATATCATGTCATTTAAAAATAATCAAGCATAAATACAAGTTATTTTAAATATTTATAGGATTATTCTTGTTTAATTTGGCTGATAATAATCCTATGATGTATAAAACTTATTTAATTTAATATTTTTTACATTATTTATATAAAATGTATGTACTTATCTATGACTGTTATCATCAAAAAGTTGGCATTCAGCCAGAAAGAGGTCAAATGTACATCAAATAGAATATTTTGTTTAGATCTTCCTCTGCTGGATTATAGCTCTTAGTACTATTTTTGACTTTGGTGAAAATAAGTTTAACGGTTGACATAGGGAAGCAATCAGATGACAGATGGACTCAGCTGCATACCCTGTCGACTGCAGGAACCCCTTGAGCCCGCTTTGATTAAATATGTAGGGCAAGCTATTAACTTTGGAAGCTCCAGCCCTATGGCTCAACTAATTTTAGATTATTTATTTTAGTTCAAACTATATTTCATTTCTGGTGTGGGTGCATCGTTAAAAATATCACATCATTATTTTATTTTATGTTTTAAAGTAACCTCTACCACATAAAATAGATTTTTTTTTGTGTTTTTGTTTATCAAAGTTTATAAAAACTGTGGTTTAAAAAAAATCATTGAAAAATTATAAACAAATATTTATGGAATTAAAATAAATGTTTTTTAATGGGATCTAATAAATTGAACTTAAAATAGAATAGAATGCGCATAAATTTTGGATTAAGTTTATAATTGTTTTAGACTTTTATTTCATATTAAAATTATCAGTTTCTAAAATGTTACATTAGGATTAATTTGAAATGTCTTTAAATTTAAAGTAATCTTAGTAGTTTCTATATAAAAAATAAAAATTGTTCTTATTATATAATTACAAAATTGACATGGACAGAGTTAAGAAAAATTTAATCATTGCTATTTGACAGCTAATTTCCTGAAACCAATCATTTGATTTGATGATTAAATATTTCAGTAAAATAATCATTCATTCACTAAAAAAATATTGAAAGATTTAATCATTATTGCATTAAGTGTTTATTCCAGGAAATTAGTTGAGGAACAGCTATGATTAAATTTTTCCCAACTCTGGCCATAGGTAACTGAAATTTGTAACGCTTATAATTAATCTATATTTTTCAGAAATTATTTAATTCTTTTTTATATTTTAAAATATACCCAATCACCACTAAGCTTGTATTTATGAACATTGCTTTTATGATACAATTTCATTATTGTATGTTCCTTTGCCTTCTAATTGAACTACTAGTAGCCTGTTTTATGATGTCAGATACATACCAATAAATTGTTCATATTTTTACATGCAACAATTTAAAAGTTGTCGGTATAGAGCTGCATTACATGTTTTAAATACTGTTGGTTAAGTAATGTTAAAAATATTTGGCCAGATCCTAATCAGATAGGTTCTCCCATGCCCTAGTGTTCTAGAGATGTATGTTGATACTGGGCCAAGCTGGGCACCACAACAGGCCAAGTTTATACCTCCCCGCACCAAACAGGATCAACTTTCTGCTACCAACTCTTTTTAGGCTTTCCTTCATTTTATTATGTTTTAATTTTCCGGCCACTATCCTTTAATTTTTCTCTTCAAAATTGTTTCTCATTGATACAAACTACATAGTAGACATTTTTTTCGGTTCACAAATACAAATAGTGATGTGACAAGAGGATTCCTACCTAATATTTTTTTCCGAATTTGGTTAAAAAAAGAGTAAGTAAATTTTATTTTTTTTTTATTTTACTGATTGATTTGCTTACTTAAAAAAAAGAAAAGAAGTAATAATGGTTTATTTTTATATTAGTTTTGTTGGCTTAATTAGGTCATTGTGCTAATTGAATTAAGCTTTAAATTTCATTCATGCAAATATTTTTATTTGATAGAATAGGATTATTATATCATGTAATAGTGAAACAAATAATTAAAATTTTTTATTTTACTTCATCTTTTATTTAAAAAAAAAAAAAATAGCGCATTAAACTCCAATAAAAAATGACATTTATAAAAGTATTGTTTACAACATATCATCCTATCAGATGTTTATATATGATTTAAAGTTGGTAAAGTATTAGTGATTAAATTTAATGATAAGTTTAGTGGTGATGAGATATTAATAAAATTGCTGTACATCTGTTATAAAATATTGAATCATCAAAAACAATTTAAAAAATAGTTTAAAATATTTCTGTAAACTTATTTTATGTACAATTATTCATTATTTTAAATTAATGTAGTACACAAATAAATTTATATATTCTGATTTTCTGTTTTGTTTGATTTCTTTAATATTATTTAGCTTTGAATCACTCAACTAATTAGAAGTTGTTAAACTAGTTTAATTAATGAAACATATATAACATGTTTCTAGTGATTATATTAAGAGATGCATATTATTGTGGTATATAATTAAAATATGATGTAGGTACGATTCTAACATTTTTTAACATGAAGCGAAATGACACACACACACACACACACACACACACACACATATATATATATATATATATATATATATATATATATATATATATATATATATATATATATGTATAATGTCTTAAATTAGCTATATTTAAAGTTTATTTAATTTTTAGATTACAAATTCATTAAAATTATGTGTGACTAAGATTAATGAAAAAAAAATCATGCATTGAATACACTTATTTATATCATAACTATTTTGTTATGTAATTTTTTTATGTTTTACTGAAGATATTTAATCTCCAGCTAAAAATTTATGATTTTTTAATTTAAATTTTTATAAAATAGAGCCTAAACTAATTAGGCAAAAAGGGTAGAATTGTAAAAATTAATTTCCGACTTAAGAACCATAAAACTTCTAAAATTCTTTTGGTTTCAAACAGAAAATTCATAAATTTATGAATATAATGCAAAATAGTACTATAACCCACATAATAGTTATAAACTAAATAAATATATGATTTTTTTGAAGTTAGTAACACATAATTTCAATGAATATGCGATCTAGAAATTAAATCAAATAAATAACTTTTAAAATATAGCTGAATCAACATTTTATTTATCTATTTTTTGTCATGTCCCTATATGTTGAAAAAATGTTAGAATCATTTATTAATTATGTACCACATTAATATTTACCTCTTAATATGATATGTCACAAGAAACATGTAAGATATGTTTTGTTAATTAAACTAATTTAAGAATTTTATAATTAGTTGAGTGAACTTCAGATCAACACTTACAACTGACATATAAAAAGTATCTATTACTGGTACTTTAGATCTGTTAGATCCTTGAATTACATGCTTTACCTGAATGAAATTTCAATGTTACAGCTGATACAAGAAGGGACCAAAGCTAGCTTAGTTATTACTGAAGCATTCCCAAAAGATGCAGGCGTTTACTCATTAAAGGCTATAAATAAAGGTAATTTAGCTTCACTAATCAAAAATATATATTAATAATTTTTAGATAAAGCTTTTTAAGGAAGGATAGGTACTTAAAAATTAATTAAAATTAAAATTAAAAATAATTACATTTAAAATTGCAAAGAAGTTAAGAAAAAAATGTTACAAATATGTTCCATTTTAGTTTCACTTAGTCATTCCATGAATGATTCTGATCTTCTATTGCTATCATTGTAACCATCATTACTTAAGCTCATTATAGAGCTGTTAAAGTTCCCTGAATTTTCTTCTTCTCCATTTACCATTTTCGCGTATGGATCCTTAAACCTTTCTCAAAATTATTCCTGAGACCTATCCAGCAGGTTCATGCCTTTTTATTGTAAAGTTAAAAGCTTACGTGACTGCTGGTCTTATAAGGGTCTTTTATAAAATTATAACATGGACTTAGTAGGGAAACTCATTACAGTAGAACCTTACTAATCCATCAATAAAAAATAAAAACCCTCACTAATCCGACTCCATAGGGACTATGGTTTGGGCAGAACAGGCAAAAGGTCGGATTAATCGGAGATTGAAGCACATGTTTTTCATAGCTAAAAGTGTATTATAATGTTATTCAAAATTATATATTAACATTTAAAAAAAGTAAAGGAAATAGAAATGTGTTTGCATATAAATGGTTTACCCAGCTATTTATGTATAGAAGCATTGGCCTTAACATAACTGTATTGTGTTTGGTTTAGGGCAAACTAACTTATATTTAAAATCGTTCTTAATAAAGTATGCTCTAAAAGTCCTGGTGAAGGAGGTTTAGAGCAAAAACTGTAAACAAAAAAAAACAACAGTTTTTCCCACTTTTTGAGAGAATTAAAAAATTTAAAAGTCTGTATCTTATTCCCTGTGTAATAGTATACAGAGCTTATTTTCTGCTCAAATTGTATTAAATTCGTTTAATTTTTAATATAACTAGGTTTTACTTAGAACCAGCAGTGCTGCAGATATTTTGGGGATGCATAGAAAAGTTCAAAATATTTGATGCTACCAGGTAGCAGGGGTGGTGCTTCAAGATACAAAACTTGGATTTTCATACACAGCACCTGGACATCAAAAATTCAAAGCTACCTGACCTTTTGCATACCAGAATATACAATTTTACCGGGCTATTAAATTATATTGTTCCCCTTCCCCCCAGAATCCACAGGTTTTGGATTAGTAAAGTTCTACTGTATATCAGTTTTGCATAATTAATAAATTTAATTTAGATAAAAATCTATTCAATGAAAGTTACAAAATATTCTATTTTTATTGAAAATATTGCAATTATTTTATACAATTCTATTGTTGAAGGTGGTAGCGCAGTATCTACAGGAACACTGACGGTGAAGGGGCGGCTGCCAGAGGAAAGTTCAGACACTGATTTAGCTGAAGAAATGGAACCAGCTAGGCCTGTTCTTCAGGTCCCTCTCAAAGATCAGTCAGTTTTCGAGGGGAAGAAGGTTCGCCTCGACTGCGTGATTGTTGCCCAGCCTGAGCCTGAAGTATGTTTATTAGCTATTCTGATTTTTTTTTTTTTATCTGTTATTATGTACTGATAAATTTTAATATTATTTTATGATGAAAATGTTAGTAAATAAAAAGGTTAGTGAGTGAGTAAATAAAGTTCTCCTAACTTGATTATATAAAACCATTCCCTGATGTTCAGCTTTAGCTTTTTCTTTACGGCTCTTAAAAATGATAACGATTCCAGAATATCTTCTTCACTATCCTCTCACTCCCAGCCCCACAGAATACAGAATATAGTAGAAGCGGCAGAGACAGCAAAGCCGTACGGTCCCCGTGGCTCCAGTTCAGCCGGCTCTCCCCCCACCACCTCCACCCCGGGCTGCTCCACCTCAGACTTATTTACAACTTTATCATGTAATATTTAGGCTTCAACTCTTAAAAATTTTATTGGATTCCATCTAATTGTTCAGAAATTTATCACATTCATGCATAGGTAGGTAGTTTAAGAACGAAAATAAAACAGAATATTACCAAAAGAAAATTACTAATTTCTTAATTTTCGATCTTATTTTATTTTTATGAATATTATCATTGATATTTTTCAAAAAATGGTGGATTCGGGCTTTAAAAAATATCATTCCGATCGATCTTATTAATAATGAGTAATGAGAGCCATCTTCTAAAAAATGTGAAAATCTAGAAAAGAGTTTCTCCCAAAGTATTGTTTTAGAAGTAACGAAAGCAAATTTTCTATTCTCTATTTAATTAGTAATTTTCTTTTTCTTCGCACGGTTTAGTAGACTGTAATTGTAGGCACAGTTTTTCTTCTTATACCGCAAAACGTTTCGGCGTAGGTTTAAATTTGTTTTTTCTTTTCAACCTGTATTTTTTTTTGTGGTTAGAAAGTGAATTTTCAGTGAAGCTTAATGAATCAGCTGTATTTCGAAGCTGTACAGATCTTTCATCAAGTTGTTTTTTTGAGCTCGTTTATGTTTTTATTAGTGATCTCTAACATTTTTTAAATCTCATTTTATTTGGAGACCTAATATTTTTCAACGGGGTCGCAAGCCTTTTTATTGGTCCCCTTTCCTAAAAAAAAAAAAATTCAACAGCTATAAGCTATAACATGTTGGTAAAGCAGGGGGAAAGCGTAGAAAGTTATATATACCTTTATAATCGTCTGTCTCAAATGATCTGGGAAATCAAAAAACCGACTGAATTGCACCTTTCTTTAGATTTACTCGAAATGGAGAAGATCTGTCAAAATCGTCATCTTTAAAATGTTTTGAACAAATAACACTTGTATTTGTTGGCTTCCATTTTTCTTGCCTTAGGGCTTGAACCCACTTATGTCGTTCCTCTTCAGCTGAACGGAAGCTGATGAAAAAATAAAAGGTAAAATTGGAACTGTTTACCTTTTAAAGATTTATTCAAATCTAAAACTATATTATTGATGTAAAACATCTTCTTAAGGTTTAATGTTTAACATTCGAAACTAGTTTTCAAATAAATATAATTTCAATAGAATTAGCAATTAATTTATCAATCCTAATTGAATGTACAGAATATTCTGTATTATGTGGTTACAATATCTATTATTGTTAATATAGGGGAGTTTAACAATAAAGTTAAAAAAGCTCCACAATAAACATATTTTTACTGTGGCGAAAGGGAAGGAAGATTTGTTTCTCAATTTATTGAAAAGCTAAACTGTGTACGTTTAAAATGTACCGGTGAAGCGTTATTGGAGGGTTTAAATCCTTGTTGGACTCTTTCCTAGAACATCCAAACGCGGCACAAGACGACATTATTTAATCCAATTGAGAAATAAAAAAAATAAAAAACACATACACACAACAGAGACCTAACAATTAGCAATTGTTCCAAAAAAACACGGGAAAAACAGTGGTACTGATAGGGACAGCCAGGGTTGAGGTGGTGGGGATAGCGCTCCTTGCCGGGAGCCATCTCCCCCCACCTACCCACCGCTTCTATTATATTCTGTATTCTGTGCCCAGCCCAGATTTAGATTGTTATCCATATTATCCAATCACCTCAGCCTTAGTCTTCCACTCAGTCTGTTTCCACTTGACTTGTCCTTCATCGTCTTCTTTTGTAGTCTTTCATTCTTTGAAATCCTTTGCACCTCGCCTAGCCTTCAGCATCTTTTTGTTTGATTATGCCTTAATGTTTGGCTCCCCAAGGAGTTACTAATCACTAATTCATTGATTTACAAAAAGCTTATGACTGAGAAAGTAGAAAAGTGATTTAGAAAGTAAAGTTAGGCCTTGTGTGTTCTTCTGAAAGAGGTAACTCTAGTAAGAATATCAATAGAGAGTAATATATCATTTGTGATTGAGCAAGATAAATTATTCAGTGTTTATTACAAGATCAAAAATGAGGTAAGGTGGTGGTTTGTTCTGTTTTGAGCTTAACCTGACCTTGGAGTAAGAGATTCAGATATCTGAAACTTGAAAACATTTTGAACCATATGGTATTTAGGGTATTGTGATGACTTGAAACTCTTGGAAACATACAAGAAGTGAGAGTTATACTCAACTGGAGCTGACAGCAGCCAGCTTAGAACGACTAACCAAGATAAAATACATCTCTATCCACTTGAATGAAGAGCACATTGTTGTGGGATATTATAATGTATAGAAGAGGTTAGGAAAGATCTTAGGTTTAAAAAGGTGTTTGTTCTATAAGTTTTTATAGAATAAGTATTTTTAGAAAAAACTAAAGTTGTATTTAATAAAAGCCTTATCTGGCTAGAACTTATCTGTTGATCTGAGTCATGGATGAGTCAAAGCATTTGTCCTAGCCTAAATTTGATAGGAAGATGCTGAGGCATATATTTGATTTATTCATAGATGAAAACATGATGAAAAGTAACTGCTGAAATGAAAGGTATGCATCCATAAAATAAATATTAAATGTTAAATAATAATTAGGTAGAGTATCTAAAAAAAATATTATTATTGTCATGTTGGTATAAGAAATATCTGAGTAATGTTTTTCAAACTAATTACATATATATAGATAATAATAATAATAAAATTGTTTGCCGTTTATAAAGGAAACATATTTCAAAATTATTTTATTATATAAATGAAATTAAAACATCAAAAAAATAATATATAAAAACATAAATCAATATATTGAAGAAAATAAATTGACTTACTATTACAATAAATATTTTAAACTAACATAAAATTATGTTTATTTTATTTGATTACTATATTAGGTGCCGTGTACAACAACTCAGGCTAGAGGCACCATTACATAACATTTGTCATTAGACTTCTAAATTAGTTGATACAAGTTGTTTTCTTTGAGGAGGGTAAACAGTTTTTTCCAGTTTTCGGGATTTAAAGTCTTGCAGTATCCTTGGAGATGCAACGAAGTCCTGGAAGGTAAAAGTCGGGTGCAATCCTTGATAATGTGCTCCGTTGTAAGGAGGCAGTTACAAGTGCTGCATTTTGGTGGAGTATTGCCTTCAAGTAGGTGCCGATGAGTCAGCTTACTGTGTCCAATTCTAAGTCGCGTTATTACTGTTTGTTCTCTCCTGTTTATTAAGAGAGGTGTCTAAATCTGTGATTAAAGACAGTGGCGATTTACAAAATCTTATGACTGCATAAGCTTATACCCATGGAGTAGATAGGACAGTATTTTAGCAAAGGTATGAAAACTACAGATGTGTTAAAGCTAAAGAACAGAAACTGAGTTACATGGCAAACTCTAATAGAGCAGACCAAAATCTATTCACGGTTTGTAATATTAAACCAAAATAAATAAAAAATGTCTTTTTTTATTCTTTAAGCAACTTGACTGAATTGTTTATGTCAATGTTATTTTTTACTATTTTATAATTCTGCTATTTAATCTTGAATTAGGTGATTTGGTATCACAACAACCAGCCAGTAAAAGAATCAACAGACATCCAGCTGGTCTTCCACGGTGATAGATGTTCATTGATCATCGAAGAGGCTCTAGTTGAAGACTCTGGAACCTATAGGGTGGTAGCTATCAATTCCGCTGGTGAAGCAACCTCACAATGCACTCTCAATGTGACAGGTCAGTCTAATTTTTATCCCTAACTAAATAGTATTACACATGATTAGCTCAACTGGCTATATAATTTAAAAAATAAGTATTGGTTCCTTTAATTTTTCAAATTTAATTAATTCTAAGTCTACCACATGGTCACAATTTATTTAATTAAAAAAGCAAACATAAAAAAAATGCAAGTACAGTGGAGCGTCGATAATCGGAATGTCAATTATCTGTTCAATTAATGGAACATTTTTTTTTAATTGATCTTCTAATTACTTATTTGTATTGTTAAAATTATTTTTATTTGAAAGTAAACTTAAGTGATAAACAAAATGGTTTTTTCCATAAACATCTATAAGGGGAATAAGAAATAATTATATCTCGGAAACTGTAAAAATGAACATAGACCTCTATACCCTCATATTTGTTTACTGTATACCTTATTAAGTATTTTTATTTGTTTCTCTTAATCTCTTTCTATTCATTTGGTTGGTGATAGATAGCTCACATACAGTTATAATTCATGCCAAGAATAAAATTGTATCTAATATTGTTCTTTATTACTAGTGGCCTTTTTATTTCCTTTTTTCTCTGATACATTGAATTTTTATTTAATCTTAATTTGAAAATTAATTTGTAATTCCAAAACCAATATAAAAAAATATATATACCTAATTTTTTAACTACTATTCTATATTTTAACAAGTTTAGAGGAAATAAAAATATATATATATATCTTTTTATACTGTATTTATTTTAAAGCTGTGGATAAGAAAGCTGAACCAAAGCCGACTCTCCCAGAAGCAGTTGAAGAAGGCAAACCAGTCTTCAAGAAACTTCTCTCCGATACCTTGGTTAAGGCTGGTGAAACAGTGAGCCTTGAATGCGTAGTTGACGGTAAACCGCCTCCTACTGTTACCTGGTCTCTGAACAACGTGGAGTTGCAGCAATCAAACAGAATACATGTATGATAAATTTTATTGTTTTGTATATCACACATTTATTATTTGTTTTACAATTTAAGATGTTGATTTTTACTAAATATAAATATCAATGCAGTAAATAATATGAAATAAATAATAAGAGCAAACTGGAAAAAAGGAGCCAAAATGAAATTTGAAGTAAAAAAAAAAAAAATTGTTTATTGTTCACATCAAGCAGCTGTGACATACATATTTCTTAAGGCTTGCATTCAGCCTTTCAATATAGATGTGCACTACCCTGTTGATTCTTAATTGGAGAAACATTGAGTGTTTAGATTTTAACGGTGATTTAAGAGACTTAAAGTTTTTGTTTTGGAAACTACCAATATGTGATCAAAAGTATATAATTACATTTTACATTTCTCTTATATTATATATTTTATTTTTTTCTCCTCTGTGGTAAACCTTTGAAAGAATCGTTTATTCAAAAAGTTTGAATATAAGCATGTTATATGCTATGCTAAATACAAAATATACATATTTAATGAATATGAGTCAATTATATCATAATCACTACAAAAATAAAAATAAAAATAAAAATAATAAAAAACAATTAAAACCAAATAAAAAAGAATTTTGTTTCCCTGGTTACTAGACTATTTGCCAATTAGAACTAAATTAAGCCTAATGTGTGTTACTTCTTGTCCAAGTTTTTATTATTATCTTAAAGTAATTTTTTTTAAAAATATATTGTTGCTTTATGGAGAATATTAAGTTAAATTTTGAAATAATGTTAACTACTAATTGAATCTTAATTTATCAAAAAAAAAAATTCTGTCCTCTAATTTTTTTTACTATTCTTTTAATAGGTAAAAATAGATGGAACTCATCAAATAAACATGGAAATTAAAAAACAGAACATGTGTACTTAATAATTACTATCTTAATAGTTATTTTTATAAGTAGTACTCTACTTTATTAGTTTATAGATTTTATATTTCTTTTTATTTTATTATTATTATTTTTTTTTTTTTACTTTTAAATGGTTAAATTTCAGTAAATATAATGTATTTTTGCAGATGTCTCAAGATGCAGAGGGGCTTTGTCTTTTAAAAATAAAAGATATTAAGCCCGAAGATAGAGGAGTGTATACTGCGAAAGCTATAAATCAGCTTGGTGAAGCTAAATGTTTTTCACAGCTGATCGTAAAAACTCCTGTCACTCTTGAGTCACTCGAAACCCAAGCTAACCAAAGTCAGCATTTGGCATCAGCAGAAGAAAGGCCAGCGTTCAAAGAGTTGTTTTCTGATGTAGTAGTTAGTGAAGGATCGTCAGCAAAGTTTGAATGTATTGTTACTGGCAAGCCTACTCCGAAGGTAAATATTTATATAAATAATATTATATAATATTTATATAATATAATATTTATATAAATATAAAAACAATACCTAAATATTCCCCGTTTGTACAATAATGTCAGAAAATTGATTAAATGTATTTCCATTGCTTAATAAATAAAAATCTTTGTGCTGATATATTAACAAATTATTATACCAACACTAATATTTTTAATAGTTTTTACATTTAAAATAGCTTTGTAACCAGAACTAGTTGGTCAATGTTGGTGAATTATAATTAATGCATTCACTATGATATTGCAAGATGAATTTAATGATTGCCGTTGGCAGACATTTTCCAATCATTTCTTTTGTTTCTGAAGGAAGTAAGATGATATCCTCTTTTTTTTTCAACCATTAATTAGTTGATAATTTTATTTTCTGTTGAAAAAAAAATATGTATATCCTATTTAAAATACTAAATTTTCAATAAATACTGATTATTACCTAGATTCAATCACTTTTAACAATTTGGTGAACAGTTTTAAAATACTTTGGCTGTTTCAGTTTTTAATAGTTCTCAGTTATGCTGATGATTCGTATATTAGTCATTTTAAAACGTATCATATGTCAGTATGTTTTTGAAAAACAATAATTTCTTAAAAACTTCAATTTTTAAATCAGTAAAGTATGAATCCCATGATTTATTCTTTTTTAGTTCAAAGATGCTTCAGAATTTTTATGTTAATAGTTGAAGATCAAATTATTAAACCTGCACATAATTAAATTTATTATGTTTTTTGTTTTTTTTTAATATTTACTTTTGGCTACTCTAGTCAACCAAAAACTTAAAATTATACCCTAATTTTTAAAAAATACTTAAGTTTGTGAAGTTTCATATTTTCCTTATAAGTCTTCAATGGGCTTATATTTTTCAACAGCTTTTACTCTTCTGAGTACTTGTATTCATATTGATTACCTCACCTGTTGACTGAGGAACTAATGAAGATGTAGGTGGTTAGGGTATGCAGTCATAGATATACAATTAAAATTTATTTTTTAATTTGATCAGCAGGTTATTTATTTTTTTTCCACATTCTGTCATAGGGCTGACCTAGTTGACTGGTCCACCTTAGCTCATAAAGTTTTAATACATATCAAAGAAACTTTAGTCCCAGACTCCTGGCTTTATGCCATAGTATTTATAAATATTACTATCTTGTTAGTGTCAAATATCTTTGAATTTCAGGTGAAGTGGTTTTTCAACGATGAACCAGTTTCAGGAAAAGATTTCCTTGTTTCAACCAGTGGCTTCAGAGAAGTTCTTTCCATTCCAGAAGCTAAGAAATCACTTTCTGGCAAGGTGAAATGTACGGCTGAAAATCACTTGGGAAAAGCATCGTTGGCTGCTAATCTGGTTGTTGTTGGTAAGTCCATCAGTTTCAACTGGCATCTAATTAAGTTAAAAATTCCATTTTTATTTATTTTTTTTATTTTATTTTTATTTTTTGTAATTGAAATATTAAAAACATTACAATAAGTCAACTATTGAGCTAGAATTAAAAAGAAACAAAAAAAAAAAAAAAAACCTGTTCTCATTGTACATTTACTTAAATATTGGATTTATTTTACAAACTAATTTAATAAAGTTTATTTTTTAAAGTAAGACCAAATAAAAGCATGAAATAAGTTGTTTGCAGTATTCTCTTATTTTTTTAAATTATTATGCACAATCAATTTATCTATTTATCAGTATATCAATCTATAAAAATTTTGTATGGTATTTTGAAAAACATCATGAAAAATGAGAATTTAAGAATTAATTTAAAAATATACAATACTAAAATATTTTGTTCTTGTGTTCAAAACTACTTTAAAATATCATGAATGATTGTATATTATAATTATTGAGAAAATAATAATTAATATATGATTGAAAAAAAATTCTCGAAGTTAGTGTTGTGTTTTCACTACACTAGCCATAAATGGGTTAGTGAAATTAAATAATTAGTTCTTTAGTATTAAATTAAAGGTGATGATTCTATAGGATATTCTTCTATCTTGTCAAGTTTATTATATTTAAAACGTAATATTTATTAAATACCTGTTGGAATATTTTTCTTGTCCAGCTATTCTTGTCACTAATCGTACAACTCATGGCGCCCGAGCATAGTGTTACAATAGTTAATTATAGGGAAAATCTGCACTTGGTCAAATAAATTGGGTATAGGCAATGTTTGAAAAAGAGTATTATTGTTCCCCGTGGAATGTTGCCAGGTTTTATTGGCACCTCACTCCCTCTCCAACACTGCCTCTAATTAAATGCACAGCAGTTTTCTTCAATCCGGGGGCTGGCTCCCCGGCACTCTGCTCATGGGAAAAGCATTTATTATTCTTTTTTTAATTGTATAACATTTTCATACCTTAAACTGTTGATATTGTAATCTTTGTGTGACTAAAGAATTTATCCTGTGGATTTTAAACAAGGTACATATTTATCAATTTATTAAGTCATAACTGATTTTTTTTAAATTTATTTATTTATTTTTTTTTTTTAAGCTTCATCACCTACATAATTTTTTTTTAATTTGTATTATAAATTTGTCAAAGTTTGAACTTCAATATTGGATATTACATGGTTTAGATATGCTTCAAAAATATAGTTTTTCTTCTGAAAATTAATTGTGTTAAATTTTTTCTAATGGTTTTAGCATTTTTTATAATTTTTATGTTTGCTTCATGGTAATTTTTTCCTTTATGTATAGCACAATTATTAAAAACACATCCCCTTATGCCATACAATTTTAAAAACATTATTTTTTATTGTATAAATGCTTCTATAGTGTCAATTTATGATTTGAAAAGCCGTTTTATGAAAAAAAATTAGGAATGCCATAATGTCTATTTTAATAATACAAGTGACAATTTTGTTCATTTATTGAGGTTTTTAGTTCAGATAAATGTTTTTGTGGCAATATATCATTAAAAATTATGTAATTAAGTTTTTTGGAGAATGATATTATTTTTTACTTATTACTATTATTTTTTAACATAATAAAAAATCTTATGTACATTCAAACAATTTGCGTTCTAATTAATTTAATATTAAAAAAATAAAATAAATAAAAGGTTGATGAACTGTATTCAATAGTTTGGCTAGAAATATTTTTAACTAGGTCCTCACTATTCAAAAATAGAATAAACATTTTCAAATTGTTTCTTGAGATTAAGATGTATTTTACAATATTTGTTTTTTTTTTTATGCTACCCCCAAATATGAAAATTTAATGAATTTCTACTATGTTACATTATTTTGATTATGGTTTTATCTCTCCATGTTATTCAATATTTTCTCAATTTTTTAAAAAACACTTTTAAGAAACTAAAATTGTTTATGTTTTACCTAAATTAGTGATGCTTATTTATTATTATTATTATTTATGATTATTGAAAACTGTTATTTTAGACATTAATTTTGGGATATTTTTATTTGATTTGAAATACGTTAATAATTATGTATTTCTTTCACTATTACGCTAACTTTATATTATTAACCTCAAAAATGTTTTTTCTATTACAGAAGGAAGCAAGCTTATAGATAATATTTTCGACATGGCTAAACTGTCATCAGAAGGAGTATTGGAAATGAAAAAGTCTGTTGTAGTCGAGTCAAGTAAATCTAGTCACTTTAGTAGTAGCTTTTCAAGTACAACAGGTGGAGCAAAGCCTCATGTCGAAATCAAGAGCTTTACATCTAAGTCTGAAGCTTCTTCCCAAAAAATTGGAGATAAACCACCAGTGTCGGTATGTTGAATTCTTTCTTAATAGAAGCATTGTAAATTTTATTTTTATGAATACAAAAAAATATATATGAATTCAAACTTCTGTTATAATTAATAACACTTTGGAACTGTGCCAAACACCCTATTAGAAAGTGAAATCCGATATGGATGGTTTCACAGCACTTTCTTTACTCTCTCATGTTTAATATTAACTCAACTTTAATCAGTATTATGATTTTAAGAATTTTCATTTTTATTGTTGTTTTAAATAAATCGCTCTATTCTATTTCTTATGATATTATTGAGAGTTGAATGATTTAATATTTTCTTAAATTCAGAGATAGTGTCAGTATATTTTTAATATCATTATGTAAAACTTTAATAAAACTAAATGTCTTTCATTTCTGGCAAAAATGTTTCAATGAATCTTTGGCCAATATATTAAACCTTTTTGAATCCTATTATTGGATAGGAATTAGTGTAGTTATTATCTATGAATGGCCTATTCTATGCTATCTATTACACTGACTTCATTTCGTCCTTCATTTAATTGGTTAATGTAATTCAAAATCTGCTATGTGATCATTCCCTAAGCATATGAACCATATGCTTGATAATGCATAACACTGTAACAGTCTCATCTATCATCTTACAGAACCATTATATGGTAAAATCTTTTAACTTAAAATTAAATATGTTTATTTAGTATGCAGATGAGCTTAAAGTCCTGTCAGATTAGACAGATATATTAGCTAATCTTATTAGCTTTATTAGGTCTATTAATTCAGCATTCTGTTAATTTTTTTTTTTTTTATCTGCTGTAATTCAAGTCCATGATTGTTATGAAGCAGTTTGTTGTTTGTTGTTTGTTTAGCTTAATGGCGTACAACTGCATCGGTTATTAACGCCATATTTTCTTTCTTATTTTATTCTCCACATCTGTATTGTATTATTTATCTTATTTTTATTGATATCTTTTATATCTAATTATATTTTATTGCTTATTTATCTTTTATGTCAAACTTCTGTCAACAAGCCACTCAATTTCAGAAACTTGAACACTAATTCTATTTTTTCATTGTTGTTTCCCAAGATTGTCCCAACAAACTGTTATGAAGCAGTTAATATGAATGGAATTTAAGTTTTATTTTATTAATATATATTTTCTAAGGATCATGTTACACAGAGATAACACAGAGAATTGTGTTTGCTCCTTCCTGATAGACCTATCATTCTTCTTGTAATCTCTGAAAAAAAAAATTAAGAAGCAATAATATTTATAGCAATATATTTTTTCCTGGAAATATTTAGTTCAATGGTTTCTTTTCTAATAAATATATTTTGCGCCAATAGGTTGAAATGCATCAAACATCAGAGTATAGAAACATAGATGGAGTAGAATCAAAAGGAGAATCATCATATGTTAAAAGTTTGGGTCTTGAAAAGTCCGGCTCTAAATTATCTGTAGAAAAGTCTCCATCTGGGCTTATTATTAGTAAGAGAAAAGACATGGCTCCACGCTTTATGAGTCCACTGAATGGTTGTATAATCGACCAAGAAAGACCCATTTTTCTGGAAGCTGTAATTGATGGTGCTTATTTAATATTTATTATTATTATTTATTATAATAATCTAAAATTTTTAGGCTCTTCTTAAATTAAATTGTAAAAGCAAGATTAAACTTATTTTAACAACGAAAAGAAAAAATGTTTTATTCTAAATGACGTTGCTTAATATATTTTGTGATGAAATTTGTAATATTAAAACAATAATTTTCTTCCATATTAAATTTACTCTTGTAATTATTTTGGTTTTTGACCAAAATATTATGATTCGAAAGCCACTTTGATTCCAAACATTCAAATATTGAAAGAAATTTAATTATTTACTATAAAATTATTCATGATTTGTTTGATAACATTTTAAACAGACATTGAAAATGCTATTTTTTCAGGCCATCCTACTCCAGAGATCATTTGGACTAGGAACAATGGCCCAATACCTTCAGATGCCGAAACTTCTTGGTCATTAGGAAAAGCTACCCTGAGGATATCTTCTGCCACAACCCAGCATGGAGGAAGATACAGTTTGACAGCATCCAATGCTGCTGGCTCAGCTACATCTTCAGCTGATGTAGTCGTAAAAAGTATGCAATAAAAGTATATTTATTACTTAATGTTCCATACACGCACACATATATGTTCAGGGAGGGGAAGAGTTTCATGTAATTTGTATTTATCTCAAAATTCAAAAAGCATCAGCTTAAAAGTGGAAGTTTTGGAAATAATTTGTTGTAGCTCGACAAAGCTCGAGCCATCCATAGAAGAGTTCATTTGATAGAGAAAATGGAAAGTTTAAAGGTTTCTTTTTGATTCCTATCTTTACTTCAGTCATCCTACTGATAATCCAGGGGATGATTGATAGCTTAAAAAGTTATAGCCAAAAGGCTGTGTACGGTTTTGATTAAGTACTGTTAGGCAATGAAATCCTTACCAGTGTTAAGATATATGCTAGATTTAGTTGCAGAAAGAAAATTTTGGACGTCTTTTCTTGAATTGTCGGCCAATTTTAATTTAATTGCATGCCACTATTTTATTATCATTTTTTTAATTTATTTTTTTTATGGCATCTGTTAGACGTTCACATTAAGCTAATATAAGATGAGTAATATATTGCTATCGATATATCGCTAGGAATGTTCGTGTCAGTTGGAGGAAAATCGATGTGACCTGGTGATAAAAATGTGATGTCAACACAATTCTCCAACTTGATTTATAAACGTGAGCTCAAATGAGGAAAATGTAGTGACTTATTGGTACAGGCGAAGAATGTGAAAAAAAAAGAAAATACAGGGTTCATCCCTACAATATTGCAAACATGCACCATAGCTCGACTGTTGTTTCCTGAGATCTGTCTCAAAATGAATAAAAATTCTGGGAGTTTAATCAAAAGAATAATGAACACTTTCATCATCTGAAAAGCCAAGTGCAAGGAACTCTAGAAATAATTATACACACAGGAAGATAAAAATGATACATCTTGTTAATATCATGTATTGAGCTCAAAATATTTTAAAGAACTAATCGCGGAGCAACCGGCTAGCGGTACTTCGAGAGATATTTTACTTGAAATATATTGTGCGATCGCACTACTGTGGACCTTTTTTATTGCCTCCCTTTAGATTTCAAGTATTCTGTCTGTTTATATCATGTAATGTATATCATTTAGATAAACCACTTTTCTTATATCACCTCAGTGTGAACGTTGCTTAATACTGACCCTTTTTTCATGAAATATCAATTATCAGATCACAACTGTGCACTGATTGTTTTGTATAATTGATGCTCCACTATAGTTCAACACAACAAAGCTGAATTGTTTGTTAATGTTCATTTTTCTTTTTAATCCAATTTTAAACCTTGATTGTTTATAAATATTTAATTGATTTGTATTACTTTTTAGAGAGCTCATTTCCTCCAGTTCTGGGTCGGAGGTTGCAGGCTAAGACTCCTGTTGTAGGGGAGAGGTTAGCTTTGGAAATCGAAGTTACTGGAACTCCAAATCCTTCAGTTAGTTGGTCGAAAGATGGAAAGCCAATCACTGCTGCAACACTTGGTTACAGGACCATTTCTCAAGGCCATTGTCACTCTCTGGTTGTTGATAAAGGTGAGCATCATAACTTTATCTTACAAGGGGACGTTTGCAGTTGTAACTCACAGATTTGAATGCCGATTTGTGTGTGGGTAGTAGGGACCTATAATAGTGCAAAACTAGAGTTATAGCTGCCAATGGGCATAAGGAGCCAAGAAAAAAAATAAAATATGAAAATCACGTTTTATTTTTTTTCTCAGCTCTCAGTCAAGATAGAGAAATGATTCTTTCACGTTTAATTGAAGTTATGTAAGGTATTTGATACAAAAATACTTTCGTTATGCTCAAGACGCCAGCCGGCTTTAGGGTGCTCAAAAACTCTAAAAAAATGACAAAATTCCGAGGAAATCCGCTGTAAATCAGTGGAAACATTTTTTTATGAACAACTGACCTCAAATCTCGATTTAACGCACCATAAAACCCTTATATGTGAAATATTGTCAAAATAAAAAAATATTGATTTTTTACTCCTTTCGAGGAGGTTAACATTTTGAAGTTGAGATTTCATCAACATTTTCTACCGGCCGTAACAACTGCTGTGTTCAACCGATTGCAATAGTAATAGCATCACTAGAATCAGTATACATTCTGCTTTTTATCCATGCCTAAAACATTGGATTTACTCTCGATTTTAGTGGACAAAAACTGATGTGAATGAAAAAATCCAAGGTCAGCTATAAGTTGAGATATTTCAATAAGGGGAAATCCTACAACCTCCGGATTTGGGCTAAACTATGCAGTTTTAAGGCTTCTAGATAACCTTAAAATTTTGTCTTAATCAGTTGCGAAATATGTGAGATAGCGCAAATTATTTACATTTTTTCAGAAATTGACAGCCCCTTGCCTTCTAAAATCCTACAAAATTTTAAAGGTAAAAAAAAATTATTTTTGATTTCGAAAAAATTAAGTTTCTACATGTTTCTTGAGATGAGGAATCTGAAAATAATATCAGTTTTTAGTTAGAAAATTTTCCTCACCTAGATTATATAAATAAAACGTTTTAAAATGACATATTTTTATTTCAAATTGCATGGAAATCCTAAGATTGATGAATAATCTAAAATCAATATCAGGTTTTGGTTTAAAAAAATGTATATATTTTTTAAATGGTCTTATTTGAAATTTATTGTGTAAAAACTAAAATAATAATAGAAAAAGATCATTTTATATCAGTCTTATTTATATAATATAGGTGAGGAAAATTTTTTAACTAAAAACTGATATTATTTTCAGATTCCTCATCTCAAAAAATGTAGAAACTTAATTTTGTCAAAAATCAAAAATAATTTTTTTTTTACCTTTAAAATTTTGTAGGATTTTAGAAGGCACAAGGGGCTGTCAATTTCTGAAAAAATGTAAATAATTTGCGCTATTTCACATATTTCGCAACTGATTAAGACAAAATTTTAAGGTCATCTAGAAGCCTTAAAACTGCATAGTTTAGCCCAAATCCGGAGGTTGTAGGATTTCCCCTTATTGAAATATCTCAACTTATAGCTGACCTTGGATTTTTTCATTCACATCAGTTTTTGTCCACTAAAATCGAGAGTAAATCCAATGTTTTTGGCATGGATAAAAAGCAGAATGTATGCTGATTCTAGTGATGCTATTACTATTGCAATCGGTTGAACACAGCAGTTGTTACGGCCGGTAGAAAATGTTGATGAAATCTCAACTTCAAAATGTTAACCTCCTCGAAAGGAGTAAAAAATCAATATTTTTTTTATTTTGATAATATTTCACATATAAGGGTTTTATGGTGTGTTAAATCGAGATTTGAGGTCAGTTGTTCATAAAAAAATGTTTCCACTGATTTACAGCGGATTTCCTTGGAATTTTGTCATTTTTTTAGAGTTTTTGAGCACCCTAAAGCCGGGTGGTGTCTTGAGCATAACGAAAGTATTTTTATATCAAATACCTTACATAACTGCAATTAAAGGTGAAAGAATCATTTCTCTATTTTGACTGAGAGCTGAGAAACAAAATAAAATGTGATTTTCATATTTTATTTTTTTTCTTGGCTCCTAATGCCCATTGGCAGCTATAACTCTAGTTTTGCACTATTATAGGTCCCTACTACCCACATACAAATCGGCATTAAAATCTGTGAGTTACAACTGCAAACGTCCCCTTGTTAGTATAAATTGCTTTTGAAGGGTAACTTCCAGATGTTTTTAATAAAAAAAAAAGTGTAGTAACAATGCTTAGTGAACCTGGAGAATTTATATTGGTACCTCATAAGACTGAGTTTTATACATGTTATAAAATATTTATTCAAAATGTTTCCTCCCTAATGAAATTCTTTCAGCTTTTTATTATTTAAAATTACTTAAAAAATATTTTTAGTGATAATGGGCTGTAAAATGAAGGAGAAACCAAAAACTTTCCAAAAGTGATTTTTTTTTTTTACTTAAACAGAAATTTCCATTCATAATTAATACATTTAAATACAGGTATAAGTCCTCCTCTAGTGTTAATTGTAAACTAGTCTTTTCTTGATTCTAATATTTATGGCTTACCTGAACCAGTTCTGTGTTTGCATGAGCTTTTATAGATTCAAGTGAGTCTAAATTTGAGACATCGAAGGATATAGTCATAAGTTGAAGTAAACTTGATAAATAAAACATGCCTTAAGTACTTGAGGCTGTGATTCAAGTGAGGACCTAGGTACGAACTTCAAATATTAACCTTATGGTAGAGGTACTTCTGTACTTCTGTATAATTTAAAAAAAATTATAATATAAAAAAAAATGTTTGAGTTTGTTTTGGGTTTTCCCTTCATATTTATTATGCCATCATCTCTGGAAATGTTTAATATTAATTAATTAGGAAATAAATAAACAACTTTTTTTTTAATCTCTGACAGAGTGTATTATTTCATCCTCATTGTCTTTATATTTTATAGGAATGACATTTTATTTTTATTGTGTTTTTATTAACTTTTCCAATGATATTATGTTTTAAGCTTAAGCCTTTGTTGTGAGATGTGAGATGGATATTTATTTTTGTTTCATTGACAATTTTGTTCTTTATTCTAATTTATATCGGTGCTGAAACCAATTTCTTTGATATATTATGAAGGAAAAAAAGTAAAATACCATAAAATGTTTTATTTATAAAAATATTTGGAGTAAATAAATTTGATTGTTTTTCCTTCTATTCTTCTACAAGGAACTATCACCAATTAGATATTGTTATTAATTTTATTATATTATTCCCATTTTTTTTTTTGTAATACTACAAATTTAAAAGAATATTCTCTTTTATTTAATTTTTTGTTGCAGTTGACCATAGCCATTCAGGACAATACAGCGCTACAGCCAGTAATTGCGCAGGAGAAGCAAAGAGTATTGCTGATGTTCTTGTTATTGACCCACCCCCTCTTACAGATACTACACCATCCTCAGCAATCTTCTCTGACCTCATTGTAAGTTCATCTTAAATCATGAAAAATCTAATTAATGATATTTTATGAATTTTATATATTTTTATTCTTATGATTTTGTTTCTCTACTTATTTGAAATATAATATCAGACCTTATATAATTTCCTTTACTAATTTAAGTTTATAATCTTTATACATTTCTTTAATTGTCAAAAGTATTTATTCTTAATTATATTCATAAATTTTCTTCTAAACTAATTCATTTGTTGATTAATTTAATCTTCTAATTGAACAGATAATAATGTATTGAAATAGCACTTTTTTTTTTATTGTATTTTTGAACTTAAATGTAAAATGAATTATGAATGCATTTGGCAAATATAATTGCATTTACTTTATGTTAAATTCTAATTTGTTTCTACAATAATATTATATCAATAATAATTTTAAAAAAGAGATTCATATCCTAATTGAATCTTTTGATTTTGTTTCTCCCATTTAGAGTGGAGGAGGTACAAGTTTGTTTAAATCTGTCACACCAGGTCAAACTCATACTACTACTTTTAAAAGACCAGGTGAATCAGTTGTCGTTGAAGAAAGTTTTCAGAGTCAAAAACATGTTTCAATGAAAGTACAACGATCTGAAGAAAGTTATGACTCTTCTCTTGACATTAAAAAAGATTATAAGACGGTTGAACCTCCAAAACCATTTGAAATGTTCAAGCCATCTGTTTTTGAGCCTTCAAAAACGTTTGATATCCCTAAGCCATCAGAACCTGCAAAACCAGTTACAGTTCCACCACAATCTGAACCACAAAAATTATTTGAAATTCCTAAACCGTCTGATCCTCCTAAATATATTGCTCAAGACTTTGTAATCCCAACAGAATTACCAAAAACATCCCCGACATTGGTCCCACCTCAAGAATCTAAAAATGAAGATTTAATAACTGAATCTATTTCAACAAAAAGCTCTTTGGATTTCTTTAAATCCATAATTAGAGAAAATGAGGAAGAAAAGAAACGTATGCATCCTGAACCCAAACACGAACCAAAGCCAATAAAAAAATTCGAACCAGTTAAGTTGCCTTCATTAACTTTACCTGAGGCTCCTAAGGTCAAAGAAGAATCTAAGCTGGTACAAGAATTAACGATCCTTTCCCAAAATTTAAGTGAAACCTCTTCTTCTTATCAAACAAGTTTTTCAGATGATTTGAGTCAATTTAATCTTGAACCAGGGCCTCCACCTGAAATGGGATATATTCCAAAGACAGCTGGTACTAAAAATAAGGAAGAAGTAGTTGAAAAAGCGAAGAAATTACAAGAAACTCATAGACAGCTTTCTGAAATTGAAGTTCCTTCTGGAGCAGTCAGAATATTCCCCATGCCTTCTTCAGCCGAAACAAAGAAGTTTGAAGAAAAGAAAGTTTCAAATGAAATCAATAAGTTTGAAAGCTTTGAGAAGAAAGAAGTTATTAAGGGGCCATTGCTTCGACCTTCGGCTGATGTTCCTTTAAGGCCTTCATCACCAAGACCATCTGCAGAGGGAGTTGCAATGGAGAAACTGTGGACTACTAAACTAGAACATAAACCTACTTTAGACAGGCCTAAATCACCAATGCCTCCTTCGGTTGAAGGATTGGCTATGGACAAACTTTGGTCGCATAAGCATGCAGAAAGTAGTTTGCCGAACATTTGGCCTCCTGCATCAGTTTCCGAAACTTCTGAAAGCTATCAGACAACCCAATCCGAACATAAGGTTTCTGAGTTTAAAAAAAGTAGTTTCCAAACATCTAACATTGAATCTGCAGTAGAATCTACTTCAACTGTGTTTCAACCCAAAAAGGTAGTCCCTCCAACTATGCCAGAGCAGAAAATAATTTATGTTGCTGAAGCTCACACCACTCACAGAACAAATATTCCATCTGAAACCATCATATCAAAGAAATCCAGTCAATATCAGTCAAGCCAAGAATCTGAAGTTGTTACTGAAAAAACTCTGTTACCTTCTGAAGCTAAAAAGTTTTGGCCTGATATACCATCTACCAAAGAATCCCCAAAACCAAAAAAGGAATTAAAAGTTGAAACCAAACCTGTAAGATCTGTTTCAATGCCTCAAGGTTTCAATGATATTGTACTAGAACCTGGGCCCCCTCCAGAGATCGGCTTTGCTTCGCCATCACCCCAAGAGAGGCGCCAATCATATGTTGAACAGATAGAGCAAGATCTTGAAAAAGACTTGGAAAAAGAACCTTCAAAACATTTGGTAGGAGCAGTCAGAACAATACCTCCACCTAAGAGAGAAAGCTCAGTTGAGTCTCTCAAATCATACCAAAGATCGAATTCTTTAACTGATGAGGTTACTTTTAAAAGCTTTAAGTTTAATAAATATGCTACTATGCCTAAGCCGTCTAAGTTTGTCAAAAAGAATTTTGAGAGTGACTATGAAAGTGATTTAGAGGGTACAAAAATCAAAGCCCGTTGGACTCCTTGGGATTCAGATACTGAAGAGCCTACCTATAGAAAAGTGAAACCTCCATTAGCCACTACACAGCCTCCTAGGCCACACTCTGCTCAGCCTGCACCTGTCAGCCTCCCTACTTCTTTGCCTATCCAGCCTATGAAAGATGGTAAACGCACTCCCCAGGATAGTGGTTACATGGCAGATACCGATGAACCTAGAAGAATTTTTAAAAAATCTCATCACACAAAATCAGAAAAAATTATTCAGTCAAAACAAGAAAAAATTGTTATGAAGCAGGAGAAAAAAATCGAAAAGAAGGTTTGTGGTGTTTGCCTGTCTGTGGACCTTGTTATATTAACAAATTTAGTTTGATTTTATCTAATCTCTGGTGTTTAACACATTTTTGCTTCCTTAAAAAAAAAAACACTACTATGATTTGATTATTTTATTCATTTTTAATCAACTAATTGAAAACAACTGACTAAATTTTCAAGATGATTTTTTGAAAGTTTTTGATTTGTTAGATGATAGAAAACTCAATAACCATTGTAACTTTGATTTTACATTAATTAATAAAATCATTGCCAGCTTTTCTTTTGTTCTTTGCTTTTAATTCTGTTTTTACTAAAATATAACAAGTAATTATTGAAGTCTGCATATCTCTTTATAAGTAAAAATATAAGTTTAACTTTGATCGCTAATTAATTGTGATGTAAAATTTTCACTGCCTTTGGCTAGAAAAATAAATTATTTAAACTTTTCATTTACAATTGTGTGGATGATTATAAATATGAATAAATTAACATTTTGTATTAATGTTATTTCAAAACAACACATGTCTCTTTCATAAACTAAAATATATTATTTATTTATGTTATGAGGCAGTATAGCTTTGTTTTAATGTAGATTTCGTAAAGATGTAGGTTTTTGGGACTTGGTTTCCAATTTGTCTTTATATAAATCATTTTAGTTATCATTCACATCTAATTTTTTTCATTCTTATTACTAATATTTTTATGTTTCTTAGAAAATGAATAAATGGTAAATAGATCAATACAATTGTTATTATATGTTTATCATATAAATTAATCTAAAGTTAATGTTTAGAAACCGAAAAACTAGGATTCGTTAGGCTATTATTATCTAATAATAATACTATATTATAATACTATATTATTTAACTTTAGAAAAGTAAAACATACTTGCTAACCCTAATGGTAGAACAAAGCCTTAAGCTCTTTAAAGAAAAAAGTATTGCATAGATTATATTGATGACAATTTAGTTTATGTCACTTAATAGTAATGTTATAACAAAATTACTGATAGATGGATTATCGATTGAGTTGCTTACTTTATCACTATTTATTCAAAATAAGTAAGAAAGATTTTTTTTGTGTGTGTGTGAAAGGGAGTACCCAACTTAATCTGGTATTTATCATTTGGAATTTTTATTCACGTGTATTGATAATTCTATTTTCAATCAACTTTGAATTTTCAGTCAGCCACGACATGAGGTTGAAATCCAAAAACCTAAAATTGAATGTAATATTTTGAATAATTAAGTTATGACTGCGATTAAACTATTAGTATCGAACTGTTAGTAAAACGTGATGGAATGAATCTCAACCTTCTGGCCCTATGTGGAGTACAGGCATTAATCCCTCACAAAGAACAAATTATTACTCATAATTCTGTTATAAATAAAAACATGAACATTTGATGACTTTCTCTGTTTTTTTAGTAATTGTTTGATGCTATAATAATTTTAAGGACTGTTGCACCAAAAAAAAAAATTAAATAAATAAAAATTAATTTTTGCATTTTTGAAAAGGGTGAATCATTTTGAAAACTAGACATCTTAAGATTTTATTTGAGACTTAAGACGTGTTTTTAGCTTGAATTTTAGACAGTAGATTGAATAATTTGATGATAATCACTCGAATGTCAGATTTTGATAATCCCCATGTATATATAAGCTTTACTTCATTTATTCATTTCACTAATAAATTTATGTTTGGTATTTTATAGGAAGTATCAGAGAAATCTGAAAGGCATCAATCCTTTCCTTACAATCCAACCATTGGAACATTTCCCAAAGCAACTGTGCCATTGCCTCCCAGTCCTTCAAAGTTTATGAAAAGTGAATTCAAAGAAAGTGACTATGAAAGCGATTATGAAACAAGGATTAAAACATCATGGAGGCCTAGTGAAGGAGTCAGCTTCAGACCAGTTCATCCACCTGACCCAAGTAAGACTGCTGGCCAGGAGCACTTGTTCAGACCTCAGCCCATAGAACTTAAACCAGGGTCTCCTCCAGAGTTAGGATTCGCTCCACCTATAGGTGTTGAGACTTCTAATACTATGAAATATGCTGAGACAACAGGAACATCTAAGAAGTTTGTCACTGTAAAACAGACAACAAGAGTTGTTGGTGGTATTGAAAGGACTCAGCAAAAACAAATAGACAGGCAGACAAGTTTACCTACAAAGTTTGTTCCGAAAGGGGAGGCAAAATGGAGTGATGTTAGTAGTGAAGCAAAGAGGTTACAACGGGTGGAGGAAATGAGGCGAAGGTTTGGAGAGAAAGCTTCCCAGAGTATGATTGACTTACAGCCAGGAGAACCTCCTCAGTTTGACTACGCCCCTCCATCAGCAACCAGTAAGATTTATTTCAATATATGATATTAGAATTAGTAGTAAAGAAAAGTAAAACTAGTAAGAAAGACAAATATATATATATATATATATATATATATATATATATATATATATATATATATATATATATATTTTCTCTGATATTCTGATTATAACCAAATATATTTGTGCCCATCTGTGTTAGCAAAGTTGGTAGTAATTAAACTTGGAATAAAATATTTTACCAACTCACAAGGTTTTCAGATAGGCTTGAAGGCATAAGCCAAAAATTAGGACTAAATGGCTGAGCAAGTTAAGGCAAGGGTTCATTGCACTGGGTGCAGGAGGTGGTGGGTTCATAACCCACCTCAGTGGGTTAAAATTAATTTTGTGGTTGACCCACCGAATAAATTTTGAACTTCCCATCCTGATTAGAATAGATTAGTTACCTATAGGATAACCCGTCCTTCCTGCCCTAGTGGGAGTAAATAAGGCCTTATTAAATCTCAACAAATAAGCAAAGATAAAACTTCTCTTGTTGTGTCTTAAAACCATTATTCTATTGTTGTTTTTTAATAAGCGAAGCTTCTTTAGTGACATTATAATATGCACTCTCAAATATTTCGCTAGAGTAAATCATGAAGGATGTAACAGAAACAACAGCTGTTTCAATTATCAATTATGTTTTTTCATTTGGCATTACTGACGTTGGAGACAATGCTTATGGTAGCACAGAAATCATGGAGCCATTATCCAGCCTTAGTGCAAAAGATATTGTAAATGGTTCCGTGGCATAGCATATTAATAAAATAATTGTATCGAGAGGATGTTGAAAAATTCGCACAAACTATAGTTTAGTCTCTCAGTAGTTTTTATAATATTTAATTTAAAATGAATTCTACACTTGTAGTTTCCAAGAATATTCTTTCATTTTTATTTTTCAGCAATTGCAAGTAAACATTTAAGTGAAATGGGATCCACATTCAAAACTAAAGCACAGCAGTTTGTATCAGATGTCGTCAGTGAAGTTAAGCTGAATGGAAAGCCTGGACCTATTTTGAAGCAAAAGGAGCAAAAAGAACCAGAAGTTTACAGGGAAGAGTCTCGAGTAGCTGAACATGGTATGTTTTGCTTTTATAATTATTTTAAATGAATTTCTGAAAAATTATTTTTATAGTAAGAAACTTTTGAATGTCATGATTTTGTTTTTTGTTTTTTTTAAGTCAAAATAAATTGTCTGTAGAAGGAATTATATAATAATCGATTGTTTTAATTTAGTCTCTTTAAGGAATTTTTTTTTCATACTTGATTTTTTTATAGTTAATTAATTTCTATAATGTTAATAAACCATAAAATATTTTAACTGTAGCATTACATTTAAATTTCATCAACTATTAATAGTATTTTAGTCGATTCTGAGTCACCCCTTACTTTAATAAATAAAATGAAGTGATTCATAAAAAAAATATATAAATTAATATTATTACTTAATTTTTTAAGATATTGTTATGTGCTTGATTATTTTATGATATGTGTTGATTGTTTTGGTTTAAAGGCATAAAACCCTCAGGTCATTAATGCCTTTAATACAATGTTTGAATTGAACCAGTTTTAAACTAATTAAATCCACTGACATAATTTGTTTTATTTTTTCCCCTTACACACCTCCCAATAAAACTTGTTTAATTAAGTTGTTGCTATCAATGAAATATAAGTTTTATTTACATGAATTAATAATTAGATGACCTCATTGGTGTTAAAAAAAAAAAAAAAAAAAAAATCTTTGATCATTATAATTTTTGTATTTTAATTATAGGATATATAAATTTATAAGAAGTGAATTTTTTTTTTTAATATTAATAAAAATAAAAACAGGATCTTATATAATCTTCGAAACCAATGAAACTTTTCTCTCAAGCACAGAGCAATGTCATTTTAAGGAAAAATAAATAAAAAATAACTGCAGGTACCAAGGAGATAGATCCAAACACAGGACTCATATACTTCAAGTATGACTTTGGGTATGAGTTTGGAATGGTGGTCCCAGGCGAAAAGGGTTGGGTTGCTGGGAAAAGGCCTTCTGGTGCTCAAGACGATGGTGTTCCATTCCCAGTGCTGCATGAAAGTACAAAAAAGAAATCCGTCAAGTGGGACTCAGAGAGCGAAACAGAACCTGAGGGCCTATTACGAGTAAAGATTCCTGGAAGTCCTAGCACTGCATCTCCTAACCTGTCCCCTTACCACCACTTAGCGCAGCATTCACCAGGTCCAATGTTATATTTGAAAGCACTTATTGCCGCATGTTAGTCAAAGCTTTGCTATCATCACTGCTGTCCTATGTCACTGTTTATCATAAAGTGTTGTGACCTTTAATATTTGTTTATTTGATATGTGTATATTTGTAAGAATTATTGTAGTGTTTTATATTGCTTATGATTTTAATTATTAAATTTTGGCTTTTGTATTTGAAACAGTTCATTATTTCCTCTTAATATTGTATTATAAACCTGTCTTAAATGGTCTTTTATCCTTTTTAGATGTTTACATTCTTCATTAAAAATTGAAGTTTCTTTGATTAGAAATATTTTCCACTCCATAGAATTATTTAACTATACCATATCAATTTTAAATAAATTAATTTTATTGTGATTTCCATAGAAAAAAATATTTGTGATAATGTTTTGTTTAAGAAGCATTAATCAATTTTAAAATTAATAATATAACAATTTTAACTTATAATTTATGTTAACATCCATTACATGATATTATATAATGTTATTACTGATAGTGTTTCCTAATCCTACTCTTTGGATCTCTTCCTATCTGATTGGCATTCATTAGTCTTAGTAATTTGAAGATCTAGCTTGCTGCCTAATTTAATGTAATTATGCTTCCAACACATGGATCTCCCTCCAACTTAAATATTTTCATTCCCTTTTCAGTTTTATACCCAACTTAAAAATTAGGAGAAAACATTCCATTGGATTTTAGAGACATAAATTTTAAAGCATGTTTTATATTTTCTAAAAATCTTGATCATCCATCTTCTGTGTTAAATCATAAATAACAATTCATTTATCACTCAAGTAATGCTTTTTAATATGTTAGCTTGTATCACTACATACTAACTTCATTACTTTTTTTTTTTTTAAATAAATAGTAATTGTAAACCAAGTTTTTTTTCTTTTGCACCTTAGTTTTTGTATTATATAATTACTTGTTCATTTCTTTATATAATAAAATTAATTAGAAAATATTCATTAAATTTTTATTTTTCATGCATATTACTAATTTTTAGAGCATCACTTGATAATGAATAAATAAATAATGCTGTTATGATAAGTATTCAATGACACATTTTTGTAACTAATATTTACTTAAGCAAGTATTTGTATGATACATAATAATTAGTTTATATATTTTGTATATAATAATTGTTTGATCTTATAAGTAAACAAGTAACTAACATGATATTATTACTAATATCTGTAATAGTATTTAGGAGTAATATAATATACCTATAATTTTATAGAGTGTTATTATTTTATTTTACATAGAAAAAACATCCAGGTATGATTCCTTATCTAATTATAATAATAATAATAATAATTTAAGTAAATTATTTTGTAAAATTTAATAATTGAGAAATATTTCAATTTAAAAAAAATAATGCAGCTCCTAATTTAAATACTTATTCCTAAAATCTAAAATTAATGTGGTACATCATTCCAAAATTTTATAGTCAATATGTATTGTTATAAATATTTTTTTCTACCCACTCTATCTGTAGTTATATATATATATATATATATATATATATATATATATATATATATATATATATATATATATATTTTTTTTTTTTTTTTTTTTTTTTTTTTTTTTTTTTTTTTTTTTTCTTAATACAACTTTTATTATCAACCAAATATTAAAATTGTCAAAAAATTACTGTTTATTATATATAAAAAAAAAAAAAAAAAAAAGCCTATAACCATGTTATCAAATTTCATTTGAAATGAAAGGTGATGTTTAAATCACAATTTTGGTCACTGGTAAAATGGATGAATGGTAGATGATGATAAAAAGAGTTTAAGTGGTTATGATTCTTCTTATAAATTAAATAGTCGAACAAAAGTTTCACAAAGAGATAAATGCCTAATTAATAGCTAACAAATGAATTAAATGTTATGTAGATACTGTTGCAATAATTAATAAAATCTGCTTTTTATAAAAAAAAAAATTATATATATTTTAAATATATATAAATGTATCTATAGATATATTACATCTATATATGAATATATAGAAATGTTATTAGAATTTTTAAATAAATTTATATAAATATGTATATTCTAAATTAATAATTGTTTCTCCTTTCATTAAAACTTCATTTTAAACCAGATAATGAAACAGATTTGTTTTACTAAATAATTTTTTATTTAGGCGCTGTAGCTTGGACAAGTGGTGGATCCAGTGCGGCATCATCTCCTATTGTTGTCAACCAAATGCTCCATTGCCAGCAACCTTCCAAGCCTCCAGTTTTCATTACTGTAAGTTCAAAACAGAAATGCTGCTTAGTGGGTTGATACAAAAGTCTTTGTACCACATTGGAGTTTTATTAACATTTTAATATAAAATAAACACATTCATAAACTTTCAGTATTTTTGCCATTTGGTTCAATTTTCCTGTTAAAATACTAGAAGTAAATATTTTTCATGAGTTTATTTTTAGAGTATGGTTAACATTTTCCCTTATGACAATGAGCAAACTTAACTTTTTAACAGTGTTGGTGGTGTAGGCATTGAACCTTCGGGTTATTTGAGACTTTTATTTATTTATTTCACTTAGATCACTGTCTCTACTTCCAGATAATAAGACTTATTAGATGGGTATATACCAGCATTATTTTTTTTTACTTTGTATTTATTTATTTTTTTGTGATCATGTGTATATATTGTATGCCTAGTTTTATCTGACTGTTTTTATTGCCATGTTATTCATATTCTGTTATAAATTATTCCAGGATATTTAAAAATATGGTAGGACATTCTATGGGTTATTAAGTAACATTATATTATTCTATTAAAGATTAAAAAAAAAAAAAAAAAATTATACTGCACATGTATTTCTAAAGTGACACAACTCAAAAATCTGTATTTTTGATTTATCACCATGTTTAAGTTAAATACTCTTCAATGAAATGTCAAAACTGGATCAAATTAACTTCCAATCACACAAGATACATCTCACTTGCTGTTGGGATTAATAGATAATTCTGGTACACTTTCAATATTTCACACAAGACTGTAAAAATAGAAAAAAATTTAATTTAGGTTTTTGAGTTGTGTCACTTTAGAAATACATGTGCGATATGTACATTACTTTAACCTTTTATAAAAGACTACTAAAAAATATAAAATGATATCAGCTATGGTGAAGGAAAAGTATTACCAGCTCATACCTGTGATATTAGTATGTTTGTCTGTTATTGTGTACTTTGCTTCTGCGTACTAAAGGGTAAGTATCTTGAGTTATTTTTGAATACTGAATCTGTTAATGGAACTTTGTTACTGACAGTAACAAGAATAATCTTATGTATTGCCTTTAGTTCTCAGCACTAGTGTCTAACAGATTTAATTTATTTTAATAAAATACTTTTATAACCTTTTCAGCCATTGAGAGATATAGCAGTGGTGAGCGGTGGCAGTGCCAGGTTTGAGTGCATTGTTGAAGCCAATCCTCAACCGACTATAACATGGTCCAAAGCTGGTGTCTCTCATCTTGGTCCTGGAGCTGCTCCAGCATATAGGAATGGTGTTTGTCGACTTGATATACCGAGGACTTATCAACGTAAGTCATTTTTTTGTTGACATTTTTTGACCAATACCTACAATTATTTTTATTTTGATTATAGATTTATAATTAATTTTTATTTTCATATATTTGAAACCATTTCAAGGCTTTTCCAGTGTACTTTTAGAAACATGAATTAATTTTTTTTTCAGTTTAATTAACCAATTATTATAACTAATATTTAAAAAAAAAAAAAATTTTCACGTAATAATTAAAATATTTTTTAAAATTGTAATTGGCAGTTGTTCAAACAATGGAGATGATTTGTTGTAAAAAAAAAAAAAAAAAAAAAAAATTAAGGAATGCTAAGTAATTCAAGGTTGAAGGCCTTATTTAGAGCTATAAAAGAAAACCAATTAAAAAAATTAAAGAGCAATTTGTAACTCCATTATTATGGGATATGAACAATAAAAAAAAAAAAAGATGAGGTTAATGAGGTATTACAAAGGAGTCTAGAGTATAGAAAACTAAAACAAAAAAAGGTTATAACAAAAAAGTAATAAACTTTTAGTTTTGGCTATTTTATAATTTTATTTTATTATTTATTAAATGTTTTTTGTTTTTCTCTTTTTAAATATAATTATTATATTTAAAAAAAGTTATCCATGTTACTTTTATTTATATTCAATTATAATGGAGTTGTTTATTTAGGATCAACGTCCTTATGTACTCCAACTTTGGCAGAAAGGACCTGTTACCCTACAGGTTATTAACTTTTTTTATCCAGGGTGGGAAGGTCAAGATTCATTACATGGGCCCTCCATGAAATAATAAACCTGCCTAGATGGAATTTGAACCCACGACCTTTTGTACGAAGCGTGCTGAGGTCCTCACCCCAATTTGCTTGGTCATCGAGTCTCTTATAATGGAGTTACATCTTGCTTTTTGATATTTTTATTATTATGATTAAGGCCTTTAACATTGGCTAAAGTACGCTATAAAATAGTACTGTTAAACCTAGCGATGATTGAATGAATATTTGAATAAATAGTGTTATGAGGCATTAAATTTTATGGACCATATTTAATATTTATTTATAGTTTAAAATAAGAGTTTATTTTTATTTATGTTTAAATAACTTTCAAACTTTTTTTAGATGATGCAGGAAGATACACCTGCAGAGCGACTAACAGCGTTGGAACAGCTGAGACGACTGGAACATTATCTGTCACAGGTGAGGAGAGAACTTACATCTCCAGCTAGAACCATCTGCATTTAATTATTTTATTTGTTTACCAAATTTCTATTTATATATGATTAATATATAAAATTATGTACTAAGTTTCTTACTAAGTCAAGAGTCTGAATTTTTACAGTTACCAATTAGTAAATTTCATCTGTTACCAATTTGTTTTCTTTCTCTTTATATTTTTCTGTGCCATAAATAAGTTGAATAATACTATATATTTTAAGATAATATTGTTTTGGTACCATGCCATATTTCTAAGGTTGCTGATGGTTGTGCAATGAGCTAAGTTTATTTTTACAAATTTCTCTCAATAAGCTTGATAAAACTTTATCTCAATGCGTGAGCGGAGCTGTTATAGTTTCGTTCATCTGGACTCGATTTCTTTAATTGTTGAGATATTATAATTTGTTTCAACTGCTCTATTTTTCATGTTATAATTTTTCTGATTTTCAATGTTTCATTGTGTCATTAATTGGTGTATATCAAAACAAGCTTTATTTATTTAATAAAATCTCTAGTCACACAAATGCTTTGGTGGTGGTTATTTCTTTATACTTGGTAAAATTAGCAATTCATATCATGATAAATTATTTATTTCATATTATTAACTAATTTCTTCTGATTATTTTAAATGTTATTATATTATTAATTATTTAAAGTATAATTTAGCATTGCTAATTTTACTTACTGGTTACCTATTTCCTCTAATAATTAACTCCTGTCTTTTTTAGCAGGTACGTATTACTTTCTATCTATAAACTGTTTTCTTGGCTTGTCAAACTTTAATCACTCTTAACATTCTTCAATTTTCACTATTTTTCTCTTTCATTATCTTTTTTCAGAACTTTTTGCTTATCTCATTTTCTACTCCCTTATATTTAGCAAAATAATGTTTTTAATATGTAGACTTTAATTAAATACTTCTCTTATATATGTAACTCTAACCTTTTCTCTTAAAATGAGCTCTGAAAAAATAGGTCTTACTTTACTCTATTTTTTTGTTAATTCAACCTATTTTTTATTGCATGTTGTGTTCTTTTTTTTTTCTTTTATTAATCATAAAGCTCTTTTAACAACAATTAATTTAACAACTATGTGTATAAAAGCAACCTGAGAATTTTTTTCATGTATTCATTTTCTCTAACACCTATTCTCCATAGTTTATTGAGCTAATTTTATAATTCTTGTTTTTCAATTAATTTGTGTGACTTACTGAATTTTGACCAACCCCCTTAAATCTGGGATTGGCTATTACCTGTTTTTTGAGCAGTTTACAGTTCCTGTTTCTCATTGAATTTTTAAAATTTTCTTTCTTGAAACAAAGTACTTCACCTTAGCAATCGAATGGACTTATGACTATGCAGTAAAATTTGGATGTGGAAAGATGGTATTAATTATTCCCCTTCTGGCCAGGAAAAACTTCATATTTCCTAAATGGCAAAGAAGGTGAAGAAAAAACAGAAACAAAAAAAGTTATCTATTTATGGAATTGATTTGAGGTGAATTTTTGAGTAATTTTTACCATATAATTGATATAGTAAAAAGAATGTTTTTGGGTCTCTTATTTGAATTCAATATTAACAGATCTACTATTCTCTTTACCTACGAATAAAAGTTTTTGTTGTTGCATCTTTAAAATTTAAATTGTATTTTAATCCTAAAGCAATGGCTTATTTTGTGAGAGCATTCCAAAGTAGGACTGAGTTATTTTCGAATTTTTTGTACAAGATGGTATTTTCATTTTTCGGATTCATGAGGTAATTTAGAAAAAAATATTTTCTAAATGCTTACTTTGGACAACTTAAAATATCAGTGTCTAATTTTTATAGATACTCTATTGTGTCTTGGAAGATAGTCTGACCAATTAAAATCTTAACGCAACTAACTGAATTTGAAACATTGCACCCTTATAAAAATTATAGTAATGGAACTTAAACATTGTACTTATTATTGGGTTGGTCTAAAAATAATGCATGTTTTGAATATTCATTTTGTTTATGCAAGTCTTACCAAATAAACAAAGATAATCCTCTAGTCAAGTTGATGGATTATAAACAATGGTTATTAATGTTGTTTTTTCTTAAAGATTAGTTTAGTTTTTGTTACATTTTCTATGAGTTTTCAGGACCTCTTAAATTCACCATGTCAAAACAAGATTTCCATCAGGGATGCAGTCAAAGTAACACCACGTTTAAGAAGGAAAACTTTAATAAGTGCCAACGTTACGACCTGCGTTGCAGGTATTCTTCAGGGCAACCGAACCACACTTGTGAGGAGAAGGACGATGACGTTGGCACGTATTAAAGATTTCCTTCTTAAACGTGGTGTTACTTTGACTGCGTCCCTGATTATCTTCTTCTACATTCATCATACCAGTCAACCATACTTTTATCATTAAAGATTTCCATCAAATTGATTTTAATGAGTTCTAATTTGGTCGAAGTAGTGCTCAAACCTAACGTAACATCAACGCTGTTTGGGGAGAAGGAAGCATCAGTGAATGTACAGTGCAGTGATGGTTCCAAAAATTTTGTCTTGAAGATTTTGAACTTGAAAAGAAGGAAGGTCACGGTAGGCCTTCCATTGTTGATCATGACCATCTGAGGGCTTTGGTCGAAGAAAGTACTCCCAAAACTACTCAGGACATTGTGATAGAAATTAGTGTTAACATTATAAACCACACAAAATTATAATAATTTTTTTTTTGTCCCCAATATAATGGAAGACTTTTCCTGTTGATCCTATGCACTATGAATTGGAGAATAAATTTTCAAAGTTGCTTAGGTTTGAACGGGAATCATGTATATGTGAGTAGCCATAACAGTAATAAAAAAGATATTTATTATAGACTCCTAGAATTAAGATAAAAATACAGGGTAGGTATCTCTTAGTGTATAAAAAAAAATTGGGTGAAACTACATCAAACATGTAGCAAAATGCCGCAGATCTCACCTTTCTATTCCAATCCATTGCAGATATATGATAAAACAAAAACTTTTTTGAGGAAACCACATTTTTTTCTATAAAAGCTGTAATATCTCCATTTTGCTTAAATATTTTTCAAATTTTGACCACATTTTTGGATTTAACATTACATTTTCTATAATAGTTGAGTACCTGTAACCTTGAATTTTACAAACTTGGTGTCTAAAGAACAGCTTGATCTTCACCTTATTTGGGAAAGTAACAATGTCTTATATTACTTCAACGCTCACCGTTTTTTGAAAAAACTATCCACAAAACGTCAAATCTCACAAAAACTTGCAAATTTAATAAGCTTTCGAATGATATGTTAAACGTAATGATTTTGTTTCGATTTCATGGAGAAATTTACTTTTGAAATTGAAAAAAAACATGGTCTTCTCATTTGGCATACAAATCAGTTACTTGTGTAAATAAAACATTATGACAATCCCCTAATGGAAATGTGAATTTTAAACATAATAAACTCTTTATTGGATTAAAAAGCAAAGAAAAAAATTATTGTTTAATAGAAAATAAAGGAAAACTGTCGCTTTATTGACCAGATCAGAGGATCTTATGTTATTACATTTATTTATTTATTATTATTATTTAGGACTTTTTTAATTAAATTTTCAATGTAAGGTTTAAAACTCAATGATAATGAACATAGACCTCAATTTTGCGGTTAGATTGCATAGACACAATTCTGATTGCAAATTGTGTTCAAGAATACCACTTTTTGAGGTGAATTTTGTGGGTAGATGAGACTATTTTTACAGGGGAAGGCATTTCTACCTATCATGTATATCGTTGGTTTATATTTGTATTGCTTTTGAAGAATGTGGAGGAGCACCATGGTGTTGGAAAATCATATTTTGCTGAACTTAGGTGGAATATCGTGATGAAGTTGTGGTAGGATATTTTGTAACATAATCTTTTCATAATCTAACATAATGTAACAAATCTTTGTAATCTGATCATTCAATCTGTTTGGCAAACTATGATTTTGCGACTACAATACAAACACTATTCGACAGCAATACAAAGATGAATAAACTAACGATACTCCACATGTAATGGTAGAAATGCCTTCCCCTGTAAAAACAGACTCATCAGTCCATAAAATTCATCTCAAAAAGTGGTATTGTTCAATCCATCTGATCTGATTCAGTTTTAAACCTTACATTGAAAATTTAATAAAATAAAATCCTAAATTACAGTAAATAAAATAATGCGATAGTTTTCCTTTATTTTTAGCAACTTCAAAAAAAGAAGAGGTTCTCAACTCATCTGTATTTTTTTTTTTCTATTAAACAATAATTTTTTTCTTTGCTATTTAATCCAATGAAGAGTTTATGTTTAAAATTCACATTTCCATTAAGGTTGTCATAATGTTTTATTTACACAAGTAACTGATTTGTATGCCAAATGAGAAGACCATGTTTTTTCGATTTCAAAAGTAAATTTCTCCATGAAATCAAAACAAAATCATTACGTTTAACATATCATTCGAAAGCTTATTAAATTTGCAAGTTTTTGTGAGATTTGACGTTTTGTGGATAGTTTTTTCAAAAAACGGTGAGCGTTGAAGTAATATAAGACATTGTGACTTTCCTAAATAAGGTGAAGATCAAGCTGTTCTTTAGATACCAAGTTTGTAAAATTCAAGGTTACAGGTACTCAACTATTATAGAAAAATTTAATGCTAAATCCGAAAATGTGGTCAAAATTTGAAAAATATTTAAGCAAAATGGAGATATTACAGCTTTTATAGAAAAAAATGTGGTTTCCTCAAAAAAGTTTTTGTTTTAACATATATCTGCAATGGATTGGAATAGAAAGGTGAGATCTGCGGCATTTTGCTACATGTTTGATGTAGTTTCACCCATTTTTTTTTATACAATAAGAGATACTCACACTATGTATATATATATATATATATATATATATATATATATATATATATATATATATATATATTGACTGCTTAATATTTTTAAAAAGGCTTAGTGAACCGTAAGTTTCAATGTTGATACTACATTTTTTTCTCTTTTCTTTCCGAGGACCCTTATTTATTTGCAACATAGGTGTGGGCAGCATTAACACATTCTGAAATGCACAAAGCAGTATTACTAAAAATAGCTTTTATTTACTTTTCATCACAATTTTGTAGAACAGGGAGAAAGTTATATTTTTATGAGAAAATTATTGAACTGCAATGCTGATCAGGTTTACATGGCTCTTCATCTCACCTGCACATGGTGCTCTCTTCTCCTTTATTGCCCTTCTTGAAGGCTTCAGCATCTCCTCTGTCCAACTTGTACTTTTCTTTCAAGGTTTAAGTGGGTGGGCCCCACTTCTGTTTTTTACCTGCATACAAAAGCAATTCTGATGTTAGCAACTACCTTTGTTCTGAACCCTATTAAAACACAAATCTATTTGCTCCTGCTTTTAGGGATTCTTTCAGTACCAAGCTTTGTTCTACCATTTCAAACATTTTTATTACTATTACTTAAATTATATTTACCTCCAGTGGGTTAATTTTTCTTCAGGCCAAATATTCACCTCAGAATTATAACAATTGTTTTATTTATAATTATTCTAGTTAGACATTACTTAAAAAAAGAAAAAGTACGGATCTCACTGGTTTTCAACATTGGTAACTTACTAAAAAAATTGTAATTATATAACAATGAAAGCATTGGTATTTTTATCCAAAGCTTTGACTTATACTTCAGCATATCCTGTTTTGCTTTCTAATTCAAGAAATTTAATTTTTTTTTAAATCAAATTAAATAAAAGTAGCATTTTTCAAGTAAAAGTTAAAGAACTATTAATATGTGATGATAATAGTTTAAAAAATACTCAATATTTTTTTTTTTTTTAATAAAGAGAATTAACAGCAAACAGATTAAAATCAGTTAATAAACCTGAAAACATTTCAAAACGTTTATCAAGTGACCTGATAACCATAAAACAGTTAATTTCAAGGATAATAAATTCTGAATACAACCCGATAAAATTATTAAAACTAATTTTTATGTTATTATAGTTTAAGCATTGCAGAAGGTAAGTGATCTGAAATCCAGGCAGCATCATATGTGAAAATAAAAAAGGCTTGTTTATGTCTCATAAATAAAATAACGCAACTGAAGTCAGTTAAAATTCTGATCTTAATATACCTCCTTGGTAAAGTTACTTGCTGGCTATTTTTGCACTCTGTTGGAATGCATTTCAGCTCTGAATCACTCTGTTTCTGTTGGCTGGCTAAAATATTCTTATCATATTCTCTCCTTGTTCCATTTACACATATATTAAGTTTTTTGTTGCCATAGATTTTCCAAAACCTAGATATCTTATTTTCTGTTTATAATTTTTAGTTTTATAATTTATAATTTATAATTTTATTTTATTAAGTAAAACCACGACTTGAGATAGTGGTGTAGGAATTATTATTACTGGATACTAAACTTGAATGAATATTCAACATTTACTCTGTTTAAAGTTCAAATCAAATAAGTTTTCCTTTTATTTTTTTATTAGTAACTTTTCTTTACAATTTTCTAAAAAAAATTATATTTACATAACAGAAACACTTTTTACAGAAACCCATAGTGCTGAAATAATTTTGAGTCCATTGACAACCACAGACAGGAGTTGGTGCTATTTATACCAAGAAATGCCAACCATTTTTATAATCAGACCAAAATAGAATTGACTTGAGAATTTTTTTCTGACTGAGTCTTTGGTTCTTAGATCCAAGGGGGGTGGTTGGTGATTAGAAGGGAAAAAATAGTTGGAATATATAGGTGTTTGGCTTTCTGCCCTATGGCTGAAATATTTCACAATTTTTTAGCTTGGAAAAGCTTTGGGGGTTAGATTAGTTCTACACCTGTAAAAAAAAAAAATAAAATAAAATAAAATAATTGTAATTTCCTAATAAACCTCCAATAAAAAAAAAATTATTTTAATTTAACTGACAATAGATTCTTGAATAAAGAACTAGTTGCCAAAAGAGATGGAAAAAGGAAAATAAAGAAATAAGTGACACTACTAGAAAAAAAAAGAAAAGAAAACCATGCTTAGGAAATTATTAAGATGTGTTTACATAAGGATTGCTAGGTACTTTTACATATTATCTCTTATATATATGTAACTGTTAGAATTTAGTGAACAAGATTCTTTTATATTGCAAATAGAAGCCTTGCCATAATTCTTTTAATTAAATATTTTAATTATCTTTTACCTAGCCTTATTATAAATATTTCCTGTGCAAATAAAAAGCAACAGTTTTCTTCATCATCATAGTCATTCCTCATTGAATCGCTTAAACAGTGTGAGGAGGAAGTCTATAGAGCCTTCTCCAACTCAGTCGGTTGTTTCCTAGCTGTTTTCTGCAGTTCCACTCTAGTCCTCTTTTTCAGAAGTCCTTTTTAACTTCGTCCTCCCATTTAGCTCTCGGACGGCCTCTTCCTTGCCTTACTTCTACTTTTGCCCTATAGACTTCATTGGCAACTCTGTTCTGATCCATTCAAAGGAGGTGTCCAAGCCATCTCAACCGGTTTTCCTGTACTAATTCATTCGCAGGTTTAACATTGAGGTTTGATCTGATGGTGGTGTTACGTATTCGATCTCTTCTTGTTTTCCCCTCTATCTTTCGGAGAAATCTCATTTCAGCCGCTTGAATTCTGGATTGATGCTTTTTTGTTAGTGTCCATGATTCTGAAGAGTACATTAGAATGGGGAGAAATATAGATCTGAATACAGCCACTTTTGTTTTCCTTTCCACCTCTCGCCTATTAAGGAAGCCTCTCTTAACCACTTCAAACATCCTGCTCGCAACAGTTTTCATAGAAAAATAAATTAAAGAATAGCTAGTCTATAAAACTAAAAAAAAAAATTTTTCTCAAAATTTCTATAAACTCTCAGTTTTACTCCCGATTATAACAAAAATTATGGGGAAGGATGCCTGGATCTCCCCTTCCTTCACCATATATCTTATGAGTTATGTTTTAATATTTTAAAAATCTGGTCTCTTTAGTTATGGATTTATCTGTTAAAAATAAAAAATAAACATTTCTCAAACTAAAGTATGATTAAATTCACTTCTCTGTTGATAAGAGTGTTAAATTAATAAATAAGGAAATATATTTTTTATCTTGAAAGCTTTAGTAAGCTTTATACATAATCCTGGTATATGAATAAAGGGGTACAAGTAGTTCTTTTTTAAAGATTTCAGAAAATCTAGGATTTATGAATTGGTATCTACAAGTTCGATAGCTTATCCCTTATCATGTATTAGAGTAGTAAGTTAAAGTTTATGATTCTCAGTTTTAAGGCACTATTCTGTTTTAGACTTTTTAATTCTTATGTAACATATGAATTGAACACATCAAAAAAATTACTTGTAGCCCTTAACCGAAATACCATAGATATATCAAAATATATTAAACTGTGGCTGTCTTAAACATATCTTAAATTTATATAATAAAACTAAATGCGCTCAGTATTGGTATTTATGCTTGTTATTATTATATTCTAAAGATGACAGAAAACAACAAAGTTCCAGAGCAGGCTGAATAACAGAGAAGTCTGTTAGATGCAGAAATATATTCTGTAATTTACCTCTTACTCATCCCATCTTATGAGAACATTAAATATTGGAGGCGCCATTTGTATAAAATTTAATGGGTCCTAAGTTGTTTTTTTAATACTTAAATTTCTCTAGTTGTGAGTGGTACAGCATTTTTAGTGGGGAAAGAAAATCGCCCTGCTTTTTAGTTGGAAGTCCCACCAACACAAAATGAATTCATCATTTTGAACTCTATTAAAGTGTTCGAATATGCATATCTCCACTTGATTAACAAAATGTTTAGAGTTCCTTATTTAATCTAATTCTATCCACTCTCTGATTGTCAAAACTATTCTAGTTCATGTTAATGACAATGGGCATTACACCTCTAAACATTAGTATCCCCCTTATTCCTTATGATTGAAACTTTGTGGAATTAGAGTGATACTGTTCAATTGGGAGTTTTCAAAGATAAATACAAAAATTTATTTATTTTGTCTAAAACCATTCTCGTAATATCAGCCATTCCTAGCTGGCTATATTTGTTATTTTTTCCCACCCTTTCTTTGAAATGAATTGATTATTCGTATTAAAAATTAATTTTTGAGTGATTTACTATTAAAAGTAAATACCTAAATACTGTATACCTAAAATATATTTTAAAGATACATGAGTTCATATTTAACATAGGTATGCCCATTTATGAATTATTTATTTTAAATTATTTCAGTTGAACCTCAATATATCGAACCTCACGGGGAAAGAAAAACTTCGAATTAATGAGGCTTTCCATATAGGCAGATTCGATTTATTGGGGTGATTTCTGATTGACTTCGATATGTAGAGGCTAGAAGTTCATAATAAAATATATACTCAATGTAACTATAGAAAAAATGTATGAACATATTTTATTGAAATATACAGTTATACTTTTTTGGCATGGTAATTAATACCGATAAAACGAAATATATGGTTAGTAGTAGAAACGGTGAACATTTTATAATGTAGATATTTCCGGGATAAAGTTTGAACACGTTGTGCAATTCAAATATTTAGGGTCTATTATACCAAGAAAAAATGAAATGCAAGAGGAAATTAGGGCTAGGTTAAAAGCCGGTAATGCTTGTTATTTCTGTGTCTCAAAACTACTCAGTTCGCGCTTACCCTCGAGAAATTTAAAAATTAGGATATATAAGACTATTATACTACCAACATTCTCTACGGATGCGAAACATGGCCGCTTGTGTTGAAGGAGGAACAACGCCTTAAAGTTTTCGAAAGTAAAGTACTCCGTAAAATATTTGGCCCAAAAAAGGATGAAGAAACGGGATAATTTAGAAGTCTTCACAATGCAAATATTTATCGGCTAATTTGAGAAAAAATACCGTTGTGCGAACGACTACCCTAATCGAACTTTCTTCAGTCTAAACGCATGTTTATAACAAATCAATTTTAGGTTTTGATGTTATATGAGGTCGATATGTAGAGGTTTTCTGATAAAAACTTCGTTTTGTAAAGGTGCAGTGTAAGCTAAGGAATCTTTGAAAATTCGATATATATAGGTCTTCTTAACCAATCCTTCAATATTCGTCTAGGGAAAAATAACATAGGAATAATAGGGAGTTTCAAGGGGAATAGAAAAACCTCGATTCATCTAGGAATTCGTTATATCGAAATTCGATTTATCGAGGTGCAACCATGTATGTTTTGGAAATAAAAGCATTAGGTACAAGCCAAAGTTAATGACTGGGTAAGATTGTTATCTATTACTCAGTTCGTGACTTCCCATCAGAACTCTAAAAATGACAATTCGTAGGACCATTTTCCATTCTTCAGTTATTTACAGGTGTGAAACATGGCCACTAAAGCTTAAAGAAGAGCAACACCTTAAAGCATTTGAAGTATTGCGTAAAATATTTGGCCGAAGAAACACGCTTTCGCTGGGGTAATTTTAGAAGATAAACACTGCGGAAGTAACGATAATGAAAAAATCCCCCCAAAAAAGTAATCAATAATGAACTGGCAGATATAACGTGAGGGTGACTGGCAGATGAACTGAGGGTAACGTGGTCTACCATTGGTAGATTAACCTAGTCGTTGATGTTACGATTGTGCTAAGGCTAACCTTGTAAGGTTAGGATTCAATGGGTTTGTAAGAAAGAGATTTGTGATGTCTGGATTAAACTATTGTTGGAGGTGGTTTCGTGCCTTCGGGATCACCGCAAACACTATACACCTCCCTCCATCATATCCCATCAAAACCCAAATCCACAGGATCAGGCCTTATCCAGTTTCTGAAACCTGGCTTAAACCTTATATTCCTTCTTCCTCAATTTCCCTCCCTAACTACTCCATCATCCGTCACGACCTGGTCAACTTGACCGGAGGCGGAGTAGCGCTATATGTTCATAATAGTCTGAAGTTCCGTGTCCTGCATCTTCTCCTCCCTCAAATCTCCCAAACATTGAGTATCTCTTTGTTGAAATATCCTTTAATTTCCATTCTCTCCTGCATGTACTGGCCTATCGTCCCCCTCATGTTCCTTTTGATCAAGATCGGGTCTAGATCGGGAGCTTAATCTGAAAGTTTAACACTGAATTCCTTCTTTTAAAATGTAGTTATTATTATGAGATATGTAAGGGAGTGGAGTGATAGAGAAGGAGTTCATTTGGATGTCTCTAAATTATTTTTATGTGTTTTTTTTTTTTTTTTATAAATTCAAAGAAGTGTTATTTATTTTTCATCAAATACCTATACCATCTTCATGTTATCCGGATATTATGAACAATTTTCTTGGCTCAATTTGTTTATGTTGGTTAAATTTAAGTAGTTGGTTTTGATTAGTGTAGCTAGGAGGAGTAAAGCACGTATGGGAAGGGTCTATTCTTGTGTTGAGCTGCCAAGCCAGCTGACTCTGTTCCAAGGCCCCTATCAACTGCTCTTGGTAAATACACCGCTTGGATCTGTGATTTTATGTATGAGGCGTCTGACAGCATCTTCACTCCTCGTATAAACATCCACAGTTGTTTTCATATGTAGTCCGTTTTATTGTATACCATCTGGCTTGGCTTTTTAGGGATTTCACGATGTAAAACTTTGATATTGCCTTGTATTCATTTTTTATATTGATTAAATTATTGTATTATATACTTTTGTTATTCATTTCTTCATTTATAGGAATGATCCACAAGGGCTTAGATTTTATAACTGAACAACTGCATATAATTTTATTTTCTTAGATTAAAGAATGGGTTTTGCATGTGGAATCAGAATGGAAAGTGATTATAGATATTCTATATTTCGTTTAATGACCCACATATCCTGATTCAGGAAATTCTGTAAATCCTTCGGAAGTCATGAATGTGGGATATTTTCAAATCAAAAGTACGAATACATAAAGGTACGATTTTGTTTTGGAGATTCCCATTTCTAGACTGTTATTCTTAAAATCATTTGTATGAAGTTAATGTATCATTTGTAATTATTAAAAAGACTATTTATATTATTTAATATCAACAATAGTTAATAATTGTGGCAAAAGAGCTTAATTTGGCCTCATGAAGATTATTAACTGGACCCTGCTATCCAAAAGGACCAAAATTAGGCTTTTCAAATCTCTTATCAGGCCCATTGTGCATTATGAAATGCAGATACGGACACTTAAAGCAGCTGACCAACAAGCCCTCAGAATCTTTGAAAAGATTTTGACTCATCTTCGGCCCAGTGTACTCAGAACTAATTAAGAATTGGATGATCTTATACAATATGAAAATATCAGATTCAAGAATGGCTAAAAAACTTTCTAGGCGACCTTACCTGGAAAGAGAAGAAGAGAGCGTCTCCGTTAGATTGGTGACCTGGAAGAGAACCTGATAAAAATGAGGGAGACAAACTGGAGAAGAAATGGTTTGGATAGAGATGTTGTGAAATGATAAGAAATTGTAATTCTTGGAGAAATAGGAGAAAGACAAAGAAATAATATTTAAATCTAAGAGGGAGCGCTGTGGACTAGGCTTGGTATAGAATTAATTAAGGAAATAACATAACTGATTGACAAAAGCTATAGTTTCATGGAAATATGTTTACAAATTCGGAAGTGTGGGAACGTGTCTTATTGAATGTGTTTGTAGCTAGAAGAGATAAAGTTGGGGATATAAGAAATTCTTGCAATGATGGTCATAGAAAAAATATTTCAACTTGGCCTAGTTGTAAACAATAAGTTCAACCTGGCATTATTGTAAAATAATGATATCTTCAGGTCTCCTAAGATAAACCGTAGAAAACAATTCAGTGATCTAGTTTACCAGAGATCCCATTGTAATTAAATCAAGCATAGTCTATGAGGGAAAATGAGTCAGAGAAAAAAAGTTGGCAAGTGCATATGGTATAGGAAATGGATGACAGGAATAATAAATCTGCCGTAGGATGGATAGTTGATCTCTCTTTATTACTGATACTGCGTAGCTGGTTTTAAACCCCTCGGCAATGGTTTACCAGCTAAAAATAAACAAATCCTGTGTTTATTTTTTCCAAGAAAAGCTGTTCACTTTTTATTTTGCCTATTGTTGACTCTTGAGTTTGCCTATTGAAGGAGAACTTGAAAATTATCCACATTACCTAATCTATTGATTTATAAAACATTGCATAACGTAAAATTATTGCAATATTTTGATCAGCAACTTTTAAGAAATTCAGAGCTACATTTTATATATATTATATCAATAATCAATATTACATACGTATCACCAAAATATATTTTTTTATTGACATTTGCAACTAAATAAAATCTATACAATAAGTAAATATGCGATATAATTATTAAAATGACATGACAATAACTTGTAAAGAACTATTCTTTCGTAGCACTTCAATAAAATGTACATTATAAGGTCCCTTGGCCATCTTCTTTTCAGACGCCTCTGGAGTCAAATGGAAAGAAAGTTGTGAGGCTAGTGGACACGAGGTGTATGAAGCTGGTCATAGTTAGATAGGTCAATCCAGCGATATATGGGACGTTTAGATCATTATAAATAAGTTTATTTGTGGCACAATAAAGAGCATTTATGATTTTACAAAGGATTTTGGATAGTGAGGATAGGGTACGATAAGAATTGGAAGGTTTAACGGATCCCCAAAGCTCAACTGCGTATGTGCATAGCGGTCTAATTATTGTCATGTAGATGAGGCCTTTGCCAGAATTATGAAATTTATATTAAGTATGGAAAATTCTCTTAAATATATTGAGAGCTAAATAATTCCACCGAAATGATTTTTTTCCATTTTCTCGGCTAATACGTTCTCTAATGACCCTTTTCATAATTTTTGGAAGAACTCCTTGAAAACAACACTTTGACTTCACTACTTTTATTAAAAAATATATCAAAAGTGTTTTTGTTTTTTTTTATCAACTCTTCTCTTATTATTGTTTTTTTTAACCGAAAAAATGTGGTAGAAATAGGTATGTATGAAATGTCGGTAGGTTTAGTGTTAACCAGGTAATATGAAATATATTTTGGTTATTAAAAGAAGTAATTATTTAAAATCAAGCGGTAATTTAAAATATAATGTTAGGATTTAATACGATGTATATTAGTTTTGCATTAGATGGGGCATCTCTCTCAAGAATTTATTCAAAATCACACAATACCTAAAACTCCTTCAACTCAAGAGGCGGATTTTAACCTTATTAATTTTATTTTATTAAATTTATAATTGCTTAGTAATATTTTTAAAGTCTTCTTGATTTAATTTAATTCATATTTTTAATAATCCTAACATGTTTCACATGCCCTGGTTAAGTTGTATGGGAACGTAAACACCTAAAAATTTATGATTTCATTATTTTTAGGTGTTTACGACTAGAAAATGTAAAATTCAATTTAGTGGAATTTTTGACCTCTCAGTGTAAAAAAAAGTCTTTTTCATATTTTGGTTTTATTTGCCAAAACCTTTAATCATTTTCTTTTTATAATAAGAAATTTTATAAAATATATAAATAATTATATTTTTATTTTTAAATTTATAATGACTATAATATTTTAGCCTTCTATTGGTGAGCAGTTTGTAAGTGACTCAATTGAGTACCAAATCATTTATTATGTTCAAATCCCTTCTTCTTTTTTTATTTTCCTCAATTCCATTCTCCTAGGAGATTCGTAACCTAAATATTCTAGGTATCCCAATTCCTTATTTGCTGGTTTCATAGTTCGTCCTATCGGTCCTATCTCATCCTCAGAATGAGTCCGAACAACATTAACTTGTGCCGTTGGAAAATTTTAGATTGAAATTTTTTTTTTTTCTGTTCATAGCAAATATCTTTCTTCTTCCTTTTTGATCCTCTTAGAAATTATAGAATTTTTATTTTTTTTTTATCTAGCAGAAGACTTTTATTCTGTTCTTTATTCCTTCCAATATATTTTTCTTTAGTAAATAAATTATCTTATTTATTTTCATAACTACGAGCAAAATACTTAATTTTTGCTGTAATTAACATATTTCCTATTTTTTTAAATATGCTTTTATTAACTTCACCTTTATGTTACGGAATCTTTCATCGTAATTTTCACTGATTTCCAGGAATCTGATTAACTTGAAAATTTACATACGCTTCGAGGAGCAATGACAATACAATGATTGCACAACTTTGTTCTAATATCCTCATCTAGTTCAGTTAAATTACCCACAAAATGGGGGCCTGCCTTACAAAAGGTGGATTAGTAGGTTTTATGTTATATGGTCCAGATGGGTCCTGAGAATAAAATATCAAAAATGAAACTTAATTTGATAAGGGGAAAATGTTTGGGGGGCAAAAAACCCAAACTTTTTGAACTTCTTCAGATTTTTGAAAAAAACATATAGAAAAATGCTTTCAATCGAAAAATGTTATATTTACAAAACTAAAGTTTATTAAATTGTGCGTCTAAAGACATCCCTTAAAATTTGATTTAGGCGTTTAGATACAATCGATTGTCAAACATCGACGAATTTTGCACACTTTCAAAAAACGTTAGTTTTGGTCATGTTAAAGAGTCCATACAGAAATGGCTTATCCAATCAATAAATGTTATATACTAAAAGTTGTAGATCATTCCATTTGTGCAAGATAGGATTTTTAAAGCAAAAATTTGCCTATTCCTACTCTGAGATAAGTCAAAAACCTAAAATTGTTGGTTGATTTTAGATAAACTGTGTTAAAATTGCAAAAACAAATCACGAATTATACAGGGAAATTAGCTTCGAACCTCGAACTCTGAAAAATTAAAAGGCCTGACTGCTGCATATTGTTCACAACACTTAGCTTTTTTTTATGTTTGCAATAAAAGTGTGTTTTCTAGTTTTTTAAAACTATATTGACACTAATGATCACATAGTTTTTTATTCATTCTAATGTTTCGTGCTTATTCTTTTACTTTTTGTATTGTAGATTCAGCCCTTTAGAAATGAATTAAGTGCGATGACTATTTGATTATTTTCTTTTCAGATAACTTTGAGATGGAGTTCCTGGAGACTTCGGAAAGAACATGTGAGTACACATTTTTCATTTAGAGCATTTAGTCACAAATTGTTATTACATATATATTTAATGTAACTTGGATTTTTAAACAATCATATTATTTTTGATACAGTTATATTTAATCAACAAAGTAAAAATTATAGAGTTATTATTTAATTAATTTTGTAATTCTAGAATTATTATATACATCAAGTAAATTTGTTGATAATGATTTCAATAATGACAATAAGTTGCTTCATAAATTATTGTCATTATTGTAATCATTATCAACAAATTTACTTGATGTATATATTTTGTACAGTTGTAAATTTCAATAACTGGATTTAAAAAAACATTTTTTTTTTTACTCTTATGTGTATACTTTTTTTTTTAATTTATATTCTTTTTATTTAGAAAAAAAAATAATAAATCGAGTTATTGGTAAAATCAAGAATCAGTTTCCTGCTTTCAGTACCGTTATTTAAAATCAAAATGTTTTGGTACACGAACTTTTCTCATTAGAAATAATCGAATTTTCCAATTTTCTTTTTCTTTTTTTTTTTTGCAAACTTTGTATATTAATGTAACAGTTCTGGGAATAGTTAAATAACAACGGATAGGTACTAGACTCTTAAACTGCTTAGTATGGCAATTGGTGCCAAGACTATTTGACAACTGAACCCTTGGCTCTCGGTTCTACCCAACTCTCCTTGGCCGTTACGATATTTGGATAGATGACAGAATTTCATCGATTATCTCCTTCGAAGAACTGTTTCCCTACAAATCAAAACCTTCCTGTCTCCTTAAATATCTAGGGGCTCTCAGGGTTAATTGGAAGAAGGGCAGTAGTACACCCTGAATATAACTTCAGCCATAAAATCTTGACTTAGCGTGCAGCAGCCACTTACAGAATATAATATCATAGAGGCATTGAACTGTATCTTAAACAAGTATAATAGTGAAATTTATCTTTAACTAAAAGAGTTATAATTTTCATTTTAAAATTTATATATTATTCGAACAATTACGTAGTGGAGGTAATGTAGTGTTTTGTTTTTGTTTGCTACATTGATTTATCTATTAAATTATTACTATTTTTATTTATTCATTTTTATTACATTTTACATTTTTAAAAATAATGTCTTTGTTTATTTTTTTCTGGCAATAGAAAATTAAATCGACCTTATCCTAGTTGTAGGTAGATGCTATTTCTTGAGTTCAGGAATGCTAATTGATACAAAAAAAAAAAAAAAAAAAAAAAAAAAAAAAAAAAAAAAAAAAAAGAAGGGAAGGGATCTTCCATTGAGGATTCCACTGATCCAAAACGACTAAAAAAATAACTTATAAAGAATGCCTACATGGCTATTTTCGTCCTCAGGTTCCAAAATAGAAGTGTTGCTCCTGCTGCCAGAAATTTCACCTTTATCATATATCTTGATTCGATCCTCAAACTCATCTATTTTGACTATTGAGCTATGATTCTAAAATAAAAAGGAGGAAGAATTTATGTAAAAAAGTAATATACTAATTTTAATACAACTTGAAAAATGGAGGTTTATTTTTAATCAGCCTAAGTGGGCTCTACAAAAGCATCTGATCAACTTTGCAGTTTGTATTTTATTAATTTTATAATTTTATTTCAATATATACCTAATTGAATCGTGAAAAAATATGTAAGGGAACAAATTACATGGCAAATCAGAATTTCATCTTAAATAAAAAAAAACCTAAGAAATTCTAGGCATTGATGATCCTAGTTTTATGTATATAAATTCCAACAAACAAACAACTACGAAATTATATAATATTTTGTTATACTGTTGCTTTTATATCCCAGCTCTTAACAATTACAACACAAAAAAAAAAATAATAGGTGTATTAGAATTATATATTTCTAGAAAATGAAAAAAAAAAAAAAGTGTTGAATCTTTTATGTTGTAAAACATAATATCGAACTAAAATTACAAATAATCGCCAGAAAGATTTTATATTTGCCATCTAATAACCTAGTAACTAATATCTCTTTTCAATAAGTTTGTAATTAAGAAATATTTTAAATGTGATTTTTTGTTCATTCTTAAAATACTTTTATAAAGAACTTAATGGTTTTTTATTATAAAAAATTATTTAAACCTTGATTTCCTATCAATCGATACAATCTTGGAGGTCTTAAGTTATTTTTAAGTAGAGAGATTGTTGGAATAGTCGGGGCGCAAGCCAGATTGGAGAGGTTAAGGAGGCATGTCTTCCATTGTTTATTACAATTCGATATTTTTATTGCTATTTCTTGCAAATTATCTAAAGAAGTGTAAGTGGCTCTGAAATTTGAAACATGATTATAGGAGGTTGATTACTAGAGAGTGAAAGGATAGAGGAGAGATCCACTGTCCTTCCAGATTTTAGCATCTTCGGTGTTCTTTTTTCTTGTTTTTCTCATATTGAACTTTCATAATCATTATTTTTTTGTCAAAACTACTGTTTTAGAGATATATGCTTTATTGAAACAATTAACAATAAACATAGTGCTGCCCAACTTTATTGGGTTGCTATAAACACAGCATAATCATCTATCCAATTAAAGACAACACTGTAACTTATAATTTAGTTATAATTATATAATATACTACTTAATATTACCTAATACTAGACAAAAATAACATTTTTTTTTTCTCTCTACCTTTTTCCCCCTTTTTTCTTTTCTTCCCTTTTTCGCTTCTTTTCCTCTTTCACATAATTGTTTCATTTTATGTTATCCCCCCCCTAATATTCACATATCTACCACACATTCATATATATAAATGCACATTAATTAACTTTACATTGCAATGGGCCATCCTATGCACCATGTATGTGGTGGTGAATAATTACCAGAGAGTCCAATATTATATTTTCGGCCATTATCGCTATATCCCTCACCTCCACGCCAAGGTCCTCCAAAAAGCTCCTTGTTTTTTTCCGGGATGACTCCGCGAGACCCAAACCATAATCCTTTCACGGAGAAATCTCTATTTCCGAATGTCTCGCGGAATTTCTCTTTGAGGAAAGGGATACATTTTTCAGAAATATCCATTTTCTCCTTTTCTACTTCACCTGATTGATCGAGGTTATTATTTTCATACCTTACAGTAGGATCCACTATGAGCGCTGTCCGTCCGTTCTTCGGAAACGCGACAATATGCGCATACCTCGTGGACCCGTTGGTATCGATGCAGTATACCTCGTCAAAGCAGGTAAAGCCTTTATTCTTGAGGAGCCTTATCAATTCATTCTTGACCCTGTGGTGACGGCGTGTGATCAGGAGTGAGTTGTTGGGACATTTTCCCAGCACATGGGCTGGTGTTTCGGACTCTTTGCCGCACTTGCGACAAAGGGACCCAACCTCTCCTATCTGTCCGCTGGCACCTGGGACTCCACGCAGGGGTGCATAATTGATGTTGAGTTTTAGGGCGTTGGTCCATTCAGACCCCGAAAGTATTTGTTTTTCACAAATATATCTGTTAGCTCTCGGCGTCTCCTTAAAATGAGGTACACCAACGCCCTGCCACCTGCAATTGGCCCATTCCTCAAAAGCGCCCTCTCTCAGCGACCGTCGTAGAGCTCTCACGCTTCGGTGGCTCTGATCTACACCCAGTCTCTTAGCACATTCAGTAATCTCTTTTTCATAATGGAATGTGGACTGGAACAGAGCGTCCGGAACATTAGACAGTCGCTGAGCAATGGACCAGTGCTGCAGAGGAGCCTCCCATTGACAGCGGATCAGTCCTAACCCACGGTACCTCCGCGGAGCGTAGAGCATCGCAGTTGAGGTGTTCGAAGGGAGTCCGACAATGGCCTTAATGCTCCTGCGGATCATCACATCTATACCATCCAACAACGCAGAGCTGAGCTTTGTAAGGGGTGCAGTCTGGAGAGGATATGTCAATCAGGGAAACACATATTGATTGACAACATTGAGCTTTTGTTCCGGTTTAAGTAGGCAAGAGGTTACTAATTTATCTAAATTTTTAAGTTTTTTTACCTTAGCTCTCCCGAGAATGTGCCTCCCAAGTATTTAATAGAGTCATCTTCCTTTGCCGTGTGGATGACATCTCCATTTAGTTTTTCTATTGATTCTTCACTGAACCTTAGCTCTCCCGAGAAAGTGCATCCTGATCATCTGCAAATCCTGTGAGGACCACACAGTCTTGGTCCTCTCTCAGCTTGTACCCGTAGTGTCTTGAGAAATTTTATTATCAATTTCAAGCTCTATATAACACCGTATCTGGGTAACCTCTCAGGTAGAATGGCGCTAGCCACCTATCGATCAATTTTCAAACTTCATTGTTATCCACATAATATAGCATTTTTAATAATAAATTAACTGAAAATCAGTAGAGTTTATTATTACTTAACCTTCTTCGTACAATAAAAATTATGAGGTTAAAATTTGGAACAGATTGGTCCAGTAGTTTTCGCGGTTAGTGATCACAAACGAAAAATGTCTTGTCCTTTTATATAATAGTATAGTTATAGATATAGATTATCCCAATAAATATATATATATATATATATATATATATATATATATATATATATATATATATATATATATATATATATACACAGGGTGAGTATCTCTTAGTGTAAAAAAATATTTGGGTGAAACTAGATCAAAAATGTAACAAAATACCGCAGACCTCACCTTTCTATTCCCATCCGTTGCAGATATACAATACATCACAGACTTTTTGAAGAAACCACGTTTTTTCCCATAAAAGCTGTAATATCTCCATTTTGTTTAAATATTCTTCAAATTTTGACCACATTTTCGGATTTAGCATTAAATTTTCTATAATAGCAGAATACCTGTAACCTTGAATTTTACAAACTTGGTATCTAAAGAACAGCTTGATCTTCATCTTATTTGGGGAAGTCGCAATGTCTTATATTACTTCAACGCTCACCGTTTTTCGAAAAAAAACTATCCACAAAACGTCAAATCTCACACAAACTTGCAAATTTTATCAGATTTAGAATGATATGTTAAACGTAATAATTTTGTTTCAATCTCATAGAGAAATTTACTTTTGAAACCGAAAAAACATGGTGTTCTCATTCGGCAAACAAATCAGTTACTTGTGTAAATAAAACATTATGACAATCCCTTTATGAAAATGTGCATTTTAAACATAATAAACTCTTTATTGGATGAAAAAGCAAAGAAAAAAATTATTGTTTAATAGAAAATAAAGGAAAACTGTCAATATAGCGACACCAGATCAGAGGATCTTATGTTATTACATTTATCTATTTATTATTATTATTATTTAGGATTAATATTATTAGATTTTCAATGTAATGTTTAAAATCCAATGATAATGAACATAGAACTCAATAGAACTGAGTTGAATTTTATAGGCAGATGAGTCAGCTTTTACTGGGGAAGGCATTTCTACCGTTCCATGTGGAGTATCGTTAGTTTATTCATCTTTGTATTGCTGTCGAACAGTGTTGAAAAATCATAGTGTTAAAAGCCATATTAAAAGAGTTGTAAAACTCCAGAATTCATTTACATTTCATAAAATGCTTTCCAAAAAATATTATATTTCGGTAGCAACAATTTTGGCTCAAGTTTCATTATCACATAATATGAGGCGATGTTTTCTTGTTAAATTTAATGTTGACTATAAAAAAAAAAAAAAAGTATCGAAAATATACAAAAATCAATGAACGTACTATTAATTTAATATTAAATCGTAAAATTATTTATAAATGAATATTATAAAATTTGTGTTAGTTTTAAAATATGATATTAAACGATATTTCGATTATTTATTTAAACAGGGATAAAATCGTAGTTGTTTTGGGCTACTTAGTTTTCACATTGTTCTCATTTCAATTATTAGAACTTTTTTTAGAAGTATTTATTCATTTAACCGTAATCGAATTTAAAAAAAAATAAAAACCTCAGAGTACTCATATTTCATGCCTTGGGCTGGCAGGTGGACATTTTAATCATCAAAAGGATCACAAATTAAAGAGAACAGAATTATTTTGGCAAGACTAAGTTGACATTGGACTATCTTCAGGTCTAACGAGAACCTGTTTAAAAGAAGTTTTAACATCTTTAGGAATAGCTGAATTGTGATTTAAAATGATAGAATTCCCTTTCACAACTTTTAATTTATGAAACAGCTTTCTTTAGATGTGTTTGTCATAACATCGAATATTTTTATCATAACGTTTAGTTAAAGGTAACATACTATTTATTTATGAGGTAGGTGACTAGAGATGCCGTTTGTATGTTCTTCTTAAAGTATCATACTCAATTTTCAAGGCTTTGCAGCAATGGGTTTTTCGAGGCGATGACTTTAAGGAGAAGAAAATAAACTCTATTATGGAACAACTTGCCTTGTCCTCTAAGAATTACGTAAGTGTACAATACACAGGGCAATTATCTGGCTACGAATATGTATTACTCATAACATGATAAGTTACAAAATTAAAGAGAAATCTTATAAAGAGACACGACTTAAATATACTAGTTATAATATATACAACATAAGTATCCATACTTTATATTTTCTCGGAAGACTGAAAATTGAGGAAGTCAAGAAGTAGATTGTGATTAACACTAAACCTACCGACACTTCATACTTATTTGAACCATAATTTTTCGATAAAAAAAACAATAATAAGAGAGGATTGGATATTGAAAGAATACCTTTGATATATTTTTTAATAAATGTAATAAAGTCAAAAAACAAAGTAATAAATGTTGTTTCGAGGAAAGGGTAATTTGGCCAACCATGGTAGGTTTAGTGTTAAAGGAAGTTAGAGAGGAGCATTTTCGAATGGAAATGGGTAAGGAATTCCATAAAGAGGAAGCAAGGATGTTGAAGTATTATTTGAATGATACAGTTCAAGGCGCAGGATTATACTGTTCCGAAGTATACCGGGTTGGGTTCTTGTATTTTTATAGATTATACAGATAAGCCATAGGTGCATGACCTTTATTCATCCGTTTGGCAACCATCTCTATCAGAGTTAATCTAGAATTCTAGGAGGATTGTTATATGGGAGTAAGAACACTCCAGTGAGCTGCTTTAAATTACGAAGTAATAGATAAAAATCTAATAGCTATTGTTATTTTAAACATGACCTATAAGTCTTAAATAATATTATTATTTGAGATCTCCATTTTTTTTTTTAATTTATTATTATTTTTTTTTTTTCATGAAATTCATCTTCCTCGATATGTTCTAGTTGTACCTATATGTTCAATAAGTTTAATGGTAGAAAGATAAATAAATATAAGTAAATAAACTTTCAAGTGGAAGAAACTCTAAGAATATTTATTTTAAATAAATTATCCATGGTTATAACCATGCACAATGGCGTTGTAGAAATTTGTATTGTTCAGACTTAATTTTGGAACCTAGCCTAATGAGTCCTATTCATAAATGTCTTTTGACTTAAATTGATTTGTTCAAATGGAGTAACAGAACTTTCTTTGTTAGTAAATTTCTTAATAAGAAAAGTTTTATCTAAAGTATTATAGGTTAACTGTAAATTTCGTGAATTCCTCTGATTAATTATAATCATAATTGTTCAACTTTTCTGTTTATTTAAAAAACTGGTCCTTATTTTCCTTCCTGACTTAATTATATTTTCTTATAAAGAAAAAATATATTTATCACTACATCTCATGAAGGCCTTGTGGTCAGTATTTAGGTTAGGATGTATTGTCCAATGGTTGTGAGGAGAAGAGATGTGGCCGAAATCATGCTCAACCGCCCGGTTTTTCCTTATTAAGAGTACCTAATTTACAGAGGCTGGGGGTGTGCCCTAAAGGGTCTCCCGACAACGAAGTCGATCGCGTGAAATAATACAAAATGTATTTTCTGCCTTCGTCCGGAATCGAACTCTGACACAGTGACTTGGCAGTCTAATGCCTTAGGCACTGAGATTCCGCCCCTCAATTTTTTTATAAAGTTATTTCTTTTAGGTAGCCTCGCAATATGTCATTCTCATAGAAAGGGACAGAAGTGGTGTCCAGTACATTTGTGGCTCCCTATTTATGATTTTGGATCTGAAAATTTTTTTAAATTGTAGTTTATCACTTTATCTAAAAGTACAATTTTTCTTTTCACGATCAAATATTTTTTTTTGTGTAGAAAAATTGTAAAATTTGACCAATTGTCATGGCCCTGTCCTGTACGAGCACGATATTCCCAACTTCAAGCTTCGGTAGGGGGTCTATCTCTTCAAATAGAGAAGTGATTATTCAATCCTAGATCATAATATTGCTGGAGATTGAGAAGTGATTGTCATAGATTTCAATATTATAATGAAAATAAGAGTGTCCATGCCATCGACGTCAAGGCCCTGTCCGATTATATTTCTCAAATTTCCCAGTAAACGCGTGTGTTAGCCAGCTTTTTATTCCCGCCTTAATTTTCACGCCATTATTATCTTGTTGCATCACCCATTAACTAGTTCTTGGAGTACAGTGGGAACACTCAGAGAAGAACAACATCGGCAAAGTCATGAGTGTCCAAACAACCAACGTCAAGTTCCTGGCTTCAATAAAAACTTGAGTATTCAAACCTGTTTTTTCTTATTGCTCAGTACTTGTTCACGGCGTGGAACAGTTTCTATTTCTATATATATTTTAGAAAAAACGTTCAAAAAAACAAAATATTTCTGAAATACCTATGTTTCGTCAAGGCCCTGTCCATCATGGCCCTGTCTTCATCTGTAAAATTGAGGACAGGATCATGACGGTATCTAAACGTTTTTATCATTTTTACTAAATAAAAAACTGCATTTGAAATTGTATTAGTACATTTACACTTTATAATAAATACATATAAATTACTGTGTGCCGGAATCACAACAAGTCCGCTCATTAAATATAAATAAATTCATACAAACTTAAAGCGGTAATCTGTAGGTGACACGCTTTGATTTTCTTTCACGTTTGTTCTGATTCCCTTTTTTATTTTTAGAATATTTAGTCAATATTTTAAGTCAATTTTAAACAATTCTGCTCACAATAAAAGACTAATAATTAATTATTTTTCTTTGTTTTTCATCATATAAATGATGTACCTATATATTTTTTGTATGATTTAGATATTAAAAACATTTTGTGAAAACTCGATTACTGTTTATTTTTTGAGCCTATCACCTGCAGAGAGATTAAAATAATTATATTACAGAAGACAGCCAAGATGATCGTGAAGAAAAAGGCATGACATAGGTAGCGTCATGAAACGGGAGAGTCACTCATGTCCCTGTCCATGTGCCTTCTTATTTATTTTTTTTTCTTGATAAATTAAAGCGGTGTTGTATGGAAGGGCATTGAATTTTAATTAAAGCTGTTAAGAGAGCATCATTTTTTTTAACTTGATCGGAATACTTCTAAATTTCTGAAATCGTGAACCCAAAAATGCCCCTTTCTGTGAGAATGGCCCACAATGAACACTATTTGATTTCGCAATATTGGTCAATACCGGTAAGTTTTTTAAAATTCCTTCTTTTTTTTTCCTCAATGAGACCCTTTAATTGAAATGTACAGTATGAATGCACAATTTTCTTTTAATTAAAGGCAGTCAAATTGTGTTCTTTATTCGATCCTTAAAATCCTCATCGGAAAACTGGGAGAATTCTATATTTACTGGACAAATCTCAACTCCTAAAATATAATTCTTTATGTTTGTTCGCAGCAGGCTATTTTGGGGAGAGAAGACCCCGGATAAATTGTTCATATAAATAAATGCCGCAGTGGACGGCCTGGACGTGTCATTTTTCATATGTGCCACTCAGTACCACCCTCTTCATTTTATTTACTTAGTACAAATAATTTAAAAGATTTCCAAATTTAATAGAACAAGGGTTGTAATTTTATATAATAGGTAAATAACAGTGAAGTTCAAAAATGGCGGTAATTGCCATCTACATGAAAGGTTAAAAGATATAGAGCTTGACATTGATAATAAAATTTACATATTTTCAATTAAATTGTTATAAAAACAGCTATATAGAGTGAAATATACCAAATTTTAACAACATCATTTTCATAGTTCTAGGTTTAGCAACAATAAAAATTTAAATGTACAATGCTCATTGTTAGAAACGGGTTTTATATCACATACTTTTATGGTTAGAAATTAAAACCCAACCAGATCAAATCAATAACATTATTTCTGTCGAATGAAAATTATTACAAATTAAAATGCCGATCCTGAGCTGTTTAATGTTGAGTGTAAAAATGTGAATTTTGAACCTTTAGTTGAAAGCACTGATAATGCAGTTTCTTATGCTGCAGTCTCTTAACTCTCTGTCCATCTGGATTACCAACTCATATACTAAAATTGAAAATTGGATGTCTAATTATGCTTTATGTTTTCTTCATGTTATCTTCAAACATCTAATCAATCTAAATTTAACCAAGTTAATAATAACTGCTATGCGTGAAAATATCATCAAAAATATAATTTTCAATTGTTCACTTTAATTTAGATTTTTATCGTAAATATAAAAAAAAATCAATTATTAGTTAAAATTATCTCTTCACTTATGAGAGATGGCAAAGCCTCGACGGGGGATGATGAAGTTATATATAAAAGGACAAGCCATTTTCGTTCGTGATCACTAACCGCGAAAACTATAGAACTATTCTGTACCAAATATAACTATTTCATCTTCATAGTTCAAGGAAGGTTTAGCTATAATAAAATTTACATATTTTCTATTAAATTACTGTTTAAAAAGCGATAAATATGTGGTGTGCAGTAAAGCGAGCGCCATTCAAGACCGGTTACAATGATCCGGTGTTAAATATAGCTAGAAATTGATAATAAAGTTACTTAATTCAATTAAATTGTTATCCAAAAAGCTATAAATATGTGGCAAGCGACAATAGCATTTTAGTAAAACTAATGAACCTATCTGAACCAAATTTTAACTAATTTTAACTACTTCATCTTCATAGTTCATGAAAGATTTACAATTAGAAAGTTTACTATAATAATAGTTTATACTATTATATAAAAGGACAAGCCATTTTACGTTTGTGATCACTAACCACGAATACTACTGAACCAATCTGTACTAAATATTAACTACCTCATCTTTATAGTTCCAAGAAGGTTTAGCAATATTAAAATCTACTGATTTTTAATTTATTTTTTATTAAAAAAAGAAAATATGTGGACAACAGTGAAGTTTGAAAATTGACCGATAGGTGGCGAGTGCCATTCTACGCGAGAGGTTACAAAATAGCTTGAAATCGATGATAAAATTTACTTATTAAACTATAAAGAAAATTATTAAAAAAGATTTAAATATGGTGTGCGATATGTGGATTCCAGTGAAGCTTGAAAATCGACCGATTGTGTATAGCGCTATCCCACAATAGAGTTAAAAATTGTAAACTGAACCTATCTGAACCGACATCTAAATAAATAATTTTTATAATTCTAGGAAGGTTTTGCAATGATAAAATTTACAATAACTAAAATTTAAATGTACAATGTTGAGAGGCAGGACCAGGTTTGCTGTCATATACTTTTATAGTTCCAAATCAACATCCAACCAGATGAAATCAATAAAGTTATTTCTGCCGAATATTAATTATTACTAAATCAAAATGTCGATCCTTTGCTTCTTTATATTGTGTGTAAAAATATGATACACGGGCCTTCTGTCGTAAGCTCTGATAATACAGTTTATTTTCCGCAAGAGTTTCTTAATCGTCTTTATCCATCTTGATTACCAATTCATACATTAAAATTAAAAAAAATTATGTCTAATGGTGCTTTTACGTAATCTTCAACCGCCAAATCAGTGCGATTATAACTAGATTAATAATTACTGCTATGCGTGAAAAAATCATTGAAGAAATAATGCTGAACCACATGCTAAAATACAAGAATCTTATTGATAAACAAATAAAACTTTAATTTTTAGTTGAAATTATCTTTACTTATGAGGGCGGGCGAAGCCGCGACGGGGATGCTAGTATTTTATAGAAACTATAGGCCAATGAATCAAAAAAAGTCAGTAAGAGGAAGGAGGAAAGGTAAAAGAAAACAAAAACTGATTACTGTTTTTCAATATACTTCTCTAAGCTCTAACCAATTCACTTTGAAAAATGTTCTTCCTCAGTTGCTCAAGCATCTGGTGGAATAACTCTTCGACGGTGTTAAATCTCCTCCCACGATGGTTAGATTTTAGCTATGAAAAAAGTTAGAACTCCATTTGAGTTGTAGGGTGATTGGAACGGCCTTGGAAATCAGTGCTGTGTGGACAGAGGTTTTATCATGAAGAAGCCTAACACCTCGGCTCACATTTTCTCTCTGCTTCCATCTCGCGAGCGGTGAAGTAGTGCTGCATTATACTCGCTATTTACTATGGTGTAGTCAATCAGTAAGTATTATTCCTCTGAAATTCCAATAAAAAGGAGGTCTTTGTCGATTGCGTGACTTTAGTCTTTCATAGAGATGCTTCTTCTGGTCTTCTGTATTTCATGGTCTTCTGAACTCCCTTTTTTCTGATTGAGTAATAGTATAGGAACCATTTTCTCATCCTTAGTAACAATTAGCTTAATTTTTTTTTTCCAATATTCCCATTTAAATATTCGTTAAGGCAGCGAAAATTTTCCAGTTTTGTGCAGCTGAAAGAATTTTTGGTCCCCATTTCGCACTCACCTTTATCATATGTAAATGTTTTTTAATAGTCCTTAGATAGCATTTCTGCTTCCACAAATTGGTTTGTTTCAGAAGTGACAGTTTCTAATGGACTATCGGGGCGCGGATCATCATTCAAATTTTCTCTCCCAAACATAAATAATTTAACCCATCCTTTTACAGTCAAATATGCCTTAAAATTTAAATATTAGTTGTGTAAAAATTAACGAAAATATTTTTAAAATTTTGAAAAAATATTCTGCAAAATTTAATATTTAATTTAGGACTTGAATAATTTAATTTTTTGATGGCATATTGAAATTTGTATTATTAGTGGTTTCATTATCCATATTTTTATTTTCCTTTATATTTCTTTCCGTTTCTACCAAGTGGTTGATTAAACCTAGAGCCTTTACTATACCTTTACTTTACCATGCATAAAAATTATCACATTAAATTATCCGAAATTGGAATTTTATTAGGACCAAAAATATTATCATTCATCCGCATAACAGCTGTAGGTGGACATAAAAATTATTTCTTGAATATATATCAATGACTCCAGCTAATAGGAATAAATAAAATGTCAAACGTGGGCTGGAGACATATATTAATCTTCACTTAACGGCTTGAGTCCAGAATCCGGATTACTAAGAAATGCAGAGTAGACAGTGCCAATGGAAACATTCTAAAAATACCCGGAGATGAACAAATAGGTCACCTTCTTATGCGTATTTTAGTTTTCTTTTATGTTTTTAGATAAACTAAGTACCTAATTATGATTTTCTTAATAGAAAGAATGCATAGATATTTTTTTTAATGAGAAAATCAGACGAAATCAAAGTATATCTTTCATATAGAATATTTTATTACATTTCGTTTTAAGTCGGGAATATATTTTGAAATATCTTTTATTATTATTTTCTTTTTTTTAAAGAAAAACTGGTCTTGTAGAATATGTTTGAGGATATTAATTCATCTAATCATAAAATATATGCAGTTAAGGTTTATAAATCATTTCTAACTTTAAAGGCAAAACATCAATTTTAAAATTAAAATAATGAATTAAAAAAAAAATATGATTCTATCATTTTATATATAAAGACAATCCTGGTGATACTCCGATCCAAGCCTGACTTTCCACTTGTGGGGAAGGAGGCAAACTGGATCAAGGAGATCCCAGCATTGCTCCCTCATTTGCGTCAACACTTGAAATATCAAATCTTCATATTTATCCAGTAAGCCACTTTTAACGTAATCCTTCATCTTTTTGTCGTAATAAAGCCATAATTCGGTAAAAATCATACAATTAGTATTTATTTAATGTAAGAATCAATTTCCAACATTCAATTATGCACTTTGCCAGCCTTCCCAAAATCCTTTGTGTAATACGACTAAAGCTGGTAATGGCCAGTTTCTCCAATCAAATCCTTCCTCCATAAGCACGATAGACGCGAATATAGCTGTCTCTGGCCGGCTCAACAAGTCTGTTCCATTCGTTTCCTTCCACTGTCATGTTAATACGAATCATTAGCATTCGCAGGTCACTAGCAACATTGTCTTGCCATTTCGTTTAGGGTGATCCATCTGGAACCTGGACATACGATATTTTATCTCCTCCTCTGCTATCCTATAGATGTGCCCTAACCACTCAATCTGGCCTAGAGATCTTTAAAATAAAACATAAGAAATAAAAATGAATACAGATTTATATTAGAACAAAAACAAAAAATAGAAATTGGAAAAAATAAAGAAAATGAAAAAAATCAATATAGGAATAAATATTATAACGTAAAATGATAATGAAAAAGAAAAAAAAATAGAAATTCAAAAATTATCTTAACAAAAAATTAAAACATTACCTATAAATTAATTAATAAGAAAACTATAAATTTATTTAGGATTTTCTTTATAGAAAGAATGCATAAATATTTTTTTTAATGAGAAAATCAGACGAAATCAAAGTATATCTTTCATATAGAATATTTTATCACATTTCGTTTTAAGTCGGGAATATATTTTGAAATATCTTTTATTATTATTTTCTTTTTTCTGGCTATTTTTTTTTTATATCTGACATACTAGAATGACATACATTATCATACATCCATATAATTGGAATGCGTTTGTTTCGAGAGAAGAAGCATTGCGATAACAAGGAGGGAGTGAATTACAGAGAAAAGAGGATCGGGCGAGAAAGGAGCGTTGGAATACAGTAGTTCTGTAGGATGGAGTATAGGGATCGGAAAAACGAGATCTTGTATGTTGTGATTGCGGACTTGAATTGCAAACTAATTAAAAAGAAGAGTGATGGGTGTTGATAACTTGGAAAAGGTATGCATTAAGGAAATATTCTCTGCAGAAGGAGGGGGGAGCGAGTTTAACTCGGTATACTGATGAGAAACATGGGAAAGTTTTTAGATTTCGAAGGCAAACCTTGTAAAGCAATTCATTATCAGTTTTAATCTGTCCTCAAGAACCATCGATAACCCACCATACATCATACAACCGTAATCAAATTGGGGAATATTTTTATAAACCTTTACATGTATTGATTTATTTATTAATTTTACATAAAACTACTATACTGTTGTTTTTAAATTAATTAGTGATGATTGTTTTGTCATTAAAGTTTTCTATTTCATGCGTTCAATTTTTTTTCTCTATTAACTTAAATTTAATAAAAAAATAATGTTCTAACGTTTACTTTTCGAAGGTATTCAATTACGTTTATTATTTTTTTTTTTATTTTTTGCTATCCATTTATTAAAATTTACAAATGTATATATAAAATAATAAAAGCACATCTAATGGTTATGGAGTTTACCATGAATATGAAAGGATAGGTATCTGGTTTGGGTTAAATTAGCAACATTAAGGTCGTTCTAATTTAATGTACTGTTTTACAACATATATGCATGCGAAACCACAAAAATAAACTAAATAATTCGTATACTGGATTGTTGCCGAAGCTGCACTAAATTAGTGGATAGAAAGAACAAAGGCCTAGTTAAATAAACAATTATTACACCGATGTAGGTGTTAGCTTCCTGCAGGGCAGCCATCACAATAGTCCAGTGTGCTTCGTTTCCTGCTTCCGTGATCCTTACCACTGATTAACGAATTGAGGAAGAGTTTCGTTAATCAATACAGTAAACATATTACAGACGATGTCAGTAGATACTGAATTATATATAATCGATATCGTTGTGAATCGGGTTGGAAAATATTTTCATAATATTAAATTTGTATTATAGTTACCCTCAATTGAGGGTATATATTTAGTATTTAGCGTTTTTAAATACTCCAACTAGGGCAGGAAGAGCAGGTTATCCCTACAGGTTACTAACCTATTCTAGCAACAGGGGCAAGGTCAAGATTCATTTCTTGGGTCCGTCACCAGGTTAAATTTTAACCTACGTCCTGAACCAACCGCTTTGAGACCCTCCCCCCAAAATTCATTCTGCCGTCGAACCCCGTGTGTTTTTAATCTTCCTATATCTTGTCACAAAGCGTATTGAATCTTACAGTATAATTTATTTATTTAGTTAATGAAAGAGAGAGAGAGAGAGAGAGAGAGAGAGAGAGAGAGAGAGAGAGAGAGAGAGAGAGAGAGAGAGAGAGAGAGAGAGAGAGAGAGAGAGAGAGAGAGAGAGAGAGAGAGAGAGAGAGAGAGAGAGAGAGAGAGAGAGAGAGAGAGAGAGAGAGAGAGAGAGAGAGAGAGAGAGAGAGAGAGAGAGAGAGATAGAGAGAGAGAGAGAGAGAGAGAGAGAGAGAGAGAGAGAGAGAGAGAGAGAGAGAGAGAGAGAGAGAGAGAGAGAGAGAGAGAGAGAGAGAGAGAGAGAGAGAGAGAGAGAGAGAGAGAGAGAGAGAGAGAGAGAGAGAGAGAGAGAGAGAGAGAGAGAGAGAGAGAGAGAGAGAGAGAGAGAGAGAGAGAGAGAGAGAGAGAGAGAGAGAGAGAGAGAGAGAGAGAGAGAGAGAGAGAGAGAGAGAGAGAGAGAGAGAGAGAGAGAGAGAGAGAGAGAGAGAGAGAGAGAGAGAGAGAGAGAGAGAGAGAGAGAGAGAGAGAGAGAGAGAGAGAGAGAGAGAGAGAGAGAGAGAGAGAGGTATAGAAGTATTGAGCAATGTCAATCTGCTTGATAACACGCTTAATAAAATTTGAAGATGTCATATTAGAATACATATGACGTTCAATGCTTTGTCGTGGTTTAGTGCAATTTTTAAGGTCATTTTACTATCTCAAACTAACTGTAAGTAATTTATAATAGTTAATCGGACTATAGTTGATTTTCTTTTTCTATTTAGTGGATGTTATATTGCTAGGTGATTTTTAGTTCAACGGTTTTCAATACATAAGCTTTAAACAAATCGCTTTGAATTTAGTGCTCTATTTTGAGTCATTGAAAAATGAGAGAAAATCTTTTTCGCAAGTAGCCGAGGTGGGGATCGGGACAGTGTGAGAATAGATTATGTATCCGAAATAGCCAGGAGATTTATTGGGGGGAATCCCAGGCTTCTCGTGGCACAGAATGTATTTCGCTTCATATACACAACAGAGTTCGCTATATAACAGCCCCTCATCCGGTTTTCGTTACAGGCCGTAGAGGCAGTAAACTTTGCTATCCTAGATACAGGGCTAACCAAAAGGAAGGTTTTCTATGGTTGACTGTAGGATGTAATGTAAGCAGAGAAATGATCAGGGATGCAGTCAAGTAAATAAACACATCCAAGTTTTTAAATTAAAAAAATAAATAAATAAATAAAACTTTGTATTTGGAGTACCAACTTTTCGACCTGTCTTGCATTGTATTCAACTATGTAATTAACTTTAGATATTCTTCTAATTATCTAAAAAACTATTAATTATTTGGTTATCTAATTTACTTTGTATTATTCATTTTTTTATGTGTATCTGTGTATCTATATTTTATGTATTTATTTATTATTTTAACCCTGAAGAAGACCTGCAAGGCTGGTTAAAACGTTGGCACTCCAATTATAAAGTTTTTTATTTAAAAACTTGGACGTATTTATTTACTTGACTGCATCCCTGACCGTTTCTCTAATTACATAATTTTTAATAATTTGTCCATTCTTTATTCCACATGTCAAAAGTTTAAAAAAAAAAAATAGAAAAAACGGGTTTCCCCATTCGGAATATTAAGGGTTGTCATACTAAGTAGCTCATGTGAACATAACCTTCAACCTAAGATATATTACACAATTTCAAAAAAAATAAATAAATAAATAATAAGAAGTAGGTAACGATGTACTATGTAGGAAGTGAGAAATAAAAAAAATTTGGCTATTAAAATTTTTATTTTTAGAATAGTTGTTAGTTTCATAAACAGAAACATGAGACGAACATAAAATTAGAATATGTGGAAAATAATTAAGCTTGCACACTGCAGGCTTGAAGCATCAGTTTTGTTAATTTTATTTTCCAAAAACACAAGAATTCAAAAGTTTGTAGGTGCTAGTGTACTGAAAGGTGCAGTAAGGACACCTTTAACTCTGGCTTCAGAAAAAGACTTACTGCTTAAATACCTTTAGAACTACTTTATAATATAAATAAACATTTAATAGTAAATAATATGGTATAGTAAATAAATATATTTTTGCTACATATTTTAAATAATATAGTAAGTTACTTTAAAGCGAAAAAAATGAAAGGTGAATATCTATTATAATAGATTGTTACAAAAATTAAGTGCAAGCGAAATTTTGTTTTTAGAAAAAACGTTGGGCTTAGATACAGAAGGTTAAAAAACACGTGCTGAAAATCTACGTTGATACAAGACTTGAGAGTGAGAAATCTTCAAAGATAATTATGATTTCGAAAGAATACAGCAAGAGGGAAAAAAAATGTAACGCTTTCGTATGTCATTTGACCCTATTATTTTCCTGTGATATTAATTTTACTAAATTTTGAAAATAGCCCCTATACCTTTTGTTCTACAGTTTCATAAAAAATAAAAAACTATTTCGCTTCAAAAGTTAATATAAAATACCAATATAGATAAACTTATAGAAAGTTTATTCCATCGTGTTCTAGAACTTTCGACCATCTTGTTAAATTAAATAATGTTATTGATCATAATTTTCTGTTTGGCTAAACATTAAGGACTTTATATCTTTTATAAAGATCATTAAAAATAATAAAAAAAATAAATGAAGAAGAAGGGTTTTAAATATTTATTTAATATTCTTTAGAATTGTGTAATGTTATGTATTTTTTGAGCTGCTGAATATTAAGGAGAGGGTCAATAGCCCTGCCACCTGGATCATGTTCAAAGTTTCAACTTTTTAATTATTCCATTAAACATAGTCTTTTCTTGGCTGATCAGCCACTAATAAATTTATAGTTATGTAATTTTGTCATATTTAAGCAGGGACCTATGAAAAAAAATTCAAGGAGCAGTACCTAGAAAATAGAAAAACATTATGATGGGTAAAAAACATAATGCAGTAGACTCCCTCTTATTCGGCGTTACGACATCACGACGAAAATGTGAAAACGCCATTTAACGGAAATCATCTATTGTGATTATAAAAGCACTTCGACCGTTAAAAAAAGAATTGTTTTTAAGTTAGAAGGTTTTCCATGAAAAATATGATGCGTACCATATGTAATTAGTAAGACGAACTTGCACCTCACCATTCTAGTTTTATTTTCCTTTCCAGAAAACAACTTTTTAAAAATAATTTATATTTAATTATGAATTAATGATTTGATGTGCTTTTATGTGTATGTATAAAATATTGACTTACTGTTTTCTTTATTGTACAATATATCACAAAACGATCAGCTATTTGTTATCACTAGTAAATATAAAAATGATACAACATATAAACTAATAATTAAATATTTAATTATTATTATACAGTCATCGTTCGTCTCCTCACCAGTGTGGTTCGGTGGTCCTGTAGAAGACAATGTCTAAACATTGGCACGTATTAAAGTATTTCTACTTAGACGTGGTGTTCTTCTTTGACTGCATCCCTGATGCATTAAATCTTCTCCATTAAATATTTTAAATTTCATGTAGATTCTAAGCATATAGCTACGGTGAGAATTTTCCATGTTTGTGATCGCCGGACAAGAGAGTTTCTATTTAACTTCAGGCAAGATTCTTTACATTTAACATATAATTGCCTAAGAAGTTATCTTTTTTCTTATATTTTAAACCATATAGTTTTAATAATTATTTATAACAGTTCATTAGTTGAGTATATTCTGATATTTCATTATTTCGGGGAGTAATTAAGCCCTTTATCATTTCTTCTGGGATCACCACTAGATGTAACAGTTTCAATATTTCTCAACGAATATTTGCTCTGTGATTGCCTTTCTACTTTTTTTACTTTTATCTTATAACTCAAGAACGTGTTGTTACCATCTGTAGTAGGAAACGATTTGATGATTAAGGCGGAAGTAAAATAACTGAATCTCTAATTAAAGAATGCATACAAAGAATCGTATAAAGATTATAAAAGTCTATATTTGTTATTTTTCTTTCTTTTTTTTTTTTTAGTAATCTCTATCTAGCGCTATGTTATGTACTAAAACAAAGTTAAATGAAAAAACAACAACATTAGTTCTACTTAAGTTCAGGTGATGATTGATTTTCGATTATAAAACAATTCCATAATTATTACTATCATACGACTAATTAAAAAAAACAAAAAAAGTTATTGTGCTGAAGAAGTATTTAACTCGTAATTAATACAGTTGAAATAATAAATATTATTTCTGCATTGTTGTATGATTATATTATTGGCCAGAAGTTCAGAGTGATTAAACAAAAATATCACACACGACAGGTTGACCAGGAAACTGCCATGAACTAGCCTCTGGATCGGTCACATTGTCTTCTTAAAGATAGTTCTCGAAAATGTTGCTGCTGACACAATCCACTTGCAATAGAACATAATCTAGAAAACTGTTCACATTCATCCAGAACTTTTGAATATCATCGGGGACTTTGTCAGGCCTTGAAATCTGTAAAATGAAAAAAAAAAATTCAAGTTCATGAAACACAATATCCTCAATCGAAATTAAGTAAACCAAAACAAACTTACGATAACCCGTAGTGTGAACTATAACTAAATATCTTATTGGCAGAAGATATTTAGATATGTGGAATTTTCAATAGCTTAGATTCAACAGAATAGAATAGAATAGAATAGAAAATAATTTTATTCTGGGACCAAGTCCCTTAAGAATAACAAATTGTACATAAAGAAATGATATTAGTTACATCTGGTCAGAGACATGATGAAAAATAACACGAAAAAATAAAAATACAATAAAAATAAAAATAAAAAATAATAAAATAAAGAAGAAATATTAATATAACAATGATAATATATACCTAGATACTAATGTGATATGTGAACAGGAACATAAGAGAATATTCTACAAATGAGATAATAAATAGGTTATTTGAGACAATGCAAATTATATACAATATAAGAACCCAAATGTTGTATTCGGAATGAGAAAAAAATTATATTATAAATATATTGTTAGTAAGCGTCATCTTGGATTAGGAGGAGGTGCTGGAAGTAGAGGAATTTAAATGTTTTTAATGATTTCGCTTGTCTAATATGAGAAGGAATGGAATTCCATAGGATGGTTGAGCGGTATAGGAAAGAGCGCTGGAATGTAGTGGTTCTATGGGATGGGGTATATAGATCAGAAAGACGGGATCTTGTGTTCAGTGACTTGATTGCAGATCTGAATTGAAGCGCATTAAAAATATAGGAAGGATGAAGGGTGCTGATGATTTGGTAAAGGAATGATCCATGGAAATATTTTCTACGGAATGTGGGATAGAGCCAGTTTAATTCGGAATAGAGGAAGGAAACGTGGGAGCGCCTCGGTTTATCGAAGACAAATCTGGCAAAGCAGTTCATAATTAGTTTCAATCTGCCTTCGAGAACTGCCGAGAGACCACCATAAACTAGACAACCATAATCAAGGTAAGGGAATATTAGGGAGGATACTAGAAGCTTACGAGTTGACTGGGGAAGAAGGTGACGGGATCGGTGGAATAATTTAAGTAGACCTATAGAACGGCGGGAGATTTGGGCAATCTGAGATTTCCAAGATAGGGTCTGATCAAAAATAATTCCAAGATTTTTAACAGAGGAGTAGAAAGGGATAGGATGATCATTTAGGATTAAGGGAGGATACTGGGTGTATGCACTAAGGAGGGAGCTAGATCCTATTATAATGGCCTGAGTTTTTTCTGTTCATTTAATTGTAATTTATTTAAGGTTGCCCAGGCACTAATTCTATTCAGGTCTTCCTGAATTTTGGCGAAAGCAGAAGGAAGCTCGGAAGGAAGAAAGGAAAGATAGATTTGGGAGTCATCTGCGTAGAGGTGATAGGAACAGTGCTTAATTGAATTAGGTAGATCGTTGATGTAGGTATTAAAAAGGAGAGGAGAAATGCTGGACCCTTGGGCAATACCAGAAGTAATAGTGAGAAAAGTGGATAAGGATTGGTTAGGTATTTTAACTGCTTGGGAACGGTGAGAAAGGAAAGACTGAAACCAGCGGATGGAACTGATGGAGAAATTTAAAGATTCTAATTTGGAAAAAAGGATAGAGTGGTCGAGGGAATCAAACGCTTTAGAAAAATCCAGAAGTATCAGTACAGTCAGTTTTTTTTTTCGTCTATAGCAGTAAACATGTCATTTGTGATTTTGAGGAGAGCGGATTGTGTGGAGTAGCCGGGTCGAAAACCAGACTGTAGGGGATCGAGGAGTTTGGATTCTTCAAGGAAGTTAGATAATTGAGATTGTACTAATCTTTCTAAGGGTTTAGAGAGGTTAGATAAGATGGAAATCGGGCGATAGTCTTTAGGAGATGTGGGATTCAATGTTTTATTTATAGGATGAATTAGGGCTTTTTTCCAGGGGGTAGGGAATACTGAATTTTGAAGGGAAAAATAAAATATAAAAAAAATATAAAAATAAAATAAAAAGGGAATACTGTGCTGATATGAGATTATGGAACTAACTTTAGTTTCTCGAAGAATATACACCTTCAGTTCACCATTCTGACATATGGTCCGACTACACCGTAGAGTGTTTTAGTGACTAAAGCAGAATTCACTAAAACACTTTTAGTATTTATTAGACGGGATTGTTTTTTTGTCCTGAATGCAGCTGAGAGAAGCGCTGGGATCTCTTAGGACCTGGCTTGTCCCTCTGTAAGTGGAGGAACAATTATGGTTGAGGGATTCCTCAAATGTGTGTATATTGTAAATAAAGTTTGAATGTATTTATATTTTTTAATTTAATTTAATTTTTGTTTTTACTATTATTACTGTTTTTATATTTATATTTATTTATTTCATTAATTTAATATTTTTTATGTAATTTATTTAATTGAATTATTTTTAATATAATTTATTTTATTGATTTTTTTTTGCACTTTATATATTTTATATTGTAAGGTTGCTTATTTATTAATTGAATTTTTAATAATTGTATTTATTGTATTATATATTATGAGGTTCTTTATCTATTTCTTCTTTTTCTCTTTTCTTATTATTTATTTCTTACTGTAAATATTGCCTAAATGGATCCATTTAGCCATCCATAGTACTTATTGCCACCTTTGAGGCAGAATGAAATATTTTCTCAATAAAAGATTGGCCAAAAAAAAAAAAAAAAATTGTATTTGAGTGTACAAGTATCTTATAAATAACCATTTAAGGATAAGTAAAAGTTGATATGATTGTTTCCTTTTCCTTGGATTTACTTGTATCGAATATTTCGAAGCTTTGATTAATGGGCTGTTTTGTAGTATATGCACCTTACGAAGGAAAGTTGATGCGTGAATAATTGGCCATCCTAAAAAGTAAACAGCAATTGCAAAATTGAAATTATCGGTTGGGGTGGTTATTAATCAACATCGGGTATAGATTAATCAAATCTGTTCCAACCTCCGGTCAACGACACCACCTGACGTAGTTGTCGGGGTCGACAAAATGCTTCTGAGACTTTGGCAAAGAGCCTTGGAGTTCTCTAAGCCTCTTAATTAATAATTAGTGGGACCAAAAACACTCAAAGCTATTTATTCTAAACTTCACTACCTCTAGGCTCCCTCTAAAAGCTGTTTTCAAGAGCTATTGAGTTGAGTTTTAGAGTCCGTAGGGTTATCGCTCTGAATGTTCTCATTCCTCCAGTAGCTTGCACGAACGCTCTTTAGACAATTATCTGAAAGTTCCCAACTTTATAGACTTTGTCTTATGAACACATGGGAATCAATTGCCATGTGAAAAAAACGAACAATCTAGAATTTCTCAAAGGCTGTTATTAATGGTCATTCATTATCATATATTTTTTATTCTGACTTATTCAGTCCCCTACACACTGTACACTTTAACAACCGGAATATTGCGAAATAAGTATTATCATGATGTAAATTAACATAATCCTTAGTAATAACTAAAATATTAAAGCTATTAGCTAAACTAAGTCTTCTCTAAGTGAAATCCTGTGATTAAAAGACTATAAAAATAAAAAAAATATGAAGCTAAAACAACTTTAAATAATAAAAATGATCGACTCATTTTTCATATTTCTTTCAATAATTACTATTGGTTATTTTTTATTTTTAACTTTATTTTATTAAATATATTTTACAATATCCAGTCAAGGGTTATACGTAACATGAATGTTAATTAATCCATTCATACACAGCAGTTTTTACTTTAAAGGAAATTTCAACTGATTCAACTGCTAACTCATTCTTATTCCTTAGTTGTTTGTTTCTTCTATTTGTACAAAAATTTTGTTTTTTATTTAAATAGGAACCTTCTTACAAGCCTTCTTAAATTTTACTATGAGCTATAAGAATTACTACTTTTCTTTTTGACCTAACGTTAATAAAAGTATATTTTTATCAGTAAAAATGCAACCTTAATAATTTTAAAACTTATTTATTTAACGCAGAGATAGGTTTGTTTATATTTAATATGCATCGATATCAATATCTGGAAATCAATACCTAAGTGTAAAAGTTGTTTATATATTTCTTTTAAATATATTAAAAATTAAAGTTGTTTTATTTGAAGTATTTCTTATGATTGCTGAAAAAAGGGAAACATCAAAAAAATAAAGTGTTCGGTTTTAAATATATTTTTTGACTTGGATAAAGAGCAATATTTAAGAGAGACTATTATAAAAGGAATGAAAAAATTAATTATAAAAAACATCCTGCATATGTTGCCAAGAACTGTCGGGTCGTCGCCCACTCGTTCACTGCCGATATCAAAAATTATTAACCTAATGTGATTTTTCGTAAGACATTATAAAATTCAAAGGCTAATATTTCGTGTGAAATATCTTTGATTTATTTATGTATTTTTTTAATTTTGCTTAAATAGACTAGTTTATAAAAAATATGAAGTATATATATATAATAACAATAAGAGTTACATATTATATGACAAGTCTTATAAAAAGATACAACTTAATTAGTATACTATTATAATGTCTATAACATAAATCTTCATATTTTACTCGGAAGATTGAAAATTCAGGGTGTGAAGAAATAAACGATGTTTAAAGGAAGTTAGAGAGGAGAATTTTCGGGCCAAGAATCCCACAAGGAGGATGCGCAGAGGATAAAGGATTTCTTGAAGGATGCAGTTATGCGCAGTATTGCACAGGTTGATGGATTGAGTTCTTGCATTTAAGAGGCGGACGGAGGAGTGCAGAGTAAGAATATTGGTGATTTTTAAGAATTAAGATGCACTTAGAAAGGAAGTAATGAAGTCGGCAAAAAAGGCAAAGCCACCCAATTTAAGAATAACGGTGAGATATGTGAAAACGTTTGGAGACCCCGAAAATAAATATGATAAAACAGTTCATATATCGTATATTGTGTATAAAGTCTGTAGAGGAAACTAGTTTTTAGAGCCGGTCCACTTTATTATTTCAATTAAAAATTGGTTATAATGATGTTTTAAATATGAGAGCAGAATTAAATTAAAATAATCTTTTAATAGCTTAATTCAATTAAAACTACCAAAAAAATTGCTGAAGCATTTTTCTTATTGATTTTTTTTTTTTTTTTTTTTTTTAATTTACCTTAATATCCTCAAACATTATAAAATCTAGAAGGCCCTCAAGGGCAGGTTCTTTCCTCTTGTAAGAAGGCACAGTAGGGATGCCAACTGCGAAAGTGACGTTTAAGTCAGTGGAGGCGGTTTTTTAGTAGTAGTTTTTTTTTTCTTTTTCTTCATTGTATATACTGTGTGGATGTGTTCTTTGTAATGGGGCTTTTCCTCCCATAATACAGCTCTGCTAAGGAGTAAAGCAGTAACTAAAACTTTGTGAGATAATTTCGATTCGATGCTCCGTAGAAAAACAGTATTTTGATTTTTTACTGCTTTTCTAAAGAGCATCAAATCGAAAATTTCTCAGCGAAACCAATAAGTCTCATTATCTAACAATTTTTGAGTTACTGCTTTTCTCATTAGCAGGGCAGAATAGAAAAGACAAGTTTGGTTCGGTGTTCAACGGGATGGTTGTATTTAAATTTATTTTTCTTCATTTCAGTGTATTACTCATTTATTTTATATTATTATTTATTATAGTAAAATTAGATGTTTTTTATTTAATTTTATTTTACTTCATAGTACATATTGTGATTCTTTGTCATTCCTTATTGGTGTGAAGAGAAACAGGTTATTATATTAATTCAATTAACCATTTCTCCTTTTATCAGGAGAAAAAAAAATTGAATTAATGATCATCTATTTGAAATCTTCTAATTTGGAATAAATTTTGTAATAGGAGATACAGTGGAAGTTCAACCAGGTTGAACTGAGAGATGAAATCTCGTTCAGCATAGTGACCATTTTATATGCGAGGATGTTTAGAAAAATAAATTTAGTTAATAGATTATTATTTTAGATCTCCAAGAAATGGAACTGTGCTAGAAGGCCCTCTGGGAGCTCTCCGATTTCAGCCATTGCCCAACAGTAGTCAGGAACGGCCTGAACCAAAAATACGGATGAGTCAAGGAATGTCCTCCCTAGCACACCTACCTACAGTTGCATGGTTTTGGAATTTCTTGCATCGGGATTGGTCAGCTCTATATCAGTTTAAGCTGCGTTTTCTTGATCTTAATTTTTATACATACGCTTAACTTTTAAATTACATATACAGGGTGTTGAGCATAAAACTGCGGTATCTTCGGGAGTCGATTCTAGGCATAATTTTCAATTAAAATTTTCATATAAACTGTGGCTCGATTCTTATCCGTCTTATACATACTTTTAATTAAATTTTTTTCTCAATAATTTTTTATAACAATTACTTGTCTGCATTTCCTAAACTATTAAAGCAATTTCAATATGCTCATTTGAATGAAGAACGAATTGCTTTTAAAATACGTTTATTTAGACTTCAAAATAGTCCCATCCGGAATTTAAAGTTGTGGTCCAAACAAAAAAATAGTGAATTTCTAATTCCATTCTAAAACTTTGAGTGCATTTTTCTCAACAATTTTTACAAATGTAAGAAATGTATATTATTCAAACATACTAAGAGAATACGTGCTATACTTAATATAGTAACATGAAGATGTATAATTTACAATAATTGTTCAAAGTTTCCTCTCTCCTCTGTCATACACATAACCGATGTTCTGACTGAATCAACTGCTCGGAAATGCTCATCATGATTTTGTTGTTACTGCAGCACGCCGTACCCGAAAGGTACAGATTTTTGAGAATGAGATAAATATATACATTAGAATATATATGTATATATTGATTCTTTGGGGACAATATGTCCCAGAATATACACTATTTTTTTATTTCATTTATATGTGCATACGTGATATCTATATATATGCATTCCACAATAAAATCTAGAAAATTTGTATAATAATGGCAGTTGGAAAATATTTCTTTGTTTTTTTAATTTGATTTACACTGAAAACAGAAAAAAATATATTAATATTATTTTGGTCACCCATTTCCATCAAAACATATTAACACATTTTTTTTATAAATTAATAAATTTGGTTTTAACTTATGCTTTGGTATTAGGCTTTTCATACAAAGCCAGTGAGTCAACATTTTGAATACTAGCGCACATAAAACACACTCAATATTTCTGGAGCTATTTCATTCTTTACTGAACAGTCTAACAGCTGCCAACAAGTTTGCGGCCATTGCCCTCATGAGGAAGATTGTGATTTTTATTTTGGGTTGTCTTATTTTTTTTTATAATCACAGAAGCGATCGTTTTAGCTTTTATAGTCAATACCTGTTATTTATAGTCAATACTTGTATAGTCAATTACAGAATATTTTTTTTATACAATATTCAATTCTGTTGTTAAATATAAATCCAATCTTTGGTGCCAATGCATTCAAAGAAATAGTATCAAATATTTCAAATCAGGTATTCTTGTTTAAATCGAATAAATGTTTCTACCTATAGATTCGTTATGTAAAGAAAGCTAGTAAAACTCTGAATAATTTGTATCTTAATTTTACCGTCCAGGTCCAGAAACAAATTATTAAAAACATTAGTAGTCATTTTATTTAATAATAAAAGGATGCTAAAAAAATTTAATTATTTTTGAACCATAAACGTCTGAGAGGCAGTCTGAGACATAGCTTGAAAAATTGCGTCAGGCCTGATAGGGATTTGGGTTTCTACAGAGTGTCTCGAATTTAAATGGCAAAACTTCAGGAACTTGTAGGGGACCGAAAAACTAAGACAAAAAGTCCTTTAGAGATTTGCTCGTTTTTGCTTAGTTTTAGAGAAAATCGCAAAAAAAAAGAAACAAAACAAAAATGTTAAAGGTAGCGATTATCACCTTTCAAAGTTCGTCAGGCTAGGCAGTGAGATAAGTAAACACTTAATGTTATCCTTTACATTCTTTTATTTGTTTACATTTTGGCTTCCTTCTAGGATTATGATTCCTAAATCAGTCTTCAGTCTGTTACTCAGATATTTTTGTGTGAATAGCATCAGCCACAATGCCGCGTACATACTCTAATGTTGAATACGCTAATATGATTTTTGTGTAACGGTAATGCTTTCTTAATACGTACCACCAATTCCAGGCAGCAATAAGAGCAGATTATCGGAGAAGAAATTGTGTCCACTGCCACTTCGACCACTTCGATAACAATCCTGAGTCTAGCATCCGAAGAGCATCTGATTGTGTCAAGAGATTGAATTTTAGTAACTGGTTTCTTGACAAAATTCGCGATGATGATTTATTTCCATTAAAAATTATATGGTCCGATGAAGCTACCTTTACAAGAGGAGGAATTGTTAATCAAAGAAATTATCATGTATGGGCTCTTGAAAATCCCAGAGCTATTAGAGAGAATTGGTTTCAGCATGAATTTGCTATTAACGTTTGGCTTGGAATTTGGAACGGATTACTGGTAGGACCATATTTTTTACCTGGAAGATTGAATGGTATCACATTTACACATTTTTTGGAGAACGACTTTTTTAATTATTTAGATGACATTCCCTTACAGCAGCGGATTGAAATGTGGTTCCAACTCGATGGATGTCCAGCTTATTATAGCAGAGTTGCTCGAGCTTGGCTGGATATAAATTATTCACAACGATGGATTGGACGTGGAGGAGTAGTACCTTGGCCACCCAGATCACCTGATATGACACCCATGGATTTCTTCATATGGGGAACCTTGAAGCAGAAAGTTTATTCGGTGTCAATCAACTCAAGAAAGCAATTATGGGACCGAATCATAGATGCAGTGCACCAAATATCATCAGAACAATGTTTAGCTGCAATTTATCAAGTGAGAGCTATATGTAATGCTTGCATTGGAGCATGAGGACATTTTGAGCAATATTTACATTAAAAAGAACATAACATAAATATAAATGTAAATAAATAAGTATTAAAATGAAAACTTGTCATGTTTCTTTTTTTGCGATTTTCTCTAAAACTAAGCAAAAACGAGCAAATCTCTAAAGGACTTTTTGTCTTAGTTTTTGGTCCCCTATAAGTTCCTGAAGTTTTGCCATTTAAATTCGGGACACCCTGTATAGGGTGGTTTGGAGGATGGTGTGTGGTTATCGGTTAGTAGGGTTGGCATCGAATCTTCGGGTTCCCTAAGCCGTTTTATTTATTTATTTTAAGTAATCTAAATCTAAAATTGATGTATGTTAAATCAGTCCTATAACATTTTGTGACAGACATTGTGAGCAGGTAATACGGGTATGATATTTTATGAGGACAATGTGTTTACACTACAGATCAAACTTCTGGGTTTGCTTACTAATGCCAGATACTCAGGCGTTGTGGCATCCTAGTACAAAAGAAGGAAGATGAGTATGACTGCAGTGAAAACCTAAGAAATTTTCCTAATTGATATGAAAGAAAGGATGCATCTTATTAGTATGGATATAGAAGATCTAAGGATGATTCTAAGTTAGGCGGTAACCAACCTTGTTTAAGGTTGGGCTCGTGCCTGTGTACTACACATCACTTATTACGGTGGCCCAAGAAATGAATGGGTTCTATTGTGTAGACTTTAGATTCTGAGATAGGCATTTCCCTCCGGGGATCGAAACCTCCTGCAACAATAGATAGACAAGTTGACTTCAATCCTGAGAACGGATCTGTTGTGGATGACCATAGCATACATGTCGACGTAACATTAACCTATGGGGGTTCTAGCGTACCACTCCACGTCTACCTGCAATAAGTTGACAAGTAAATTTGCAAGAACGACGAATCGAAGAGTGAAGCTGAAGAAGGATTATACCTCAGAAGAGAGGACTCTCCAAGAATTTTTGTCCTATAGGGCAATTACAGCTAGAAGCGAAACGGAGCCTGCCTACTTCATTATTCCTCACAGGACATGGAAGTTTATGAGGAAAACTTCATTGCATTGATAAAAATAAGAGTTTAGTGTTGATATATAAGACGATGGGAACCGCAAGAATTGACGACTTGACTGAAAAGCTGTCTCCTCGTTTGGTGAATTAAGATAATTTCATGTCGTTAAAGGCGTTTATTTATGGCTGGAATGCATTGGCAACCAGATACTTAAGGGCTAAAACAAAATTCCAGATATTAGCTTAAGAATGAGTAAAGTTTAATATTAATAATAAAAAATGAAGCTAGATATAATAAAGGCATACAAATGACTTGTATTTCATTGAGATGGTGTTTTTCAATGTTGCTTACACTTATTTTGACTATTAATCAACTTAAGTACTAGTAGTATTAATTCTGATAGCGCAAAGAATTTTTTTAAAAAACTTTAACGATTGTTTGTGTTATTTAATGACGTGGAAAATATTAATTAAATACATCTTTCTTTAAAACGATCGCTATTCTGGACTCCCTCATTAAGAGCTAGTGGCTTTGACCCAGTTATATATTTAACCTAGTACTCAAAGGGAGTTCTACTGAAACTATGATTCATTATTGTAAGGGATCCTAAAATTTTTCATTTTTTTTACTACTAGAATTTTATTTTGTCAATAACATGTAAAATGGTATTCAGCAAAGAAATAATATTTTTATGTCTGTCTATTTGATATCAGAAATATACCAAAACAAATAAGGGTAAATTTATATATTCCATAGATACATAGGCAGTTAATCTTGATTAAGATCGTTTCATGAAAAGAAGAAAGATTGTGATCAGTCACTTTAAGTAAAAAAACTTTTTGAAAAGTGTCGCAATGCTGTTAAGGCACAAAACTATAATGTAAAACCAAGTTTGAATCTTCAAAACACCTGTGCTCTGGTGGTCGAAAAATCTGGATTGTTGTGGAATATTTTTAGTATTATTCGTAAATCTCGATAACTATGAATAGCTCATAAAACATTATTATACATTTCCTGTTTTAAAACAGTTCAAAAATCCTTGTATTTTCAATTTCAGCTCTTTAATTTTTGAAAAATATAAAATAATTCAGATTTTTCAATTACAACAAACGGGACAGTTCTTTCGGTTTGTTTTATATGATAACTATTTGGCCTACGACCTCTGTTCTGAGCTAAATTAATGGTAAATGTATTGTAACTTATTTTTACATTCGTTTCTTTGCAGAATAAGTATTAGAACCGATATTTAGCTCAAAAGATGATTAAAAATGGACTTCAAAATTTGAAAAAAGCCAATCATTGAATATCCTATATACTTTAAGCTGAAATCAAAAATTAAACTTTGAAAAATTATATTAAATTAAACTTTGTCTTAAAAAAAAATAAAAAGGAAATAGTTTCTTCAGCAATTTATAGCTTTTTATTTAATTTTTATTAGTAGAATTTCGAAAAAATTGAGATTATTCAATTACCACTTAGAGAGCAAAATGCTTTAGGGAATTTCAACCTTGTTTTTATATTGCGTATTTTCTATCGATACCAAAAAATTATAACTTAGTCATTTTATGCAATCTGGGATGTTAAAATAACTGGATGGAGATGTTATTAATATAATTCTTATTTTCATTTGTAATTATCTTATTAATGAAAGTTTTTCAGTTAATATTTTTTAAATTCATTCATTTTATATTAATAAAATAAACTGTATATTTTATATAAATAAACTTTTAAATTGTATAATTTAAAGTTTAAATTATCAAATAATAATTTAAACTATCAAAAATAGTTTTTTGTAGTGTTCATTCTGTTTCAGTGGATTTTAAGCATTCCTATTATTTGTCCCTATTCCTTGAAATTATTTATTATATAAAATCGTTTTTGTTTTAGTTTTGCAAAGAAAACAATAACAATAATCTGGATCTTTGTCTTGTTTTAATATTACACTGTAAAATACCAGTTAGTCACACTCGAAAGAATGATAATAAAATCTTTAAAAAAATGTGTTCATCTCTATTCCTTCCAAAGTAATGTTAATTATAATAAAAAAAAAAAAAAAAAATCCATATTTTTTATCCAATGATAAAGCTAGACACACAAGTTTGACTCAAAGTTTAATTATCGCCTATTTACCGCCCCCATATACCTCGTGATGGCCACATCCATGACGAATAAAGTATAAATAGATAAACAGATTCAGGTTACAAAGATAGATAACAGTCATTGAAACTTTATTTATAGATATTTATGTAGTAACGCTTTTAAATTTACTGTGTTAAATAGGTTCTTATTTTGAAATATCGGATGTAACATCAGACTATAAATTACCTGATAATACTTATAAAAACTTAATATAAACGATCGTTTGGTTATGAATACTTTTGTTATTTTTATTATTAACACAAATCGATACTAATTTAATTATAGCAAATTTACCTTTATTGCCGTTCCTATTATTTCTCATAATATACACGGTGTTCGGAAGATCGTTGGCCAAATCTCGGGTAGGGAGGTTCATTTTGAACCTATTTAAGGTCACTTACCTATATACAAAGTATTACGGTTTCTTTCTTTTTTTTTATGAATTTTTTTGAAATAATGGCCAAAACCAAACATTTATGCTTTATAACTTCGTTGTTTACTGATATATCAACGCCATATTTTTTTGCTGTAATTACTGATACATTGTCCATGTAAAATAAAAAAGATTTGATGCAGAAAACAAATAAAAACCGGATATCGTTAAATCTTGTAAAAGCAAAAAAAAAAAAAAAAAAAAAAAAAAAAAAAAAAAAAAAAAAAAAAAAAAAAAAAAAAAAAAAAAAAAAAAAAAAAAAAAAAAAAAAAAAAAAAAAAATTAAGGAATGCAATTAACTAGAGAAGTTTTAAAAATAATTTGGATTTGACTGTTGCGCTAACTTTTTTTTTTTTTTTTTTTGAACCTAAACTTGAAGTTCTCAACTTTTTTTTTTTTTGGCTTTAACACGATTTAACGATTGTTTTTTTTCATCAAATCTTTTTTATTTTACAAGGACAATATATTAGTAATTACAGCAAAAAAAAAAAAAAAAAAAAAAAAAAAAAAAAAAAAAAAGTGTTGATATATCAGTAATAACGAAGTTATAAGGAATAAATGTTTGGTTTTGACCATTTTTTCAAAGGAATTCATTAAAAAAAAACCGTAAGACTTTGTATATAGGAAAGTGACCTTAAATAGGTTCAAAATGAACCTCCCTACCCGAGATACCTCTTTGGCCAACGATCTTCCGAACACCTTGTGTATGTCATAATTAATTTGTTATTATTAATAATCAGAATCATCTGTGCCGAAATATGTCATTATATGCAATAATAATGTGTCTATTGAACAAATCATTTGAAAATTTCCAAATATTTCTTAAAAATTCAATCATTAAAATAGAGGATATAAATATGAAATATCTCTAAACCTCTAAATATTCATAAACTTTTCTCTACATAACTTTGTTGCTGTTTTTATTGAATTTTAAATTATCTATGTTATATAACTTCTTATTCTTTGTTTTATTTTATTTTATTTTTCTTGTTTATTTTTATATTTTTATACCTTTCAACACATGTAAAATTATAATCAAATCGCAAATAATATTTACATGTACATTGTATACTTTGTACAAGTATGGTGTGTACAGAAAATAATAAAATCCCTTCCAACAGGGTTACTGCTGGAAGGAAAACACTAAAAAAAAAAAAAAATGTGTCTATTGCAAAAGTCGATTCTCTATTCTGTCTATTTTTAAAGAAAGTATGGATATTAGAAATGGATGAACCCAAGTAGAATCCTAGGTAATGGTTGTTTAGTTCACGGCTGGCAGATCAATAATTAGGGGGTGAGCTATAATTTTGTTATATTTAAGATGTACTGTTCATTCTTGTTGGCCTCTATAACCGATTAAAACTTGTGAATAAATATCCGTGCTTTACTCCATCTATAGAGTTTAATGAAAGGTTGTTTTGTTCCGCAGATAACATTATCCAGTATAACAATTCAAAATATTGGTTATATATAATAATATTCACGCAATTCATATAAGATTATTTACCCAATCATACAGACGCGTGATATGAATCCCTTGCCAGTATTACCACTCTTTCCCAGCCTTCTCTGTTAGCCGGCCTGGTGGATATTCCTGTTCTTCTTTCAGATCTGTCCTGCCGCCATCTTCTCTTCGATCTACCACGTGGACATAATCCATTGTGGTTTCTATAGTGAATTCTTCTGACTATTTAATTCGTTGAACACTTTTAAACTTGGAAACACTCATATCATTATAAAGTGTCTGTAGCTCTCGATTTTATTTTTAGTAGAAAGACACCTTTCTCTTCAATAGGTCCATAAAAGCCTCTCATGATTTTCATTTTTAACAGATCAATACTTTCAGCTGCTGTTTTACAGATTGCCCAGATTTCATATGCTTATATCAAGACGGGTCGGACGAGTATCTTATACATATAGTCATAGTTTGATTACGCAACTGAGCTGTCTGTTTCTAAAGAATTTATATAGACTAAAATACGCTCTATGAGTTGCAGTTATTCTGCATTTTATTTGTTCCTCCTCTTATAAGAAGTCGTTGACTACCGATTCTAATACTTAAAACTTATAATGTATCCAAAGTTAAGTTTCTAACTATGTTGAAACTCTGTGGGTCAGTGGATTCTTTTCCTTCAAAGTGAGGATCTTGGTCAAATCCCTGATGATTTTGAGGCAATTCTTATATTTTCCCTCTCAAATACCGCAAAACGCTTATTTGATGTTTTGTGAGTTCTCCGTACAACAACATAATCTGCGTACGCCATAGTATGACTCATTTTGTTAAGAATCGTTCAATGTGATATCAGTCCTCTTTTTATAATTGCATGTTTTACAATGTTGCACAACATTGGAGCAAGAGAGTACCTTCTTTTAGTCCTGGGTTCACTAACAATGATTCCGAAATTTCCTAATCTCAAAGTAATATATTATAGAAAGAATTAACTGCGGAAGTTTGAACAATGATGATCTCTTATTAGTTTACTTAACGTGATTTATAACTGTTGATTTTCAATTATGCATCTGGTGAATGTGATTTTCAAATTCCTGTATTTGATCTCTTGAAATTTAAATAAAACCAAATTAAAGAAATATAGATAAATAAAAACAATGGGATTAAAGTTAATTTAACATAGATCTCTGAGTCAAAAACGTTTAAGACGGCGTAATACATGTTTATATTTTGTACTACAAATAGTTTTTATAAATCATCCAGTATTGTGTAATTTTAAATGTTGTATTTTTCAGAGTATTTTTGTCTGAATATTTCTTATTTTATGGATATATCTATTCTGCTGAACTCTTAAATTTAGAACCGCAACATATTTCCTGTTATAGGTTCGAGTATAGATGTCACGAAAAAAATAAAATAAAATTGGTATTGACCCTCCTCACTAATATATAATGTTGTTGTTTTTTTTGTTTTGTTTTTTAATTATATATGTATCTAGCAGTATTTTCATAAGATTATATTTTAAGTGCAATAATATACTAACATGTCTATTAAAAATATAAACAAATTTTATATGAGAATATACCCAAGCAACGTTAAATGCATTTAAGGGAATATAAAAGTAAGAAGTGTATCGATAAACGTTTATGTAAACTGGCTTGCTTAGAGAGAGATGGACTGACCTATAAGCTTGTTAGATATTTCTATTTCTGGAGCACTTCAGACCTCCTCTAGCAGTCAGCTCCTCATGCGTTTACTGGCTGAGGTATTTCTATGATTGTGAGTAACTGTTGAGGTGAATAAACTGTTTATATATTTTGATAAATTTGGATGTCAGTTCCAAAAAGTAATTTGCAACATACACCCCCAAAGTCTGAACTCTGAAGTTTTTGAAAATGTTTGTCAGTGTTCTCAATTTTTTTTCCTGATAATCAAACAAGAATGATCAATAACTATATTAAGATTGAACAAGAAAATATCAGTTTTGGTTTATTAAGGAAACAGCTGACAAATATCTATCACTATGTTAAGTATAGTACTTCTTGAAAATTATGTTCACAACTATTTTATAAAAATAGCACGCTTTTATTCATAGATACAGAAGTTATAAGTTCCACATATATTATACTTAATTTTCTTTTTTTTTAGAAATTTTCCTCTTCATTCTTTGATGTTATTTTTAAAAAGATATTTATCCTTCTAAAATATAGAAACAAACATACTCACCCTCAAATTTATATATTAATATAATTATTTGTTTAATTGTATATATTTATAATATCATTCTCAGTAGCGGCTTCGCCCGCTCTCATAAGTAAAGAACTTATTTTAACTATTCATTATTGTTGTTTATCGATAAAAATCTTGTGTTCAATTACGCAATTGAGCATTATTTCATCAATGATATTTTCGCGCATAACAGTAATTATTGACCTGCTTTAAATAGCAGTTATTAGGTGTTTGAAGAATAATTAAAAGCATATTTTGATATCTAAGTCATAATTTTAAGTTATGATTTGGAAATCCTGATGGACAGAGACTATCAACAAGCCCTTGTGGATAATGGTATGCATTATAAGTCCTTTCAACTAAAGGCCCATGGATGATATTTTTACACACAATATCAAAAAGCAAAGGATCAACATTTGGATTTAATAATCAATTTTATTCTACAGAAATAATTTTATAGATTTCATCTGGTTGAATTTTAATTTCTAACCATAAAAGTTAATGACAGTGTAACAAACTTCTTTTCTGACATTCAGCATTGTATATATAAATTATTATTATTATCAATTTTACAAATCTGAATCTTCCTAGAACAATGGAGACGATAAATATGGGATTTATGGGAGAGAAGGAGTTTTAGAAATTATTCTAAACAAATTAGAAAGTTATTATTATAATAAAAATTATTAAAATTATTAAATTACATTCTAAGGCAATCATATCATCTTGTAAACAAAAATGCAGTTTCCTGTATATTTTCCACGTTCCATATTTGCCATTTGTTATCCAAAACTATAAATTATGTCTGGTTATAGCAGAGCATTGCCAGTCAGTATTTATGTAATTGTTAATAGCATTCTTTTGAAAGAATGTTGTGTTTCCAATATAAATTTTTATAATTCTTTCACAGTAAATCTTTATTATCGTCGTAATAATTTCATAACGTTAATTCACATATCTTCCTATATTTTTTCGGTATATTTATATCTTCTCTAAATAGTAAGATCAGTTATTATAGGCATAAAATACTATTTTTTAATTTTTAATGTTGCGATTATGCCAGTTGCAACAATGAACATTTTGTGTAAAAATAATTGGTAGTGAGCATCATTGGTATCTGAAAAGAAAGTCTGCGCTATACATATGTTCCGCCCTAGGCATATGCATGTAACATGTATTTAATATTTTTAGGAAGTTTAAATGTTATTTTATAGTATGTTAAACAGAAATTTAATCTAAACACTATAGATTTTACTATAGTTACTATAGTAACTATAGTTTTTTACTATCATATCTTTTATTACTTGATTTATAATAGTTTTTATTAACTAGAAGTATTTTGTGTTACGAACAGATGGACAATCAGGTTGAATATCCAGAATAGATTTTATAATTATAAATCGATGTTAATTATTTCAGATCTTTTTTTATATATATTTTTTTACGCTTTAATTCCATGTTAACTTTAGTTAATTTTAAAATATTATCAGTCATCAGTCGTCTACACTCAATATTTAAAATAGTAGTTTAGTTCAGACAGCATCGCGAATAAACGAGGATCCCTGAGATTATTTCAGGAGGTCCTCGGAGACTAAAAGGGTCTTTTAATTCATTATACCTAACCATTCCCTAGCTGTATGAAACTCTAATTTTCTAGTTAGAATCTTACAATAATCAAAATACGAAATTACTGTACTTACTGTACAGGAAATTAAATTTTACTAGTAAATAATTAATGGAATTCTAGTTAGTAATCAACCCACTACTTAAAATATAAACTGAAAATAAAGTCCTGTTAGCATCATTAACAGAAGTGCAACAGATACTAATTCTCTGGTAATCGGGAAAGTAATATAATTGTAAATCATGAGCTATTTCATAGTGAAAATTAAACATAAAACCCATATCTCATAAAGTTTAATTTAACGCATGCCTTTCTGACTTGAGTCAGTTGAAATAATATCAGAAGAGGGTATACGAAAATGATCTCAAGAGATGGCATAAGCTGGGTGAGAAATATTTTAAAGGACTTTTATGTGTTACCATGTTTCAAGATATTGAAGTCTGACATTGCAATTATATCAGTGGTATTGTGGAGTGGTGGGTTTAGTGACTCCTAGTCGCAGAATCAAAAGTGCTCAGAATTAATCTACTTTTCAAAATAAGTACTCAATAGTATTTACATGATTTGTCATAAAAATTCAGTAAAGTAAAAGCCACCTTCACCTTCGAGTGACCTATATCTCAAGGAAGGATGTTGAGTATCCTTGAAATGTATTCACTGTCTAGGGTAGGATATTCAACGAAAGGGTGAATCCCAGGGTGACTAACACCTAGCAGAGACGCCATGAAACCCCCTGGCCAATGGGACGACAAAACCAACCCTATATGCGCCATATACAGGCACCCACTGACCCGGGGGATGGTGGGCCTGGCTAAATCCGTCCGGGGGGCGGTGGGGGCTCCTGGCTGCCGGCGGGGAGGGAGGGCGGCAGAGGTTGACGGGGGTCCGGACCGTGAGGATCAAGCAGCCTCATCAAGTATATAGATATATATATCATAAGAGAAGAGGAGCGTATACTGTACTGCGAGGCTTCGCAAGTTTTTTGGACAGTAGTTGTTCGCTTTTAGCACCTGGCCAGGATGCGGCGAGGCCAGGAGTACTCTTCCCAACGGGAGGAGACATCGAGCCGCACCACCGAGCGACATGTCACTACAAGGCAGGTCACTAGTCAAGGTAAGTCTCCAAAAGTGCGAAAATACCGAATTACGAATATCTTGTGAGGTGTAGTGTTATGGGTTATAATTGGACAGCTTCGTGCTAAAAGAGGTATCATACAACTCGGCCGAAATTCTGGATTCCTAAATTTTAAAGTAATATATCTGTGCCCCAGTATTATAAGACACTATGTCCATTTTTTACCAAATTGCGTATTCTTATTCACGTTTTTTTACTTTAACTTGAAGTATAGAATACTATATCCTAAACCAATTGATTGTAAGGTGAGTTACGCCCAAATATAATAAACAGTTGAGGAAATTCTAATAAAGTTACAGAAATGTGACCTAGAGTTCTATATCCCCGAGCTGCACAAATGTAATTTATTTGTGAATTAGGAATCTATAGTCAGTCACATCTTTATTTTAAAAATTACAATTCGATTACGACAAAAAATAATTAAAAATCTTCAATACCAACAGTTTTTTGTCTCCATTCCCTTGTATTTTACGCGAAAAAACCCAATTTAGAATGTAGTGATACCATTGTGGAGCGTGATTTTATTTAATATGGTTTTCTTAAGTTTTCGGGATACATTTTTTTTTATTTATCTATTTTTTGAAATTTAAAACTTATTACAAAAACAAATACATCTAGTTAATGTGACTATAGCATTTATAATAACATGTTAATTGCTTGTAAAGTAACTATATAGCATCAGTTCTGTATGAGAAGGTCCCGAGGAAACCTTCTTTTCAGGCTCCTTGGAGAGTTTTCAGGATCAGAATAGGAAGCAAGTTGAGAGACTTGCAGATTTAAATGATTGTGGTGTATACTATGAAAGGATGGTGTATCTGGATTGGTGAAGGGGGATACAAGTTAATCACATTTGTTAAATTACTTAAGATTGCCCATTAAAATAATTAATACCGTCAATTGCAGTACTTCGATAAAATATAATTACATAGAAATTTGACTAAATTTTTCGTATTTAATACAAAATTCTAGTCAATTTCTGATATTTTTCAAATGTATATTTCAATAAAATGTATATAGGTATATTCATTTGAATTAAATTTAGGACCAGATTGTTTAGATTTTTTTAAAATATGCGATATCAGATTCAGTTATTTTGCAAAACGATTATTATGGGTGGTCTTTATATTTCACATCTATTTTTAAGTAATTAGGGCATTAATTTTGATTTGAAAAAAACAAAGTTTTTAGAGTGTAAATAGTAAAAGCTACCTAACTCAGGGGCATCAAGCAAGTCGGATGGTTATTGCATCATTCGTACAAAGGTTACAATAAAAATAAATGAAAAATAAATAAAAGCGTCTCACTATGAAATGTATGAAATACATTTAAAAACAATAATATTAGTGAAAAGAAATATATATTTATATGCAAGTATATACATTAAGTCTAGCGAAATCCAAACCTAGCCTGTTTCTCTATTTATGGAAGGACAAGGAAGATCCAAAGAGATCACATTGATTCTTTCTCATCGGCATCACTGGTGTCAAAATTCAGTCTAAAAATGCATTAATTAATATTAATATTTTTAATACCAGGAATAGTGTTTTACCTTTCAATGGTTTATTTATTTTTTTTTTTTTTGTTATAACATGAATTGAATATACAATTTTAAAATCTATCTCTTCTGTTTTGTTATTATTCAACTCAACTTTTTATTAATAAATTTTTCACATATATATGCAAAGCATGACAATATAAAATAAGTATTTTGAATATGTATATAATGTTACTTACACCACGAAAACATAGGAAATAACATTTTTCAATATAAAAATTTGCATGGTTGATTTATAAATATTCTTTATGAGTTGCGCTTCTATGATTAAATATTTTGATCTATTTCACAGTGCTGAGTTTTTTTTTTTTTAATATAAAAAAACCTATTTTAAATTACAACAATATAAAAATATTCCTTTTCTAATTTCTGACCTTCAGATGTTTTTTAATTCAATATTTATAAATGAATTAATTAAGTCCCGCTCCAGTATCTGCACCATCTACGTCCTATTCAATTATCCCAGGAGCTTCAAAGATCCCTTTTTTTTTTCTTCTTTTTTTTAAATATTGAATTTAGTGAAAAATTATGTACTACAGTTGTAAAATATAGGTATACTCATTTTCCTTTAGTTATTGTGGTTATATTTATAATAATGGAATCACCATTATCAGTTTAATAACAATATTATCAATAAGCTAACAACTACTAAGTTGTTAGTTTTGTACCAATGATGTTAGTAAACTTGAGATTTGTGACAATGGAAGGTTGAAAATGGGAAAACGGAGACAGCATGAAATTGCATGGTATCAGGAAGAAATAGTATATTTTATGCAATAAAAGAAAATACATAGAAAAGAGGGAAATGGTTAAAATTAGAATCTTAAATAATCATTACTAAGCAAAGCATGAGAAAAAAGCTTAAGGATAATATTTCAACAAGATAACGGCCAAAAGTTGACTACCAATGAAACCCAGGATTCAATGAAGAAGAGAAACTATTGGCCACCCCCTCTAATTTTCTTTCCCAAACTTAATTGTTAGCTTGATTGGAACAATCAATATCTACTTTAATTTGTTTTACTTGGTGTTTCCTTTCAGATTCGTGCACTTACGAAACAACACGTTCTTTTGATCAACCACAATTGATCAGCCATCAAAATTTAAACACCGCTTACTATACCTACCATATACATATATTTTTAATCCTTCGCCCTCCCTCGAAAACCAAATACTAATGGTGCTGTGAGAGTAATGGGCTTCTAGTATTATGAGTTTTCAAAGTCTTTTCCATTTTTATCGATAGAGCGATTAATTATACAGTCGATAGCATAAGAAAACTTATAAATAAGTTTTTAGACTTTTCCAGGTTTTTTTTTTTTTTTTTTTTTTTTTTTTTTTTTTTTTAATGTCAACGTCTCTGCCAACTGAGAATCAGTATTTTTAAGTCGTCAAGTAATGGAACAAGACAGATTTCAGTCTTTTCGCGACATTTCCAAAATTACACACTTTTCTACGCCAACTTGTCTCATTCTGTTTAAGGTGGAAACGAAATGTAATCAGAAGGGAACGAGTTACATTTCTGTGTATAAATTTGACATACAATGATATTTATGCTTAGTGGTTATCTGTAAATAAAAATTCTGGAACCACAAAACAACATTAATCCTAAACCACCAACTATTAATCCTATGCAAGCATAAATCTCGGAATCTCGGAAGGCTGATCGCAAGCTCATATCCTTTTTGAGATATATATTTTAGGAAAATGCACTTGTTATGTTATTTAATTATACCAGGCGGATCTGAATCAATATAAATCAGCGGACCCATATAAGATATAGGAGTTATTAAGTTAGAACAACTCCAAAGGGCTGGCCATGTGGCTAAGATAACTTCAAACCAGCTCTTAAGGTCCTCACTGAAAGGATATATGAGACCAAAAGAGCTGGGAGGCCTTCGGATTGGTAGAAGGAACAGTCCATACATACGAAGACATCTTGAAAATACGATCAGAAGGTCACAGAGGAAGGAAAATAAGTCACAGAGATGAATAAAAGCAAGTTGCAAGAACCCATAATTTTCCACGCATTTTAGAGCTTCGGAAGACAAAAGAAACAGAAGAATTTCAAAAGAATTTTTGAAAAGTAAACATAAGCTTCTTAAGGTAGAAATTATAGTTCAATTATCCGATGAAATTAAAAGGTATACGTAAAATGTTACATATACATATACCCGTACTGACAAAAAATCCTACCGTATTGATTTTTTATCTTTCTCGGTTATAAGTGTCATTCTTTTTTTGGTGTTTACGCCTCTATCTACTTTAACCTGTATCAGGATGCATTAAAAGTAATCTGCATATCAGGATTATTAAAAGTAAAAATTAAATAAAATACAGTAGTATTTAAGAATATTAAACAGCCGTCGAATAATCGATCAATAGTAGACCGAAACGTTTATGGGAGGATTGTGTTAGGGCTGATTTAGGTTTTTATGTGGTAGGTTTGGGGGCTGGAGGGAGGTTTGTTAAGAACGCTTGTTGGTCTCGGCATCGAACCTTCGGGTTCACTAAGTTTTTGATTTATTATTATTAATGTTGATATCTGTCACTTTCGGGCAGTATAGGACTGCAATGGAAGTCTTGGGCCCAAAGAATCTACCGATCCGTTGCATCCTAAGAGGTATAGTTCTTATATGATTTTGAATGAATTCTTGAAAGATATATACAATTACAAAAAAAAAATTGTAATGAATCATATTAATTTAAAATTTCGAAACAGTCATATTTTTTTTAAACACTGCTTCCTTTTATTTAATTAATAGTTTTATCTAACAGGTTTCATGTATACTACGTAAAGTATATGGAGACATGAGCACATAAAAAAAAATTATCAATTAAAAAAATATGTGTATGTGTATATATATAAAGGAGGATTTTTAACTATTTAAAATATTTTTTTTTTAAATAATAAAAACTCATGAAAAAGATTAATCAAACAAGAAATCGTTTCTGTTTTTTACCCATTTGCTTTATATAGAACCTCAGAATTTATACGCTGTGGTAAGTTTATACCCAATTTTTTTCTTTGAGTCATAGGCTATCCAGTAATTTAAACCAACTGGCACTGTTCTTTATAACTCATTCGTCAGAAGAAAAGCTCTTGGAACATTTTCCTAATGTATTTTTATTCTTGGTGAATCAGAGACTGTGAGTTGCCACCACTCGTTGAAACCTATCTACGTAAATAGAACATCAAATCTGAACATTTATAAATTTTGTCCGTGGAATCAGCCTCATCGGATCACAGGGCATTTGCCAATAAAAGATGAAGTCATCTTTTCATTTTTTTTAAACGAAATAATATGCTTTAACTTTAATCAAAATTAATTATATCATTTAAGATAATTTAAAAATTTAATAAGTACTATTAATAACATTATTTTATTTTATCGTGAGCTGATATCAATTTAAAATTTGAGAACCAATTTAATAATTATTAGATATATAAAATAGCTAAAATTACTACATAACTGTCAAGTGTATTAAATTAATTTATTAGTGATAAAGCAACTCTCCATAAAACTTCAAAAATATAATAAATTCTTAATATAAAATCAAATAAACATATTTAGAACATAGATTGCTACATTTTATCTTTTCTTCCAAGGAATTGAAAATATTTTCTTGGTTTAATTTAAAGAAGTAATAATTTTTTTAAATTGTTAACAGTGAATTAATGGCTTGTGAAGAAAGTATTCATTGGTAGCACTTCAATAAAAGTTCTATATTAGAAGGTCTATAGACCATCTTCTTTTCAGATGTCTCGGAGGGTAATCGGGAATAGAATGAGAAACAAGTTGGAAGACTAGTGGATTCGGGTGTGTATAGGGCTGATCATGAAAGGATAGCTCATGTAGTTTTGGCCAAATCAGTTATATGGACATTAAGATGATTATGGATATGTTTATTTGTGACATAATAAAGAAAATAGATAGTTTTCCGAAGGATTTTGGATTTTAAGGTTGGAGGAATACGATGAATCGCATACGAGATAAATCAGATGGAAATAATATTTGAATTGAAAAATAAAGCCAAGTTTTGGGAATTCAGGTGGTGTTTTCATCAAAGGCTATTAGTTCAAAAACAAAACATTATATTAGAGGCTAACAAAGAAAACAATATAAATAAATCCATCTAGGCTGACGAAAACAGATATTGTACAATCCCGGCGTCCTTACATCGTCCTAGGAAAGACACTTCTGGTCCATTTTTGATACTCGAGAACAAATCTGGGTCCTCATACAGATTCATGAGTTTCCTATTTGTCATTATTCTGTAACTGTTTTCTGCTTTGGTTAGACTATATATTTTTCTTAGAATTTTCCTCTTCCATGTATTCAGATACCTCTCATGTTGATTTTTGATGGCCTCACTGCTATACTTCACTACTGGTCGAAGTATTGCATAAGCACTAGTATAGAAGTATTGTCTTATATATTCTAAATTTGATCTTTCGAGAAACTTCTCGATTTAGAAAAATTTTGTTGACTGAGTGACCAAAAGCATTTGTCACTAGTTTGGATGCTTGTTTTTATTTAGTCTGCTAATAAATACAAAGCTCAAATAATAAAACTGAACTTAAGATAATAATTATAATACCACACCTGCCGTTTTACTCCTGATACCTCCAGCCTTAGATTTTTAGCAGAGTCGGAAATAAATCTTTTTGTTCATTAGGCTTTATAATATTTATTATTCATTATTTTAAAAGAAAAATTGGAAAACATTCTTAGTAGATTGAACGGAAATAAACCAAAGCTAGTCAAGAACGTCACGCGAATATTAGAATTTTTACTTTACATATCTCTGCGTTTAAAAATCGAACTTTAGGAAGAAAAGCCCTTGGCTTCAAAATATGCAGTTGGCGGGCATAATTGAATGATTATTTTTAAAAATGTTGCCCTGAAAAAACATCTTTTTTTTTAGGTATTAATTTTATAACCCCGTAAAAGTAATAAAAATGCATAATATTAAAAAAAAAAAAAAAAATAGATTCTCGTGGCTAAAAATTGTTTATTCTTACAGCAGTAAATCTTTAGCTGCTCTTATGATATTGCAAAGCCGATCTCTCTTTCATCATTCTTTTAACTTTATCGGATATTTATCTATATATAAAATTATTGGTGTCCTTTCATTAAATTATGAAAAGAAAAGATTAAAGGAATTCGATTACTAAACCGTTCTTTTTTTCTATTGTAAAAACATTCGTTATTGAATTAATTTCTTCTAAATCGATTTTATAGAAGTAAAATATTGCATTCTGTTTACACAATATAGAACTGATAGCTTTTAAACAATTGCATAATCGAATGAAGAATTATAAACGGCATTATTGATTATATATAAGTTTTTCTCTTTTCTCTTGTCAATTATTATTTCTTTAATTGAAATCCAAAATATTTTCTTTTAGAAAAGTATTTAATCAGTTATTATACTACTTTTGATAATCAAATATTTAAAATAAAATAATTAATTTACATTTTTACAAACAATAGTGAAATTGGCCCAGCCATCCTTGTCTCAGCTGAGCGCCTCTGAAGATGTGGCCAGATTTGGTCTAGTACGCAGACCGCGATCTAACTTTAGTACAGTCGGACATTCTATCTTCTCTTCTGTTTCATGATTTTCTTCCCAGCCTTCTTTATCTTATATTTTATTCTTTCATAATAAAGTAACATAATTAATTTAACTATTACTTGTTTTTTTCTCAAACAATGCTCATCCATTAGGAATTAAAAAGTTAAGGTTATGAGGAAATTTCACTTTTCCCATTGATCTTTTTACCATATTAGGATTCTTAATTTTATTGCTATATTTTAAACAATAGAATTTTCAGTTCATTATAATTTTTGAGAATAATAATTTATTAGAAATTATGGGCTAATGTACTGGGGATCTCTAATATTATATGTTTGGCTATATAATGAATTTTCAATTGTTATATCATTTTGTATGGTTTTCAATTGTTTATTACAAGTTAAAGGCTCTAGCAAATATTATAATAATAAAAAGAAATTAAAATAAAGTATTTAAATTTGATAGGAAATTTATAATAATTTCAGTTGTGGAACTCATAAATTCATTTTTTTTTTTTTTCTGAATGAAATATTGTCATCCTTTTCTCAGGAAAATAATTATTAATTTTATATTGTAATTAAATAGTAACTGTTATAATCTGTAAATTCTTATTTATTTTTTTTAACATTTTAAATAAAGGCTCCTAATGGAACCCTACTAAATAACGAATTTCCAAAAAAGTCATTATTTTATTTTTGTATATTAAAGATTTTGTTGTTTATTTCCAACGAATAGCCATCCACTTGTTTATAACCCTGAACAATTTTCAAACTTGAATATTAGAACTTTATAAATGTAGCTATAGATTTATTTTATTGTCTTTACGTTTCTGGTATACATTTATCAATCATGTGATCAGTTGGTATACAACATAGTTATTTTTAATTGTATTTCTTATTCGATAAATTGCAAATGAAGTATATATGGTTTTATCTATCTATTATGTACTCTTAAAACAATAAAATTATCAACTACATACTAAACAATTTTGAACTTTTAATCATTCTAAAACTAGCTAGCACTTAATAGACTTGATAGGAAATGAACTGTTAAAAAGCTATCTAATGCTTCTTTGGGGCAGACGAATGATAGATAATTTAATTATAAATTCATATTGGATTTTATTTATTTTAATTGGTTATTTAATTTGTTTTTTAAAGCTTTGAACCTTATTGTTCATTTAACTAAGAGTTTCAATTGTAATAGATTACAATATATATATATATATTAGTGGGCACTATTTACGTTTACTTCCCAACTTCTGTACTTTAGTTTTTTTCGATCTTCTTTAGTATTCTCATATGAAAAGTCTTTGTTAGGTAATTTTTTTAATGTTAATGGATTGTCTTCTCCATATTTACCTATACCTACACGTTATTTACATTTGTTACCATTAACTTGATCCTAATTTAATAATGGGAATGATTTGAGTTGAGAAAATAAATTATGTTTTTTCTAAATTGCTGAGAATACTCAGCAATAAGATAACAAAAAAAAATAAATAAAATGATTTCAAAAAGAATAACAATATAAAATTTTATATAAAACAATTTAATTACAAGAAGAAATTATTACAATAGTTTATAATAAAACATAGGATTTGAAATATTTATAACTCTAAATAGTTGATATTACCTTCACCATAGTAGGGTATTTAGTTTCAGTGTTGTGTGGTTGGGATAGATACATATTTTTTTTTTTTTTTTTTTTATAACATAGGTATAAATTGCAATTTTAATAAATAATTATAAAATAATTTTCAAGTAAGAATAAAATTATTTTAATAAAGAATAACATTTCAAGCAAGAATAGAATTATTTTAATAAAGAATAACATTTTAAGCAAGAATAAAATTATTTTAATATAGAATAACATTTCAAGTAAGAATAAAATTATTTTAATGAAAAATAAATTTCAATTTTTTAATAGAACTAAAAATATTTTGTAGATAATATATTTGGTATTTAGCGCTCTCTTTTAGTGAAATAAGGAACTACAAGCTGTCTAGATAGTGCTGCCACCTATTGTATAATCTAACATCTACAACCTTCATATTTCTTCATCTACATAAATACCTACTTTATTTTCATAACTTCTAAAATATTTTATTGCACTGTATAGTACCCCAATCTGATTATTTCTCATACCAAATATTGACATACATTATTTTAAATGTAAAAAAAAAATCTTGTACGAAATATAAAAAAACAAAAATAATATTTTGTATTAGTTTTTTTCCATCGTTTTTAAAATGAAATTGTTTCATGTCCTACAATTCCCTTGGAGTAAAAATGAACGGTTAGCTACTCTCATTTTAGTACAGTGATAATCCTCAATTGAAAATAATGTCACTGTGTAATCTCCTAGTTGATTCTCCATCCACCAACTAGGTGGCCATTTAATTACAATTAGATTGAATGAGGGGCTTCTGGATTGCTGCTAACTCATCAAAACGATTTCATCTAAAATATTGCCTCATTTTTTAGTTGAATGCGGAATGAAACTTTTTAATGATCAGCTGATTGCTAAATCTTATTGAGAATCTGACAATTCAATTCTGATTTTTCAAGTGTTTAAATATAAGTGATGTGATTAATAATTTTCAACATAGTTAGTAATAATAAGAAATTGAAAAACATTCTAAAAAAGGTAGCTATTCTGTGCTCTCTTTTAGTGAAATAAGGAACTACAAGCTGTCTAGATAGTGCTGCCACCTATTGTATAATCTAACATCTACAACCTTCATATTTCTTCATCTACATAAATACCTACTTTATTTTCGTAACTTCTAAAATATTTTATTGCACTGTATAGTACCCCAATCTGATTATTTCTCATACCAAATATTGACATACATTATTTTAAATGTAAAAAAAAAATCTTGTACGAAATATAAAAAAAAAAAAAAATAATATTTTGTATTAGTTTTTTTCCATCGTTTTTTAAAATGAAATTGTTTCATGTCCTACAATTCCCTTGGAGTAAAAATGAACGGTTAGCTACTCTCATTTTAGTACAGTGATAATCCTCAATTGAAAATAATGTCACTGTGTAATCTCCTAGTTGATTCTCCATCCACCAACTAGGTGGCCATTTAATTACAATTAGATTGAATGAGGGGCTTCTGGATTGCTGCTAACTCATCAAAACGATTTCATCTAAAATATTGCCTCATTTTTTAGTTGAATGCGGAATGAAACTTTTTAATGATCAGCTGATTGCTAAATCTTATTGAGAATCTGACAATTCAATTCTGATTTTTCAAGTGTTTAAATATAAGTGATGTGATTAATAATTTTCAACATAGTTAGTAATAATAAGAAATTGAAAAACATTCTAAAAAAGGTAGCTATTCTGTTTTATCATATCATTACAAATGATGTCTCATTTAACACTAAAACTACCATGACGGGTCAAATCACTCTTTTCGGAATTCTTCTGTTCTTGGAAACAACAATCATTAATTTGCTTTTTGACTTTATTACTTTTATTAAAAAATATAACAAAAGTGTTTTTAAATATCAACTCTTTTCTCATCATTTTTACTAAAAAATTGTGGTAGAAAAAGGTATACATAAAATGTCGGTAATTTCAGTGTTATGTAATGTAGAATTCCAAGCCAACAGCAGAATATATATTCCCCTAAATTAATTTGTTATTGTTTCATATTCTGAAAAAAATTTCAAAAACTGTCACTCCACAAAAAGTTGATACAATCAAAAATCAATCAATAGATGCCCATAACATTACCTTTGAAAAATAAATAAATTATTATGTTTCTATCATTGTTTTCGTTTGAAAGATACATTTATAGATTGGTATATTCTATAATATTATAAGTATTATATGTAGCTTTGAAATTAGCTATTTACAATTTCAAATCTTAGTTAAAATAAAATAAAAAAATTATTAATACAATTAAAATTAATACATGAAAAAGGAATACATTTACAAAATTCTATTTCTAAAATAGTCTAGAACTGATTTTAAAGCTTAAAAATAAGTTGCAGAGATTCCTATCCATCTTTTCATTTAGAAATTTATACAAATATATATAATTTGATCAAAATAAGACAGACATACTAGACCCCTGAGGTTGAATGCCTTAATTTACTTACTAAATTTAATTTAATTAAATAATCTTCCACTATTCTATGATGTTTCATTTACATCACCATTTCATTAATATTTGATTTCATCAAATCCAGTTTGGAACAAAATTTTAAATTTTAATTGATGATATTAAAAAGTCTCATTTAAGGAAAATAGGTTACATATTTTAGGTAAATAAGATCGAATTGTATTGTTTAAAGTTATATTAAGTTGTTATGCCTATTTGTGATTAGAAATTCTTGCTTTTTATCTGTTTTTTATTATTTGTAATTTTTATTTTTTGTTTCAACTTAACGAAGTTTTTCATACCAATTAAATGTTAATTAATATAATATTAATATCGTTGGTTTTATGATTAGGAGTCGGTAAGCTGCAGGTTTTAAATCCAATCTTACCCTTTAGCGGGCCATCAATTGTTTGTTAATTGATAACATGTAAGATTGACAACGCCTGTGAGAAATTAAACCTTCGGCAGTGTGAAGTTATTGTGTGGCAGACGAAGCCCGTCCCCGTGAAAATGGGGTGAAGGAAAACCCGATTATTTCCGGTTTTCAAAGGAAGGGGCCTTCTAAGAAAACATATGACAGACCTTTAGCTCGTGTTGACACGGCTAGTGAAAAGGGTAATTCCATTCAGATAGCGAAACCTTAAAGTGAATGTAATTTTCAAGCAGGGCCATTTATTAAGAAAATATGGGGTATGCTTTCTCACTTTTTCTCGTGTTGGTATTTTTTTTTAACGACAAATCAAAAAAAAAAAAAAAAAAAAAAAAAAAAAAAAAAAAAAAAAAAAAAAAAAAAATTAAATTTTATTAAAAATTCAAAAAAAAAATGAAAACGGTGTTAAGATTTAAAAAATTACTGTTAAATTGATTATTATATCTTCCAAGTCCATCGACCCGAACATATATATAATGTAATCCAAAAAGATATAATAACGGTCAGAAAATACTGAATCAAAAACAAAAAAAGTAAATCAACGGAAAAAAAAGTAAATTATGTTTTTCTTAAAAATGATTTAATGAAAAATAATCTTTTCAAAATTGAATTTCACTTATGAAGGGTTGGGAAGGGGGGGGGGACAGATAACTCAACTTTAATCGAAATTGATAAAAAAGTAATTTTAAGTTTCCAACTGTATAAAACCATAGCTATTGTTTAAAAAAAAAGGGAAATTAGAGCTAATTGATTCCAGAAAAACATTCCGATACTGTGAAACTTGAAACCCCAACCTGTCTGGATCTTTCCACATGCAGTAAAACTTCAAAATAGTCTTTTTTGACTCGCTAGGAGATGGCAGCTTTTCATTCTGAATCAATTGATAATCATAACGCATTTTCTTAAAAAAAATGAGTTACCTACTTTTTTCTGCTGACCCCGCATATGATAAATATATATATATATATATATATATATATATATATATATATATATATATATATATATGATGAGAATCACTTCGATTATTTGCATATAATATTTGGGATCACCATTGGTAAGCTATTCTACAAAATTAGGCAAATTATTTTTAAATTTCGTTTAGACAAAGTTTAAAGCAAAATTGGGTGAAGGTGTTATGTTCCAAAATTAAAATAACTTCTATTTTCTAACGGGTTGTTTCAAGAAAAAAAAGAAAAGGGATTGTCGATGTTACAAGGCAGATATAAGCATGCAACCCCTTCATTCTTAACGAAGAAGTCAATTATTAAATATTTCTCACATAGAACCTTAATTATCATGTCTTCGATTGCTTTATTATATTAGACCTTCGGTACTATAAGATTACTATTTTTCTAAAATTTATTTGAAGCAAAAATTTATTACTCTGTCAAAATCAAATATTAATATACGCCTAAAAAAGTACTATAAACGGGGTATTTAGGAAGATATCGTACCTACTTCCACTGTCCACTACGTACGGAAATATAAACGTATTTCTTTTTTTTTTTAGTTTCTTTTTTTCTGTCTTTGAGACGTAAGAACTCCAAGAATATAATTACTATTTACGCAGTTTATATCATGGTCGGGTTTAATGTGTTGAACCGATTTAAGCTTCAAGGCCCGACGTGTTATTTTGATCTGCTGGTAATTTGATAGTCTGCTGTTATACGTTAATAATTTAAATTCTAGTGAATGTAGTTTTAAATATTATTTTACAAAATATTTATAACATCTCATTAGAGATCTCTTGGTGCCAAATGAAAATCTATTTGAGGATGGCTCATTAATATTCAAAATTAACTTTCAATTTTAGTAATTTCAATTATTTTATAAAATTGTATTTAAAATAAGTGATTTATCTCTAATGGAAGACTTGGTTAACACATAATTCGCAAATTTTCGTTTTTCAAATACTTATTTGTAGTATATTTAATAATGATAAATACAATCAAGTAGTGGATGTGTTTTTACCAAAAATGCTTGATTCCCGATACCGACACCAGAAAACGAATCTCGATTCTTGACAACAATATCTCGGTTGAAGATATTAAAATAATAAATTGTAATAAATAAATAATAATCAAAGCAATAAACTTGACAACGGTAAGTAGAACTAATTATCGAAAACCTATATTAATAAATTAAAATTTAGTTAATGTAGAAAAAGAGAAAATGTTGACAAATTCATATTCAGGGAAGACTAAATTTTCAAAAGCTCTTGGTTTTTCATTATTCATTCATTTTTTGTATGAATCTCAAATTTTATGGAAAACCATTCACTAAACATGTAGATGGGTTATTCACAAATATTAAATTGCAAGTTGTTCATGACTTTCATGCGCTGATACTTTTAAGAAATTTTCAAATATGCCTTCTTTTAATATGAAAGGAAAGCCTTTCTTTTCTATATTTGCACTGCCATTAGCTGGAGTTAATACTTGAGTTTCTCTAGTTTGTAAATGTAACCCTTCTACTACATTCTCCAAATGCCAATGCATGCATTAAACAATTTATCGTTTGGCTGGCAATATTTGATATCTGGGGGAAGTTTATCAATCAAGGAATGTTTATTTTCATAAAAAATTGTGTTTCAATATTATCAATAATTTTGATGAAATTGTTTTCAGACGCATGGACTAATCACAGTGCTAAGATTGATAGTTTAATTAAAATTAATCATTGTATTTTTTTTACATGTCTGCCTGTCACCTTTAAATAATATGTGATTTTCTTTTTGTTTCAGGTAAGTTCACATCATTTGTTAGATTCTTAACTAAAACATTGAAGGTAAGGAGCATGCGCTACTTCTGTATCTTTATCTCGTTCTTTACTAGATGAGTTTAAAATGGGCTGAATTCCGTTCACCAACCCTTTCTCAAACGAAAGCCATTAAGGCGAAGTATTCTGTTCCAACATCGACTGAGAAAGTTCTTTGTTTTGCACGTTAGGATATACCAAGGAGATGACCGGAAGTTCTCTTTCTCACAGTACTGCGAAACTCCACCGCCTTTTGCATTTTAATATGCCATGCTAACTGGATCTTGGAGGGGTTTCCGCTTAATAGTAATATTTGCATTCTCTATTTTTAATAGGACTTCGTTTAAATGTAAATGTAAAATGCTCATTTTAACATAATTATATATCTATAAGCCAAGTTCTTGATTAACCCAATTAAATATGTCATAAACATTTTTAATTTTGTTTGTTTGTTTTTGTTTCTCGGAAGAATATTACTTTTACTAAATTCTTGAATAAAAAATTACAAAAAATATTTAATTATAATTTTAAATTATTGCGATTTTACTGAAGAAGTTAGTTTCGAGTCCGACTGAAGCAAGTAATTATTTATTCTGTAGTATCAGCCGAGGATCGATTCTGGGATTTGGAAACCCATCCTCTATAAAGTGGGTACCCTAAATTAGAGAAAAACCAGGCGGTTGAGCATTAAGAAGGCACTGAAGGTTATTTATTATGTCTTGAGGTCTAGGTTGAAAGGTGAGATTACCATTTAAAAAATCAAGTTTCATTGGCTGATATTGAATGTTCAACTATTATTAATTTATTTAGGTGCTGTGTACAATAATATTGGTTTGAGGAATTATTTATTGACTACATAAATCAAAATAACATATAATATTGATTAAAGTAAAATAAACTAGAAATAATCTTGCATTACACTAATTGTTTTTTCAGAGAAAGTATTTATTTCTGCTTAGAAGTATTGTTTCATTTTTTTGCGCCGTTAGACTTGAAATCCCTGGAGTCTTAATGAAGTCATCTTCTAAATAACCAATATTTCCGAAACCGTTCTCATCCGATTCATTATTCGCTGAGCATTGGTGATTGGTTATAGAAATAAATAATATTTATAAATATTTATTTGCGTTCATGAACAATGTATACAAACATCTGCTCTAAACAAAGTAAATTAATAAAATAAAATAAACATTTATGTATATGTTTTGTATTCTTTTAATAAAGAACTAGATTAATGAGGGCGCCATTGTCCCGGAGACGAAACAATACTTCGTCATTTTCCGAGAATATATTGCCAATGTCTCGTCGATTTCTTAAAAATGGTACTCACGTGAATGTGGGCCAGTAGCTTCTGTGAAGTGAGTGACCAGCTGTGTAGGCTTCCTCTAATAGAACGTTCTAATTTTAGAACTTATTTTTCAGTTAAATTGTAAACTCCATATTATATTGCCTTTATTCTGATTGTCGTATTTTTATCTATAAATCCGTATAGTTTTAATAATCAGTCTGTTGATTATTAATTTTTTTTTTTTTAATTGTTAGATTTAATATTTTTCTTTTCTTTTTTTTTTTCTTCTTGTACTGTAAATCTAAAACACTTTGAAGAATCTATAGGTAAATAAATTTAGATTGGAAAAATTTTCAATTTCATCTTCATAATCAGATTGAAGGAAGGGGCCATCTTTTATTTGAGTAGACCTAACCTAAAAAATAATAACTTCTATTATTATCTTTGGTACATATTTTTATATGTTTCTGCCAACGTTTGCGGTCTGGTCTATGATTTTGTTGAATAAGTTTTTTATCAGGCACTTGTGCATAATCCTCACAGTTGTGAAGGCTATATTTTAAGAATCAAAGAAATGCTATATTTTTGCATGAAATTCTATATTTTATTTTAAATGCTATATTTTTATAATCAAAATCAATTTGATGGTCAGCATATCGTGTTAAAAAAAAAAAAAAAAAGTGAAATAGTAATCACGAAAAACAAATCAGATGTAGAAATTAAAATCTTGTTTATCCCTGATTATTGCCATCAAAGTTAAGACCGAAACTTGAGCATATTAAAATGATATATTGTTAATTTATGACGTCATACGACACATCACTTCAAATTATAAATAGATTTTCTGTTAAATTTATTTTATGGATAATTAATTAAATTTCGTTGAACAATTATTTGGATCAAAAATAGATATTAGTTGAATCTCAAGTCCTCGCAAGCCCAGATTAGTCTTTAAATAGTCTAATTAACGGTAAGTTTGTTTTAAACTGAAAATTTTGATCACGTTCCAATAAATGTCTTTAATCGTCCAAAATGTCCTTTAACTTTGGATTGTTTGATGTACGTGTACACTTACTAAGTAAGTCGCATGCTTTTTTTTATTTTTATAAGGAATGTGGATCAGATACAGCTGAATACTCATTCTACTTGAATCTCCTCTTAAACAGCCATCTTGGGCAGATTCAGTTTGCATTTTCACCCTGTGAAATGAATAGCCGTTGATAGAATTAATTGATTATAATTTGTTTTTTTTTAGATACTATAATTTACCTGAAACTCCTTGAGAATTCCACCAAGGGTCTAATGTTGCTCTTATCTCCTTATCACATCAACGACTACCCATTACAAAGGCTTTCTAATCATTAGTCCAAACATATTTTCCTTGATCAGCTTTTAAATAAGAAAATGAGAGATACAAGTTAAGAATTCATCTTCTACTGTAAATATTTTTAACTGATTTATCTGTAATTATACATCACAGTTAAGTATAATTTTTGATAGCCCTATTTCAATATTACTTTTATTAGTATATTATAAAAATTTAATTTAATTTACAAATAAATAATTACAATATCAAGCCAGTATGGTATAATTTATTAATACCGTTAACTGTATGCCTTAATTTTATTTTTATAAATGCGGTTAAAAAAAATAAAATAAAAAGAATACGATTTTTTTTTTTTTTTGTCAATTATTACCTAGCCCCTATTCAAAAAAGGTAAGGCGATAAGTTACAACGTGTGAATATTGCCACATATTTTCAGCTTTACAGATCATTTTAGCCTAAGAAGGTTTCGACATAGTAATAAAGTCCGGTTCAAATCATCCGGTTGTTTAGAATTCTTTTATGGGCTTTAGGTAGGTTTTTGTGCGACTTTAGAAAGTGACACAGTTGAGGAGGGTAGAAGGTTGATGTTACCATGACCGGACCGGACCCTGGAATTGTCATCTGCTTAGTGGACTAAGCAAGCAAGGTGACTTGATTTTTTTTTCTCAAAAAATCTTATTATTATTATTATTTTATACTAGCATCAGATTTTTAGGAGTCAAAGAACGTCAAAAACTCTAAATCTAATTCATCAAAAAAATAATAACAATTACTTTCTTTTATGTTTTAAATTATATATTTTGTTTGTATCCGGTGTTCCACAAGGCTCCATACTCTCTCCATTCTTATACATAATTTATACTTCTGACCAGCCTACAGCCGAACATTTCCTCTCAGCGACATATGCTGATGACTCAACTGAGACATAAAATGCAGCTCAGTCCTTACATAATCTGCAAAACCGCCCACCTACCTTTCCAACAAGAAAGGTATATTAAGGAAACTGCGATTAACATCGGCAAGTCTGTACACATCACATTTACTCTCTCTCGCGGTATATTTTCTTCAGTTTTCCTCAATGATTTTTTTAGCTTTTTTAAAATTCAACTTGAAGAAAACGGTAATAAAACTTAGTTCGATTCTTGATGATCAAAAAACTTCTTGGATGAGATAACACGGCTATTATAATCGTTACTCAACTGATGCGTCATTTAGCCGAAGATTTAAATTACCACAAACTAAACAACTAAAAACGCTTAAGTTTTCTTCTTCTTTTTTTTAATTTATGAACTGCTTTATTGAGTGGGTATTACGATCTGCCTCACTCAGGCAGCAAGTAATACGGATATCAATTAATCTAATCATATAATATGTGCATGAAAATAAACAAACTAAACTAGTGAGTGGAATTGAGTTCCATGAACCTATTCGAAATAAAAAACCTAGTAGCTACTCAAATCCGTTGCTACGAGATTTACCAGTAACGACAACGTTTACTTTAAAAAACTTTACTAAACATTAATGTAAATTCATTTAATCATTTTTGAATTTTTAAATTTTATTCTTTGAAAACACCACTAAATGAAATGATTCATTTAAAAAAGAAATGATATTTGCATAAGTTTAAGGCAATATAATTTCTTATATCAAATTGAAACCTTGTTTAATTATTATGAGTGATAAATTATTTACCTCTTCTGTTGGATTTTTTTATTTAAAGACTAGATTCGAATTTTAAGTATTAATCATCAGTTCTGAAAACATACAAAATATTTCAAAACATTGGCACTTTACTACAAATTAAATTAAAAAAAAAAATATGTAAAGAAATTAAACATGTTGATACTTCAATAGCTTTTAAAATATATTATTGGTGAGGTAGATGGCCATTCCTTTAGGTTTTCCTAATCGATTTTCCTGTTCCTACTGGAAACAACTTTAAAACGGAACTATTGGGAATATTTATATGTTCCTTTAATAAATGACTAATTTAATACAATTTTATTTTCTGAGTGTATCAAACCTTTGTGTTTGAGGAAATGGGGTTAAAACATATCTCTCAAGGTTGACCTGTATACGTGTCTTAGGTGCGACTGTTGAGCTTTGTTTAAGTACTTCTAATATCAAGTGTATAAGTTAATATTATATCATATATTTTGATAATCGTCCTCTAATCCTTCTCATACATTCTACTTCCCATAAAATTAAAAAAATAAATAAATAAATAGAAGAATCTTACAATGAAGCCACTTAAATGTTTAAAAGCTCCCTTCAATGTATGTAGGACATCCTTGATTTGGTCCCCGATAGCGAAGATGAATCACGAAGGCTGTGGCAGGTAGGACCCGGGAGTATCGAGAGAATATTCTAGATAACTAATGGCCCCCAATGGAGACTCGATCCGAAATTGGGACGGCTCCGTCCGATTTTATGCCTTATTTGTCGAACAGCGGCGAAGTGTTGCGACATTGTAGAAGGTTTATCAGAACCATCTGGTCTTTATAAAGTAAATATCCTCGTCCATTCTTGAAATTATATTGTAAATCTACAGAAATAATTTTACATCTCTTTCACCAACTGTTAAATTATTTTTAACAATAACACAAATTACTAAAAAATGTGATAACATAATGTAGCGATAGTAGGTCATACCAAGCCAGAACTAGAAGTATTGAGTCATATGTATAGTTGGACGTTTTTACGTTTTATTATTTTCCATGTATCTCCACATCACACAAATATTATAAACGAACCTCAAAAAGGAGGAGGTTCTCAAATCGACTATATTTTCTTTTTTTTATTAGCACGATTATTACGTCAATTATGAATAGATTTTGATGATACTTTTTTTTAATTCTTATATTGAATTTATTGGAATCAACTCAGGGATTAAAAACAAAACAAAACAATCTTGATGTAACCCACATGAACTCAAAAGTTAACAAAAACAAAATTCATTCACATACTACTTAAAATTGTAAAAGTAAAGTTAATTTTCAGAAAGAAAAAAAAACACGACATTTTTTGGAGTTGGCTCCAACCAAAACAAACAGAAATCGAAAGAAATAATTCTGCAAAGGCATTTAAACTTTTCTTCTTAGCTGGTACCGACTCCAGTAATACTCGTAACTGAATAATCATATAAGTGTGAATAAGTATATGCTCTTCATTTTGATGTAATTATAGTTTTTCTTACTTTTTAGTTCTTGCTAGTTTAATCTTGAAGTCGGTTTTTGTATTTATTTATTATTATTTTTTTTTTTTATTTAACTTTATTTTGATTTTTCTGAGTACTTCAAAAATGCTGAAGTGTAGGCTGTAATTTTTTTCTTTGTTTGTTATCGCGTAAAACGAAATTTCGTTTCACATATAAAGACAGACTCCACTTATTGTCCAACTGAACGAATAAATTGTCAAGATTGGACTTAATTTGATCCTCCCACCGGTGCCCCGCTCGAGCTGTTTCTGTCTGTTTGTAGTGAATAAATCTTGCCATCAGGGCTGGAATAAAACGAAAGATTTAATTAAAACGTAGTACTGTATTTAATTTCTTAAAACTTTAAAATTCAATATATAAAACAAGGTAGACAGTTAATTGAAGGTTTAGAGGATTAGCTTCAAATCATTACACCTTTTTTTCTCCACAAATATTATTTTATGATACCTAATATTAATTTATTTGGTTTAACGGTGAACCATACAGTTATTGACATCCTAACTTAGAAATAAAAAAAATAAAAAAATGTAACCAAAAAATAATTAATGAATTTCCTTTTAAATCCTACAACTGAACTGTGTTAAAATACGGGCACGTATTAAGATTTCCTTTTTAAACGTGGTGTTACTTTGACTGCATCTCTGATTATCTTCTTCTTTATTCATCATATCAGTCAATCATACTTTTATCATTGTGTTAAAATACTTTCAATTCTGTTTAAGTAGATTTAAAAGATATCCTTAGGACTTCAATAACTGATTTTGCATTAGTTATTGTCACTATCGTGTGAAATACATTGCAGTAATAATATTTGGTATGAACTTTCTTGTTTAGCTTAAAGTATAGTAGGTAGTAAAGGAAAAAAAAAACTGTAAGTTCCAACTTTATTGAATTATTCTTTCTATAATTAGAGTATGAATATTGCTTAAGGTTGTCAATAGCTGTTTGGTTTACCCAATTATCAATTTAATTAAAATATTACATGTATTACAATAAATAGTAGATTTTTTTTAACGAAATCGGAAACAATAAATAATTTATAAACAAATTTATGTATATAATTATTAATAGTTTTAAAACCCAAATGAATATATATTATTATTAATTAAGAACTAATTAATCTTTTGGAGAAGAAGGGATGCAGTTAGAATTAGAAAAAACTCCGGAAAGTCGAAAATAACAATTATTATTAGTTTACATAGAATTCTTTAGAATATCCATCATTGTATAATTATTACTTTACATATTATATAATTATATAATACATATCATATACTTAATAAATTATTTTTGAGCCGTGAAGAAGACCTGCAACGCGGTTAGAAACGTCGGCACTCTATAAAACAGTTTTTAACTTGGACGAGTTTTTCTTACTCCTGACTTTATCCCAGATATATATAACTTCTTCTTAAAATATTTAATGTATGTTGGATATATTATATCCTACATTTAACCATACTGTTTCTATTATTTTTGTTATACCTAATTGATGGTTACAAATTATGAAGAGTTTAGGGATGTCGCAGCTAAGCACTTCTGAACGATATAAGCAATTGCATCTCAAGTACATGACTATGTACTTCTAACAATGATTGAAAGAAGTTAATGAACTCGAAGGCCGACTGGAGTACCAAGGCCTTCGCCAGGTGGCCTCAGTGGAAGTGATATTGTAAACATATTGCCAATACATAACCGATTTAACATTATATATATATATATATATATATATATATATATATATATATATATATATATATATATACACACACAGATATATATACATGGATTATAGTATGAGTATATATACATCAAATAGTACAATTTGAACCTTCAAGTAAGATGGATTATACAAACAATTGAACTCGAGAGTCACACAATTTAATTTATTAGTTAGTTTAGGTATTTAATTTTATTCTTGTAGAAATATGAGATGATATATTTATTAACAATCAAAACAAATAAATATAACATACAATTATTGAAACAAAAATATTGTCTAGGAAAAGTAATGGTTATTTTTTCTCAAACAAAACGAAATATATGTGGACATATACTTGTTCAAAAATCAAGTAAAGATATTACAATTAATTCTTTTTACATTGAAACGTCATGTTTCCAAGGCTTTAGATGCAGGTTGTATGTCAATGACTTGATTTATATTTTTCAAAACTAGTAAATTTTCTGATCCATGCGTATTACATTTTTGTAAAAATATGTTACAATATCATGAGTGTTACTATAACATAGGCAGAGGATAATATGCCTAATATTTCTTTAACATAAAATACAGATTTATCAGTTTTGATTATAATTAATTATAATATATACTAATATAAAATAAATTATATTTTGCATTTATCGTATGCATCTATCATTTTGATTAATGACCCTATTAAGTGTAATTAATATTTAAATTTAAGCTGGTCGATCCTACTAAAAATATCCACAACGTAAAATGCTATTTTTGTTCCAAGAAGAATCCCAGTGTAAATAAATGGTGGAGAGTAGAATTTAGTATGCTTGCACTAGAGACGTTATCTTGATAGTTCGTGACTGCAAACCTCTAAGCCTATGCGAATATGATCCTCAAGAATGCTTACACTGAATAAATGTGTGGCATGTTGACTAAAAAAACATTATTTCTCATAGTTTACGCCACACCATTAGATATGAAACGTTCTATATCCTCTAATAGTAGCGAAATAATAATAATAGTAAAATAGCAACTTATGTTGAAAAAAATAATGACACAAATACACTTAAATAAAGAAATAATTGAAATTTAAAAAAATGTTATAATTGAACAATTCAAAATAATAAAATAAATCGTCTCAGATTACTTGTAGCCAATGTTATGCCAATTCTGGCATTTTCCAACTGGCTATTTCTTTACAAGAAGAGTTTTTTAAAGCCTGTTGGAAAATTATAATTGTCTCTTCCTTTTTTGTTGACTAACTTGCATTTTATTTCATGTCTTACATTGCTACATTGATATAATAAATATTTATATTTATTTAACATTATATCGAATTGCAATTGTTTTGAATGTTTTAAGAAATAATGATGAATGTTTATCATCAATTTATGTTTCTTATATATGTTTTATTTATTTTTATCACCAATACATGTTTATCAACTAGTCTATCAATAAGCTATACACCATAGAATCAAAGTCAATAATTCATCAAAGAAATAACTCATGAAATAAAAAACGAATTTTTTAAGAAAAAAAGAATTATTTTTTTGTTGTTTTAATGAACTTAAAATAGTAAAAATTAATTTGTATTACAAATAACAAATTGTGATATGATATATTAATAGAAATTGAAGTTTTTACTAATAGTTGAGAAGAAATTCTTCCACCACACTTTATAGTCGATTATTTAATGAGTAAACGTATTTTGAGCTTTACCTTTTTTTTATATAAGAAGGTGAGGTGCAAAACTCATTCGTTCCATTTTTTTTTTAAAAAATTGAGATGGCAGTGGATTCTAAAAGATATGTAATATCTTTTAGAATCCACTGTCATCTTATATGTATTATGACCAAAATCAATCCAAAAATAATTGAAATAAACAATGTTCAGTCCTTTATATGACTTCTAAGAACTAGCTTTCTTGACTTAGAAGCAACTTGCAATAATGAACTAAATATCCTGACTTAAAATGAACAAGCAACCTAGTTTATAGTGTATCCACTCACACATGCTATAACTGGAATTATATTACCCCACAACTTGGAAGGGTAAAAAATACTCCGTATTACAAATAATAAATAGTAATTTTACATAACAATATAAATTTAAATTGTTGTTTATTGGGGCTTAACTTTCTTATGTACTCCAACTAGGGCAGAAATGACGGGTAAATTTTTTTACTATTAAATGAGAAGATTGTTCCAATAAATGTTTTAGTATTTGATACTGCGTTGTAAACGTATTTTGAACTTCACCTTTTATATCTATTATGATCAAAATCCATCCATAAATAATTTAAAAAAAACAATTGTCAATTAATATGACTAACCAGAAATACAAATTGGTTATTGGAAAACATAAATCATATAAAGGCTGAAAACAATTTGTGGTTTCTAGATTAAATCGTTGATTTAGTTACAACGAACGAATTCCTGTGAAATTTGATAAGGTCATGGTGGCGCTTGCTTCGCCTCTTCATTTCCGAACCCAATATCCTCTCCTGCATCGGCTGAAATCAGTCATTTCTTTTTTTTCTTTTATTCGTAAAAAAAATATATATATTGAATAAAGCTTTTACAAAATATGTTGATCTGCATAAAACAACTACCTATATTTAAGCTCATTGTACTTAACTTTTTTATCATACGTTATTGCTGCAAAATCTTAAATCCTTTCATTTGACGTTTCAGTCAGTAAGTAAAAAAAAAAAAAAAAAAAAAAAAAAATGAATACCTAGATCAAAAAAAAAAAAAGCTCTCCGTTCTTGAATTATGCTTTTTTAAATTTAATATCCATGCTAAATATCCTTTCAGTAATACATCTTGTGGTTATAAGTGAAACAGTAAAAATCATTTTCATTTTTTCCATTATCTGCTTTTATACTAGCTGACTTATTATATTCTGTCCGGCCGAAAATCTAACTCGAGGAGGTATATAATCGCATGAAATCTATACAAATTATTCATATAAAACAGGACATTAATTTTTTAATAAGATAGATTTGAAAATCTCTTAAAAAGTAAAATATCAAAAATCAATAATGTTTTGTAACATATATATATATATATATATATATATATATATATATATATATATATATATATATATATATATATATATATATATATATATATATATATATATATATATCTTGGGAATACCACCAGTCCTTTTTACTTAATGTTTCCTAGGGAATCCCCATAACCTTTGTAACTGTTTTTCAAAATTTTCCCAGGTCAGTTGTGTACAATATCCACCAGTAACATTGACATGATTATGAAAAAAATATAGTCTCGAAACGTCGCCAATATAGTTGTTTTTATTTATTGACTGAACCTTAAGAACCTGACTAAACACACACACACACACACACACACACACACACACACACACACACACACACACACATATATCTTTTTTCTTTTTTTTTTTTTTGGTGTAACTTTTTTTTACACTCAAAAATGCAACATTTTATGCAACATGCAACACGCTAGATCTGGTGTTACTCGGACTGAAAATTTGCATAAAATTTCCTGTATGAGAAAATAAATGGAAAATACTTTTTGTTATAAACATTTTTCGCTGGGACAACATTTTTTAAGTGTTGTTGATTTTTAGACACGCTCTACCTCTTTAGGTGTTGCTTAGAGCGAAAATTTGACGATAATTTCTTTATTGGAAGCAGTATATAAACATACATAAGCATATTCATGATCCATTGTTTTCTCTAGTCAGAAAGAAATTGAGTTTTTAAATTAGTTATGGATTCAGTTAATTTATTTTTTGCCTCAACTGAGTGGCTTAGCAACTCTGAGGAATATGTTTTTCAAGCAGACTGTAAGAAAATAAGAAACATTTCGTTGAAAATTTTCTTATATATATATACCCAAAAGACCTTTTTTTTATTTTGTTAAAATAAATGTTTTGTTAAAATATCTAAATCATTAATTGACAATAAAATGATAAAAATGTAATAAAATTGCAAAATTTATTAGAGTTCGTCCTAAGGAGCTAGCAAGGATTCTGGTTCATGGTTTACGATGTGGCTCAAGGTGCCTCTGCTAGAACTGCCAAGTACGTTGTATATCTCCTTTCTCGAAACCGGGCTGGCAAGGAGACTGCATTACTAACCCAACTTTCTTCGTAAGAGCCGGATTTTAACATCTATTCTTGGGCACACGCGTGCAGATGTTCAATTTCGTAACAATAGCAGTCAGTAAATATTAGAGAAAGACAATAACTAATGCTATTAATGTGGGCGGTGGCTACAATGCATAAGAACGCTTATTTAAGCCTATAAATATTATAGCTAACGATTTTTGAGGAATTTTATAAATTCCTATTTGATTGATAATTGATAATTTTTCTTTAAATAAATTATATACAAGCAGACAAAAAATTCCAATCAATGTTTTGTTTCATTTTCTAGGCTTGAAAATTCATTTATCTTTAGTGTTCACCTTTATACATACTTTAACCAGAGCATATGATTCAGGATTATTAAAAACAAAATATTATTATTAAAATATTTACAATATTTAAAAAAAAAAAATATCTCTCAAGATTTTTTTCATAATCACATTATTTTTATACCTCATCGAATACAAGACGTAAATAACGGAAGGGATAGATATAAACCTTAATAATTTAAAATTTTGTAAATTTAAAATTCCTTGGTAATATATTTAAATACTGGTGTATTTTATTATTTTTAAATAGTTTAAATGATTCTTATACGTATCATATGCCCTGGTTAAAATATATGAGGACATAAAAAACTTGAAAAGAATGAATCTTTTTGACGAGAAATTGAAAAAAATCAACACTATATTTTTCGCATTTCAGTGTGTTTAGAAAAAAATATAATAAAATAAAAAAATATCAACTATTACTATCAGAACCTTAACAAGGGTTATTGTTAAAATTTATCTATATGAAGTAGGAGAATAAAAAATGTTTTCATGGGGTCCACATTTCAATAGAGGTTCGAACACTGGTTGGATTCCTACGAAAACGTACTGACCTAATAGAAGGTTATTATGTTAAAATAACTGGTTATTTTTGCCAAACCCGTCATTTCTCCTATAAATGTCGACAATGTTATACTGAATTAGTTATTTTGAACTGATTCATAGTTTATTTTTGTCAAGTTGATCGAATTTCTTCTGATAAATAGCTAATACGGTCAAAAACATTCTTTCTTAAATAACTAATATTTTTTTCTTTTTATTTATTTATTTACTTTTCTTGTGTATCTCCATTTCACATTTTAGTAACATCTTTTGCTGGTAAAGGAGTTATCTATATTATAGGGCTTGAAAATGTGGCATTGATCAAGAAACGTTTCCCAGTTAAATGAAAAATTGGGTAAATCACTGGTTATGCTCACCTGACCAGTTATTGTTACTTATTGCAGTAATAAGGGTATAATCCATTTCTATGTGATATTAGCAGAAGAAATATTTCTAAAAAGAGTTTAAGACTTATTTACTAGTGAAATCCTCCCTTCTATCTCTTTCCTGTAGCCGTTAATTTTCCTCAAATGGTACTCTTTTAAAACTCTTTTTTTGGTTTTAAAAGTGAGAAACCTTCAGAAATTATTGTAGGATTGCTTTATTAATTTTTAGTTTTTGAGATTTGTAGCTTTTCATTAGAATTCAGGCTTCCATCCAAGCTCCGTTATGTTGGACTATCGGATTCTAATTAACAATAATTTTGAACTGACTATAAGTGGTGTACAAAAATACGAGATATGAGTTATGGTCACCCCTATCCGTTTTCTTTTTTATTTGGTGTTACAAAAGTTCTTTCTACTTAAAAAGAAAAAATAGAATTTTTTTTATGTCATTTTAAAACTACATCCCGTCCTAGTAGTCATGTTTTTGAACTTACGTCTCTTAAGTGACCATTACTAGTTAATATACTTAGTTGTAGTCTGTACTTCACGGATGGCTACTGGTGTTTAAGAAAACTGGAAATACTGAAAGAGTATGATTTAAAAAAAATACATTTCGATTTCTTGAAATTCATTAATTTTTTAGTGGGGATTATTACCAATTTTTTTGCCGTTTCTGCTTATGTAGAAAAATGAACGAGAAATGCGGCTATAAATTATACTCTGATAAACAGTTCTTCCAATTAATTTTCAAGTATCATTTCATGATGGTTTTCTGAACTAATAAGTAACTACAAAATTTGTGAATGAGTGAATAGAGTGATTGTGTATTTAAATATATTTTTTGTTAGACCGCGTTGTATTTGTATTTAGATTATTTTTAAAGTTCTAGTCGTTCATTAATTAATACTCATTTTTAAATTGTTAAAAACATTTGTATTGCCACATGACCATAACTAGTCTTGGCTATGACCATGGTACAGCAAGCCCATAACTGGTATTGTTAGCTCTTTTTATAAAATTATAAAACTTTATTTGAAAGGAAGCTTCAATGTATTTGTCTATTTTACATTCAATTGAATAAAGTTTTGAGAATATAAGTATATAAACCAAGGATGTCTTATTACAAACTGTATCAACGAAATTCCTTTTTAAACTTACAAGTTTCCTTAACTATGACCATAACTAGTGATTTACTCTATATATATATATATATATATATATATATATATATATATATATATATATATATATATATATATATATTTTTTTTACAAAATTAATATTTTTTCATGAGTTAATATTTCTATCAATATCCTTATTGATAGTTCAATATCCTTATTAAACATAATTCAATAAGGATTGAATTATGTTCCTCGGTATTTAAATTTTTGCAAAAAATAAAAAGTATATTTTACTGTCTGGTCCAGTTCAGTTTTAAAAGTAGTTGGTGATTAGTGGTTATATTTTAAATTTAGTATTGTTCCCACTGCTTGGTGGTCGTCCATGTAGAGTTTAAAGGACAATGGCATTTGGTCGACATACCGGGTTTAGAATGGTATGTTGTAATGCAGCGAGTAGGTTTGGCGGTGCAGACTGGAGAGGACAGACTTCCATATAGGGCCAGGAGTGGGGGCTCCAGGCAACTCCTCCTCCAGTGGTTGCCGGCCGCTGGAACAGGATGGACCATCGTTCACGACTTCTGGCTCCGCTCTACACAGAGCAAGCCAAAGGTACTGTTTACTTCTTGTCTAAAATATCCGATATCATTAATCGTATTATATCAATCGGTTATTGGGGTTTATTGAAGCCTTCAATCGTTAGTGGTTTTAAATTATTTCCGTAAAAAATTCTTTGCCATGCCAAGTACGTGTCAAAAATTACGCTTTGAGGATAATCACAGGTAGCTCGATAAACTATAGTTTAGGTTTATTTAAAAGTCAAGCCCATAATTTCTGCTTAGTTCAATAGGAGGGGTATTTTGACTGAAGATTCAATGATGGAGTTGATTGTGTTATTACATGATGTTATAGAAGGATCAATACAATTAGGATCGACAAATAATTTGCCATATGTTATATTAGAATTTTTATTTCGATGAATTCATTTGAAAGTTTAAAATACGAAACGAGTCTTAGAGTAAACAAAATCCAAGAAGATCTGTTTACCTAAGTGCTCATGTTTTGATTTTTTTATAACTGATGATAAATGTTTAACATCGAAATTAGTCATCGAATAAACAAAAATCTAATAGTTGTAATTCATCAATCCTAAATGAAGGATCTGTTAATTTAATTTTAGCCTGTCAAGTGTATTGTTTTACATTAATTTTTAATTTTTAAATGTTCTATGAAAAAAACTTTTATTTAATAAATTTAACAAATCCCTCAAAAATTATCTACTCCATCATTGAGTCAACAGACTTAGCAGCTTTCATATAAAAGATAAAAATCACCATTCATTTAAATATTTTATATTTCCGCTGTCGAATAATGGGGCAGTTACATTTAAATTAGAAACCGGCTTTTTTTTATTTGTGAAAATCTTGAAGATTTCTTGATAACAAATATATCAGTAGCCTCGTCAATTTAGTATTAAAATTCCAACAAGCTGATTTAGTATTTAATAATTTTCGAAAATCGGCAAAAAAATTACCAAAAAATAGCAATGTATTTGTTTTTAATACTGACTATCTAGAAATTTATTTAATAAAATAATTTTTATTCTTTTTTTCATCTGTGACGTTTCTTTTACTATTAAGGTTTTAAACAATTTAAATTTTAAACATACTAAAGTGGATAATTACTCTATTTTTTTATTGATTGACGAAACCGATTTTAATACTTATTTTCATAACCATAGAAAAAACAAAATAATAATAAGTGTAATCTCTACTATTTTATGCAAGTTTTGTTTATTCTTTAGTTTATTCTGTATCAAATATCAGAGATATAATAATTTTTAAAACATTGAAAATTCTTTTTTACAATTACCTTTCATTAAATCTCTTGAACACCGTTTGACTAAATTATGTATAAACTTGTTAAATAGTACATAATACAAAGATTAAATAAATTTATGAATTTATGAAGTGTAATTTTCTTTTTTCTTTTTCTTTGGGGAACGGCTCCTTCTAGGGAGATTGTTAAATTAAATTTTGAAGGCATTTTATGGATTTTTATTTTAATTTTAATGGGGAGCATGAAATTATTTAAGAGATGATCCTGAGAAACAAAAATTACACAATGAAAAGAACCATCGAGATGAATGGTGGTTAATAGTCTTCGTCCCAAAAACCTTGGCCTAGTTCGACGCATGGACAGGTGAGCAACATGCCTTTAATGGCATAAGTTGATTTGATCCGCGTTTGGTAACAGAGATAACTACTGGTAGATAGCTTATGTGGATTTCGCTTTTATTAATAATACTTATCTTTTAAAATTATAATCATTATTTTATTAATAATTGAGATCAGAGAAAAATAGTATTTCATTTCGTATATATTAAACATTTAATACATCCGACAGTCATTGTTTGTCAATATAAAATAGCCCTGGTAAACAAATATTAATTATTATTAAAGAATGCCTTTAATTAAATTGCAAATATAATTTCTATTCGTTTTTGCAATCGTTATATTAGATAAAGAGCAAATCAGAGCAAAGTCTAAAAACAGATGCCAGTTCGTGTGTACATTGATTTACAAATTTAAAAAAAACATTATTATTTTATTTTAAAAAACAATATAAAATTATTTTTGAAATCATTATTATTCGTATTACAATCTGGTGAAATAATTTATTATTTAATATTAATCAAAGTAGAATCACATTAATTATTTTTCTCAAATATTTATTTATATTTCAAGCTATAAGTAATAACCCATTAATGTAAAAACATTTTAGTAATTCGTATCAATACAAGTAATCTATGCCATCGCCAAATATTTTCGTATCCATATCCTCCTAAATGGCTTCCTATATTTGAATAACGGATTATAAATGTATTTCCTTCATTGTTTAATAAACAATATTTGCTGATGGGCGCAAAGTTTTTCTCGGAATCTGCTGAGTTCAGCAATTGCTGAAGAGGTCCATGAGTACACAGCGGATGACTAACGGATCTTAATTGTCAGAATCAAATTGTGACTGCAAGATACGCTCTGAAGAATTAATATCTTCCTATCAACACTTTACTTGGATTTACAACCACTCGGTCTGCTGATATTGTTTGGTGTATAACTGTTTAAATAAAAACCAATGGTTTTGAATAAAGAAATTAATGTTATTTTATAACGTTGAAGAACGTTCCTTTGACATTTGGTTTGATTAATCCATCAATTTATTTTAATTAAAGTAAGAAAAAGTCAGAAGTTGGTGAATGAATTTTAGGTATTTTCATTCTATATTTTTATTTTACAGATTAAAACACTTTATTATACTCTATTTTTATAGCAGCTTGCATATGTGCGTTTTAGTGTGTCAGATTTTATTGTTTAAATAAGTCCTTACATAATAATAATGATTAATAAATGTGCAGGAACATTTATATTGACGACCAATCGATAAACTAAAACTCATTCAGCTAAAATCTTAAAACAAAAAACAACTCTATTTCTCCCTGATTGGGAAAAAACGATAGATCATGGATACTTCTATCTGTGATCAAATGTAAGTTTACATTTTAGGATTAAAATGACCAAATTACTTGAAGTACGAATTAAATTAACAATCTATGGTTATTCGAAATATTGCTGAAAGAAAGTAGCGGTTTTGAACGTGACTTTTTTCTTTCAAATTAATATAGCTCTTAAACAGTTAGTCCTAGCGACAAATGCTATATCGCAAAGCATATTCTCTATTAAGTTTCTGATAGAAAAATTAGGATCACATTTTGATTCGAACTGCAACAACAGAGCTAGAGCGTGTAAAAAAAACAACAATAAATTAAAAAAAATTGGCTTAGGTGACTTGCTTCATTCAAACCGAATATCTCCTTAACGGTCAGTCCTAGCAACAAATTTTATGTAACAAAAAATATTTTCCAATTATTTCTTAATAAGAAATCTCTAAAAAAAATTTCAATTAGAGCTTAGAGACACCAAAAAGTATAAAGTTGATTGTATTTTGCTATTTTTGCTATTATGAAAATGAAGAATAAATGAATGATTTTCCCGATTAGATATTTACGTCAATTGTGTATTTTTTTTCTTGCGGGGAGACGGAAACAGTATATATCATGTTTTAATCAGCAAATACGTAATAGAAATTTTAAGTAGACTTCTCATTCATTTACCTGCAATTAGTCTTATTTATATATATTTTTGATTTTATATTTATATTCAGTATTCTAATATGATATATGATTCTAAGTCAGTTATAATAATATTGATTTAAAAAAAGCAAATTAAGGTTTAACAATCTACAGTGGTTGATATTGAGTGTTTTTGGAGTTATAAAACATTTAAAACGTTCGAAGCGGCGTGGTTCAGTCACGGTCATCAGTTATTCATTTCGTGGAGGTCGGAATGAGTTCCGAAGCCGGAAGGAAGATGGTCATAGGTTTAAAAAATCGTGAGGGAGCAGAATTACATATGAATAACAAGAAAAGATTTTTATGTGATGATAAAATTCCGTTACTACTTCACGCCTTCAAGTGAATGTTACGAAAAACAAATACAATTTTTTTTTTTGTTTCTAGTATGTTTTAAAATACATACTATATTTATAATTGAAATCTATATTTTCCTTCAATAAATATAAACAAAACAATAAGGCACCGAAAATTAGATAAAAAAAATAAAATCATAAATAAAATGATCAGGTTTCGGATAATAAATATTCATTTTCATTTAAAGATATAATGCTCATTAGGTTTTATGCTTGATAATGAACGTTAAAAAAAATAAAATAAAATAAAAAAATAATCATAATATTAATAATAATTATGTCTCATATATAATTTTAGAGGATAAATCTACTTTTAACAGTTTGGATCGGCGAATTATTTCCACTTCTATTAGAATTTTTATTTTATTTTTTTTAAGACTAGTTTCCAATGTTAAACATTCATCATTAGTTCTAAAAACATACAAAAAATTTAAAACATCAGAACTTTGCTACATAGATTGTATATATTAAATTGTTTAAAAATCAAACATGTTGATACTCATCTATGGTAGAAAAGTTCTTTTGAAAGATATTAGGGCCTAGTACAGACTGAATGACAAAGACACGAAAGGATCAGATAGAGATGGGTTGTCCTTTAGGTTTTCCCTGTAACTGGTTGGTTTCTCACTTCTATGGTCATTTAAACTAAATCTCGATGTAAAAAAAAAAAAAAACTGATAACATTATCGATCCTGATTACAATAAAATATATTACAAAAAGTTTGCATAATTATCATTTCTAATAATTGTATATTTCTCAAATTATTGAATATTTTTACTAGAGTGCAAATATTCTTAACTATACATCAATACATTTTTACTACGTATTAACAATTTGTTTACCTCTTTTACTAAAACAAATCAGACATTCCCATCCTAAAAATGTGCTAAATAAAGCTTCTGACTGATTTATTTATTTTAGATAGTTAAATTTAAACCTATACCTAGTCAAGTGAGGTCCGACAAACAACCTAATTAGAGACAGATCACCCTTTACTATATTTGCCCGCCAGACCCAATTACTAAAGGGAACATAAAAAACTATCATTAGTCAAACCTTTTTAGTCCATAGTATATATTCATCGAATTATTTCAATTCTGAACATTTGAAATTGTTGCTTGTAATACTCGCATTGTGTTTTACCCCCAAGTGCCTAACGCAGTATTCTGAAATATTAGTGGTTAGCTGCTTGGCGAAGGCTAAACCACATGCCATAAAATATGCTAAAATGTTTTATTTTTTATAGAAATATATCGACTTATAGAAATGCATTATATTACTCGTACAAACATAGTTATTTATAATGAATTCGTTTTATTAACACCTCCATTATTATTGAACTTGTTGTTTAATTACAACACCTCATTTATTATTTTTATAAAATGATCTATCTTTGTATACATTTTTTAATATCATTTCATTTAAAAGGTTGCCTGTTTAAAATGATGTATATATTGTTAATTTTGTTTCTCGTTATTTTTACTTTTTTTTTTTGGTGCATTATTTCTTTTTCCGTAGGTAATTCTTTACATACGGAGTTTTCTTCTTTTTAAGCTTCTTGGTCCGTTCCTCTTTATCAAATACTCTCTGTTATATCAATGTCAGGTAATTCTTTACATACTGAGTTTTCCTAAAATGAACTTCTCTTTAAGCTTCTTCGTCCGTTCCTTTCTATCAATTCTAGGTCATGCCTTCATTTACTTTATTTTTTCATTTTATAAGATATCTTCTTCCCAATCTATTATTAATTCCCTGTATCTAAGATATACATTCCTCTCCCATCCTCTTTCTTACTTCTTATTTCCTCTCAGAGCTCCATCCGTGGACCACTGACAGATATCTTCCAGAAATTAATCTTAGATCATAAAACTCTATTTTCTGGTAACATGTTATTGGTCCAAGTTTCTTATATGCATAATAATCATAATCATACAGAACCGTGCACGATACCATTTTCTTCCTTTAACCAAAAATATAACTATTCCGAAGAAAATGATATACCATGCCAATATCCTTTCTAACATTGTTTATTCTTTTTAACCATTACCGTTTTTTTTTTTTTTTTCAATGACACCTGCTCTAATGAGCACAACCAACAGATGTGGCCTGAAAGGCTTGACATATGGGTATCACCTATTGGAGATTCCTCTTGAAATTTTTTGGTGAGGTATGGAAGGAAAGGAAAAAATAAATAAATTACAAGTCTCTATTAGAATACATCATATTTGTTAAAAGTCTTCTTCGCAATTTAAATAATATAATATAATGATATAAGTAGAAATTGTTTAAATTAAATATAAATTTCAAACAATGCAGTCAATTGATATTTTACAGTAAAAAACAAAAACAACTAATTACTAATCTGTGATTTGAATCAATGAGAATTTCAAACACAAAAAATTGTTCGAATTCTTTCAATATTTAATGGGATACAAAAAAAACTGTTGATTTCGAACAACCAAAACTCTTGGTTGTAAACTTGTGTTCTTCATTTTTTTTTTTTTTTTCCAAGTTGAATTTAGCTTCATTATATTTGTTATGATTGTTTTTTTTTTCTTATTTCTTCTTTAATTATAGTTTAGCTTTTAATTTATCTAGTACTTCAATGAATTCAGTTGCTTTATCCCTGTCCAATTCTTTTAAGTATGTTGTTTCTTCTTGAGGATCAAAATTAAATTTAAATTAAATTCAAAGTGCTGTATTTGATTGATTAATTAATTTGATAAATAGACTTCTTCAGTAAATGATAACATAATTTTCTCTCTAGTAAAGTAAATAATAATATGTCACCTACATTAGTTCTTCATAAATCCGATGAGACAAGATTTTTTTTTTCGTTTCACCCGACTTTGGGGTACGTTGGACCAATCACTCCTGAATGCTCTATGCCTTTCTTTTAGCCCAGTATTGCTTCATTCTTTCTGATCTTGCTTTCCTCTCATCTTCAGATATTTGAATTGGAGATAAGTTAATAGAGTGTAAATTATTTACTCCCAATTTATTAATAGTGTAACCGTCAACTCATGAATTATTATTTTTTAATACAATTAAACGACTATAAATTCCTCTTTGTTTTTTACTGCTACAACATTTACTAGACAAGCGTTAAAAACTTCCTATTAATTACGAAAGACTCATTTACATGGCAGTAATGAGACCAGTTTGGAGATACAGAGTTTATCATTGGGGCTTCATTAAACTTTCCAATTTTTTTTCATATCAATCCTCAATGCTCCTTATTATGTCTCGAATAAAAAAAGAAAAACCTGACCATATAATCTGAACCAGGCTAAAGGTTTTGAAAGAAGATTTGGCCTAAGTCATTCTCAACCGCTAGCCAGATTTTTCCACAATTAAGGGTGCCCACTTTAATCAATAATTATCAAAATGTAAAGAAAAACCCTCCGAGGCGCCTGACAAGAAGACGTCCTAGGGTCCTTCTTATTTAGGCTTTATTGAAGTTCTACTGATGGGTAGTTCCATCAAGTTTTATTCATATACCCCCCCCCCTCCATTTACTTGTATTATTATATACAGTTGTTAATATCAATAAATAATTAAAAATTAAAAAATAATTCTTTCTTTGTTATTTAATGGACATATAAGTGATTTCAGAAATAAATCTCATTTTCACATACTTTATTATCTGTCTATTATAAGCATTTGAGATGAACGTGAACAGAGTGCATATAGTTCTTTTTATTATATTTATTTTAATATTCGCCTAATACATCTAATAATATAATTCTAACAATCTCATACTATTATGCAATGCATCTTGGTCTTTTCTTTAAATTTTCCTTAATGACAGCTGTTGTTTACATTCCCCGCCATTCCTTTCCTCCTGTTTATAACAGTTGTTTCCTTGGTTATTCTTATTTTATTTTTAGCCTGTATACACTTTTCTTTAGCAAATGCAACTACACTCTAATACTTTACCTTATGTATAATTATTTAGGAAACTATAAATAAAGATTCTCTCCAGACAAAGCGAGGACAGTATTTTTGAGGACTGCTATTTCGAGCAGGCGTCGCGTGTGACTTACAACATGTGGTCCATTAGGTTAGGACCTCTTTGGTATCAAGCTCAGCTTTAGCAAATTTATCTTTTACATAAGACGCTATTTATTGAAATTATGTTTGATTTGATGTTACTTTTACAATATATGCAATTTTTTAAAAATTACATTTTTTTAACATCAGTAAAAAATTCAAAAATTAAATAGATCCAGAAATTAAAAGGTTGAGTCCATTAAAAAAAAAAAAAAAAAAAAAACACTTTTGTCAATCTAAGATAAATTTATTTGCTTCTAAACGAGATGATGGACTATTCCCCGTTAAATAAATTTCATAATTTTTGATGTTTCCCATTTTTATTCAATTAGCTGAAATGGGAAGCATCATTCATATACACTTCTTATGGTGACTGAACGTGCCCATAGATGTCCTAAAAATAATTTATAATAAGTTATTTTTTAAATAAATGTGCTTCCTTACAATCATATAAAAACAATTAATTTATATAAGATTATATTTTAAAATCTTCTTTTTTTTTCTTTTTTTTCATTTATTAATATTTAAAACTGTACAAAATAATATACAACAAGAAAATGTGTTGACAGTGAATACATATGGCATGTAAATAACTTGTGAAGACCTACTCACTAATAGCACTTCAATAAAATCTACACTAAAAGGTAGGTATCTACACTACTCTAGGCCATCTTCTTTTCAGACGCCTCGGGGGAATATCAGGGATGGAGGAGGAAGCAAGTTGGGAGACTAGTGGATTGGAGTGGTTATGGAGCTTACTATGGAAGGATAGGTATCTGGTTTGGGCTAAATCAGAAATATATGGAACATTAAAATCTTTATGGATAAGTTTATTGGTGACAAAGTAAGGAGCATTGAGGATTTTTCGAAGGATTTTGGATTGTAAGGATTGGATACAGGATGAATTAAAAGGTTTAGTAGAGCCCCAAAGCTCAACTCCGTACGTCCATATAGGTCTAATCACATTCAAGTAAATGAGTCTTTTGTAATTAATTGGGAGCTTTGAGAAATCTTAATATTATCATTTATTGTTTATTATGCCATTTGTCTCTATATATCTGTCATTTTTTAAACTATATTCTATAATTGAATCGATGGACTTGAATAATAAATGAAATCTCATAATTGAATTAGGATTCATAAAAAATAATTTAAGTATTTTTATTTAAAACTTAAGGCACTTCTATCCAGTAAGCCATGATGAGAAATCGATTTAGTATATCATTTTGTATCTTTTGTTAAATGTCTGATTATCAAGCAAAGACTTTCTGGTTTAATTAAAGAAAAAAAACCCAAGTTGGTAAATAGTTTCTTCTAGTTTCTTGAACATTATTATAATTTATTGGAACATATGTGTAAGATATTATAATACTATGTCCATAGTAAATCTGAAACTTTTAGCTAAGCAGTAGAGGATTTCATAAAAGCGTTGTGATAACCTCTTTTCTAGATTTTTTTTTCTCGCAAACTCCACAGCCATAGTGATCAGCTGATCAGTCTCCAAATGCCTACCTTATAAATAATAATTATACTGGAAGAGAACAGGCGGTACCCCTTGACCTGGGAGCTGCTTTCTGACCATCTATGGGAGTCGTTTGCACCAGCACTGACTCACGCCCTTTCTCTCCGTCGCTGCCCGCTTGCAAAGCATTTAAATATTTACTTCATTGTCTATTAATAACCATGCAAAATATTTGTCCGGACTTCCAAAATAATAGTACTTTGCATTAATTAATCAAACGAAAGAGTTAGATTCGAATATTGATGAAACATAGTTGTTTTTTTTTTAATTCACTTATATTCTTTGGACTAACCTTGCAATTAAAATTTCACACAATCGTCGGTATGATTATTTTGCTAATAAAGGATTTTCGATTCGTAGATATCTATCTATTGTTCTTCATTTATTATCCAACATTTAAAAACCTAAGGTGTATACATGTGCCTACAATGTTTAGAACACATACATAGTAGAATATTCATGAATAACTAAAAGTAGGAAACGCTCTTTAGTGTTCGTTCGCAAAACTACACAGTTAGACCTATTAATAGAAAATTAATTCGTTTTTTTTAAAAATCAATTTATTGAAATTTACAACTGTACAAGTATACGTCAAGTAAATGTGTTTAAAAAAAACGTTTACAATAACATGCCAAAACTTGAAAAGAACTACTCATCAGTAGCACTTCAGTAAAAAATAAAAAATCTACACAAGATCTCTGGGCCATCTTCTTTTCAGACGCCTCGGAGGATTATCGGGGATTGAGTGGGAAGCAAGTTGAGAAACTAGAGGATTTGAGTGGTTATGGAGCTTACTATGAAAGGATTGGTATCTATCTGGTTTGGGCTAAATCAGCAACATATGGAACTTCACCTATATGTAATGAATCGATGGACTTAAATAATAAATAAAATCTCATAATTGAATTAGGATTCATAAAAAATAATTTAAGATATATCAAGTTAACAGAGCTGGTATGAAAATTCATTGACAGTACAATTTCTGAAGTTGTCAAAGAAGTGACAGTATGTTAGTACTGACTGACATAACATCCCTGACCAATTTTTTTTTATCTTACTCTTAACATAAATGAATTGTAATTGTAGTAAATTAATCAATTTTTATCATTGTGTAATTGCAGAAAATTAATAAATTTTTATTTACAAGAATATTATCGTATGAGTAGTTTTTTACGAGTGAAAAACGTAGCTGCTTACGTTAAGAGAAGCCCAATCGCCTTAAAGCTTTCTAAAATCAAGTATTGCATAGAGTATTAGGCCGGAAAATGGATGAGGGCACAGGAGAATTTTGAAGGCTCCATGATGCAGAATCACGGGATTTTTATCCGGTGGATATAGCTCAGGTAAAATGTAGCGCAACGGTTACATTAGGTTTACGATGTCATTGAATTTAATAATAAACAAATTTCATAAAAGGTGATCAGTGATGAACCTTTGTGTAGACGTCCAAAGGGGTGTAGGGTTATGTTGGGGTAGAATTGAGGCTGGTATATGGTCTGAGATTGGTAGTATCGGTATCTAGTCTTCGGGTTCGCAATACTTTTTATCATTAATATTATTTTTAAGGTTTATATAAGTACACTATTTCATGAACTAAAGATAACGTTTATCAATTGTTAAAATTTAGTGTATTATAATTACGCAAAGAAAAATAGTTTTTCATTTTCAATAGAAAGAAGTACTGCATTAACAGTAAAAATTTCTTAGTGGTATAAGATTATTAAGACTCGAAAACGTTAGTGAAATATAATATCATAATAACAACATTGATTAAATTATTTCCAACCATCAAATAAAATTAAATAAGAAATAATATTTTTAAAAAATACAGCCGACCATCCATATATTTTTAGCGTTGTTCGATAATTCAAGACAGGTTTTTCTTATTCTAACTAATTTTTTACTATTTTTTTTTCTCTTCTTAGCTAATATGTCTCCTTATGAGAGGTTTAGATTATTTCTTAAGATATGAAACAATGAAACAGATGGCCTACTAGGATTAGTTTCAAGGAGCTTTTTGGCCTTAACCTAATGGTTACGAATCGATACCAACAAATCTAACAGGTTGCATAACTTTTAATACAAAGGAGTTTCAAGAATTCATTAAACTATTCTTTTTATTTACAAAGTTTAAATAGTTAAAAAAATGTTAGAACCATTGCTCGAAATCAATAGAACCATGATTCGAATACCCGTCACAATAAAACAACAATGAATAATGACACATATAAATCATTTAAAATATTTTTGTTTATTATCCATTGTCTGTACCATCTAGATTAGCTTCCTAATCGGTCAACTAACCTACTTTAATCAATTAGAAATAAAAAAAAAGAAACAATGATATTTTAAATGATTAATATCGTTACCCTTACTATTAATAAAAACCGATTATAAAATCGCACTTGATAAAATGTTGCACATTAAGAAAAAAAAGTAGATTGTTGTTAGACTCACCAAGATCAAAGCAACAGTTTTTCTTTTAAAACGTTTTACGTAAGAACAAATTGTTAGCTCATCCCTTGTTTATTTATTCTGCACAGTTTTGAATGAAAGTTTCGTTCATTTCTCACGAAAACTGAATATTATCTTTAATAATTTAAAAACGAACTTTTTTCTAGAGATCGTGTGAAATACATAAGATTAGACGCCATTGTAATTAATCTTTTTTCTGTGCTTAATCAACAAAAATAATTATCAATGTTAGTAAAGTTCTTGTAGCTTATAGTAGTTCATTAACATTTAAGTTATGAGAAAAAAATAATGGAGGCCTAAATATGGGTCCATTTAAGTAAAATATATTTGTTTTATAATTTTTTTTTAATGGGTTATTTACGAGTTATTTGGGGGTTTTTTTTAAAAAATTTTTATATTTATAGAAATAAATAATAACATTAATTTTTTAGTTTTGATCAAAATACAACGCAGCATTGATAATGTACGAATAGACCTCCTTACTTAGTGTAAAATAATAAATAAGTTGTTATAAATTTATGTTTTATGTCATAAATCACGCTCTAACAGAATGCTTCCCAAAATGGAATTATTAGAAAAATAGTAAAGGGGACGTCATTTGAAAAGAATTTTTTTAGAATTTTAGAAGAGCTTCAAGTACAGTCAATAACAAAAATCATTAACCTAATTAAAATTTGTATTCAAAATTACCGCTATCTGAGTACTTGCTGTACTTACTGGGGACCTACTCAAATAAAAGACCAACCATTTAATGTATAAATTAAATCGAAAATTTTTCAAATCGAAATTTTGTACACATTTCCTTAAATAATTTACATTACTAGGGAGAAACTAATTAAATAATAAATTATTAAATCTAATAAAACAAGAAAATAAGGTTTTTTTTAAAAGAAAAAATATTAGATAAATTATAGTTTTTGTTTTTTAATTATATCTGATGTCTTAAATAACACATTAGATATATCAGTTATTATAGAAATAACTCATGATGAAATGGTTGTGTATATATTTTCATTGTTGAATGTGCTATTTTTTTTCTTATATAATTTATTTCGAAATCACTAATATGTTGGTGTGTTATTAAGATACCAGACAATTGTTCCAATAGTTGTAAATTATCGTTATTGTTAGGATAAATGTCACAGAACGAGATATTCTTTTAATTTAATTTCCTTTAAAAATTCATAGATTGTATTACTAATGAAAGATACTGCATGGGGTTCTAGTCCTCAAGTGGTAGATAGTTACCCGCTATAAGTAATTCCTCACTACCTTAATTTCGGTTTTCTAGACCGGATCGCCCCGTGTTTATTTAATTAGGTAAGTAGTTATCCTCACGAATGTGTCGCGTCCTAGAACACTAACTGTCGTGTCTCCATCTTTCTCCTCGGAACATTTTTATTCTGCTTATTGCTTAAATTAACTTTATTATAACCTAACTTACTTAAATATCTCAACATAACAACACATTTCACTCGTTGAGCGACATTGTTCAGATGAGGTAATGCAGTTACCACGAACATTACTTAGTTCACTGAAGAGTCGTTAATTTCCCTAGTTCAGTGCTCAGTGTCCCTTATCACATCCTCACTTTCCAACTTCTACTTAATATTCTTTCTATTTTTTTTCTTTTCGGTGGTCTTATATTTTTCTATTGTTTGGACTTCTTTTACATATTACATGGGCATCTTGTATTACTCAATAATTATGAATGAAAATTTCTTATGAATAAAAAGAATGAATTTTAACATGACTCAGTTACGGTTTATTACAGTTTATTAGCAGGTTGCGGACTTGGTCAGTGGTAGCACATATAAAAAAAAAGTGAGCTGCCATGGCAACTATGATTAACCAAACATCCTTGGTTTAATCACGGCTGGCGTCGCTTTAAGATGAAAAAATAAATAAATAAAATTAAAAAAAAGGCTGTGTTATTGGCCGTTAATATCAATAAATTTTGAATTATACATTGAGTTATCAAAACCGTAAACAAGAACCCGGATAATCCAACCCATTATCAGAAAAATTTCCAAGTAGGAGTAACTAGGACGAAACTCTATTTAAGATTTTTATTTAAAGTAAAAGGTTTGAAAAAGAAATTACATATTTTATTGTATTAATTAATTACCGCATAACTAATAACAAGTAGCTATTTACCAAACTTATTATACTTTAGGGAATACATATAAAAAATATTTAAAACAAAACTTCTACGATCCTATATTTTTTTCGAATAAGTGTTTTTTTTAATCAAAACTACTGAGCTCGATTCGATCAATATTGGTAGTTTAGTAGTTATAGATAAAAAAGTTTAAAAAAACAATTATTATTTTAATTTTATTATAATATAATACGTGATAAAATAGACGATAAGTTTCATTAAAAACATTTAAACATTTTAAGCATAACAACAAGCAACATTATTATTAGTAAGCATTATTATTAGGAGACTGGCATTTTTTATAAAAAAATACATTGATGAAGACATTATTTTTAATATATCTTAAATTGTTATAAATAAGAATTATATGTATCACAATTAATTTATTTGGAGTCTAGAATGATAGAGAAACAAGTTATCAAAAATACTATCTTAATGATTCTATTTTTTTTATTAAGTATTAACATACATCACTTTTCTGCCTGTTATAATGCCTTTTTAGGATTGGCGCTGTTTAATACATCGAAAAAAAATCCTTGTTATTTGCGAAATATGTAGTTTTTTTTCGTATGTTTAACTGGCAGAAGACGTGTGCATATTCCAGAGGTGATGTGATTGTTGATACAGACACAGCGGACGGGACTGTAGAGGCCAGCGGTCAGAATTTCGGAGTCACGTGGGCCGCAAGGTTGCGAGGACAAGTCCCCATCAGCGGAAGTATTCCCCCTGCATGCCTAGCCTTATAAGTATATATATATATATATATATATATATATATATATATATATATATATATATGTATATGTATATATATACATAGTAATCAATGGATGGATAACTTCTCAATTCACTGTCTAATTCTTAAGAAATAATTAATAAAATTACTCTCTTTCTTAATTTCATTATCCAACAAAAAAATCTATTTAATTTTGTCATAAATATTTTTATACTTTTCATAATATTATAAAGGATTGTTCAAACTAAATTTACATTATTTTAAGAATTCATATGAATACTGATTGCCAAAATTGACTTAAAAATAATAAGACACCTTTGAGAGGATATAAGTGATTCTCTTACGATAATATCTATTATTTTTTTGCCTTTAATTATTTATTGATATTTACAACGGTATAAATTATATAAAAAAAGTAAATTTGAGGAAAATGATTACAATGACATGTCTAATTACTAGTAGCACCTCAATGGTTCTACATTATTAGGTCTCTTGACCATCTTCTTTTTCAACGCCTTGGAGGATTATCGGGAATAGAGTGTGAGGCAAGTTGGTAGACCAGTGGATTTGACTAGGTATGATGTTTACTATGAAAGGATATGCATCTTGTTTGTGCCAAATCAGCAACATATGGAACATTAAAATCTTATGGATTAATTTGTTTGTGACGTAATAAGGAGCATTGAGCATTTTACGAAGGGTTTTGGATTGTATGGTTGGGATACAAGAATAATAGGATCGTTTAGTAAAGCCCCAAAGCTCAACTCCGTATGTCTAAATGGTTCTAATTACTGCCATGTACATAAGTATTTTGTAACTTATTGGGAGCTTTGAACGCTTGTCTAGTAAATTTTGGGGTGGTCGGAAACGAAGAGCAGTTTCTTGTATTTTATGTTTGGCATGTGAAACGTATAATATCAATTTAAAAAATCCTACTTATTTTTTAATCTGTTCAATAACAGCAGCGGTTTGCACCAACAACTCTAAAAAATGCACAATTAAATCTCTAAAAAAAATAAATCAATTCTAGCGATGGATGGCTAGATAAACTAAATTGAGATAAGGTTTCTGGTTATTAGAAATTGTAACCAGATCTCTCAGCCATCATACCTTCCTGACACAATTTTGTGTTAAAAATTCAAGTGTTGGGTCCAAAACAAATCTACGACGTAATAAGAAAAATACTTTGAGTCTACGAATGAATAAAACTTTCTTTTATAAAGCTGAAAAATCATTTACCTGCAAAAAAAATTTCAAAAGAACGTCTGACTTTCTTATCCTGTGTCAATGTTAATGTTATAAATTAGATCTGCATAAATTGATTTTTTTTCTTAGAATAAGTAAAGTTTTAGAATATTTACCAAAACGCAATAATTTGTCATTTTTTATGTTGTTTATCGGTAATCCGCCACTTCTTTGGTCAATAAAAGGCATGGGTAAAAAGGCACGGGGTACCACTCAGTGGAGATTCCTCTTGATAGTTTTTATGACTATGATTAAAAATTAAAATTAATAATTTTGACTTTTGAGAAATTTTAACAAGATTTGATTTCGATAAATATTTTTAAAAATTAATTATTTCTACTTTGACTCAGATTTAATGATTATATAACGGAGCGGGAAGTGCATTGCCTGTTTGCATTTGATAAAACTTCATATATTTTTTTTGTGCTTACTTAGTGTAGATAAGATATAAAGAGGACCGGCAGCCGTAATTATTATTGGTCAATGATCACATTAACAGTTTTTTTTCGAAGGTTCTGATTTAACCTATTAAATCATATATTTAACATAGGTGATTATTTTCTTTTAGTTTTTATATTTATAAATTTAGTCTTAATTGTTATTATTAGATTGACGATCTGGCATACGTTTGTAAAATTTATTTAATTGTTACCTTTCAAGTTTTTTAAAAATTGGTTAATTTGAACCGTATTTATAAATCAATGCATCAGCGAACTAAACAGTTTTGTTAAATTGAAACAGCACTGTTGTTATGATTAGTGGGTGATGATGCTATTGGTGGTGGAGGCTGGGCACCACTAGTTACGTCATATGCTTCAAGTTAGTCATGTTCAATATCTTGATATAGATATGAATCGTGGTTAGGAAAGATTACGATTTTTCGAAAAGATTCGTCTGTGAGGTAGATAACAAACTTCCTCATCAAAGCATGATATTTTCAAAACATTTAAACAATTTAAAAAATAATATATTAATAGGTAACAATATAAAAATTATAGTGAATAAATTCCGAAAACAAGGAATATGTTAGTAGCGTATTAGTCTATATATTCTTTAAGTAATATTCTGGCCACTTTTTAAATTTGTTGTAAGAAACATAATATCAATCACTACTGACTAAAATCACAACCTTCTAAGATATATTCCCTCCTTAATTGAGCGATGTTGAACTTAATCACAGAAAAAATACAAATGTAAAAAGTTAAACAAACAAATACGACATAAAAGAAATCATGTATAAAATTAATCCAGCTTCAATATTTTCCAGTTATATAGAATATCGATTTTCCAGACCGCAAAGTTATTTTTATATTTAAAGATATCGTTTCAACCTGAACAAAAAAAAGAAAAAGTTCTAGATTACTGGAACCGTGTCTCCGACGCATATATGCTGATATTCATTCTACCTAATCAAGTTTTTAATTTTTAGTTTGTTTTTTTTTTTTTTGGTGGCCGGCCGAATCCGTTAGAGCAGTCCTGATTCTTCTTTGATTAATCCAAATTCCAAATTTCCTCAATAAATATTTATAAGTGATATTTATCCCGTCTTAGGTCTAAATCTTTAACAAAATCTTAATGAAGGAACTTATTCTGAAGGACGATGAACTTGGAGAATTGGCAAGCCTGTGGCAGTGCAGCCAAGGTTTGTATTAATAGTAGTCGGCTTCTATTACCAACCTGGGTCCTTCAAAAGGAGTAAGATATTTTGATTTAAAAATAGATCCCTATTTTGATTTAATTAATTTTATTTTTATATTGTTCGTTTGAAAATTTTTTTTTTTTCACTTTATCCACGAATTCCCGAATATTGCGAAAAAGCTAAACACTCAGGAAATATAAACAATCAACTGTAATCTGTAACACACGAGTTAAAATAAAGACATTTTCTTATTCACAATAAATATGTTCCATAATGATATTTTAACTTCAACGTAAATATTTGTGAGAATTAAAAAATCGGAAAATAATTCAAGTAAGACATAGAAATCGCTGGTGAAAAAGTATTGAAAAGGTCCGAATATTGATGGTCTATAATTCTGGTTGAAAATCCAGCCGTACTCATATATATATATATATATATATATATATATATATATATATATATATATATATATATATATATATATATATATATATATATGCTGCAAATACACATCAAAAGTATATAAGCATTCACATTTTATGCTTTTACATAAACGTGATATATATATATATATATATATATATAATATATATATATAACAGCATAAAAGTATGTTATATTCAGTCACAGAGAAATTTCTCGAAATGAATTTCTAAAATTGAAGTTCTTTCGAAAAAATATTAAATGATGTAATATTGTTATCATAAATCATTCTTAATTATATGTACCGGCATTAATTACTTTTAACTACAAATAATGTGAATGGCATTCTTATTGAAATAAACTAATTTTGTGCACCCAGCTCATAATTTTACAGTGCAACATGAAAATATCAGTCAATATCTTCCCACATTTATTTATTGTATCAATGATCTCGGAATCGAAAGCTGAATACCCTTGACATTAATTTAATGGATTAAACATTTATAAACTATTTAAAATTTAAAAAATGTTTAAATTTATTAACATTTATACAGAATAAGTTAAATTTTTGGAAATTCTATAAAAGAAATTTATCTAGAACTGAAACGAATGCACTGTATAAAAATTAGGCGTACAGCGTAATTTCTAGTCAGAATTTTAACAATGACAAAGATTTTTCGGAACTCTTCACTACGTTTTCATAAGCAATTTCTATGCATCATTTGAATTATTTCCCGATGTGCACAAACTCATAGATATTTACTTTGGAGTTTAAATTTAATCATGGAAAGCCCCACGTTCCATAATAATTGCACACTAATCGCTAAATACTCACTCAAAAAACTTCATAGTTTCAATGAGTTACTGACAGCCATCACTAATTCAATACTCTGTGGACAAGTGCCCATCCTTCTCTGCTTCCTGTATTGGGAAATATACGTTCAGTTCTCCGCTTTGCTCGTGTGAAATTTTCTACCACAGTTCTAATATTAAAAGTAAGTAATTAACTTATTTTATTAGACGAATAATGAGCATTAAAAATCTTCCATGAAAAGAACTAATTTAAGACAGCCGATGTTTTCTGCACAACCACTGATTTGTCGGCACTTACAACTACATCGCTGTCAGACAGAATAAATAGTGTTATCTGTAGCTTTAAATAGAGCTCTTAACTCTAATTGTCTGCTAAAAATGTTTTGTCTCTAGCGTTTATAGTTTATCTCGTCTTATAAAATCATGTCTAGTTATGTAAACTCCTAACACTCGTTTATATTATAACAATCCTAGTTACCTACAATAATTACTGAATCTTGTTGGACTTTTTGTTTGAAACGTACTTATTTTGCCTTCTGTTTTTTGTATATGCTAATTATTTTTGTCCTTCATTAAGATACATTGTGTGTTAAGTGGATGGGAAATTATCTAATCCCTCTTTATGTTTTGCTTAGTGTTGGTTTATTCTTCTCCGCCATTGTTTTATACTTTTTATGTACTTATCCGTGCAGTTAAATATATCTTCCTTATTATTTCTTCTAAATACTATTGTTTTAACATAAGGAAAGTGCTACTGAAAAGACCATTGTCGGGTGGTTTATTATGGGTTTATTGAATACAAGAAGTAGTTCATCGATAATCCAACTAGTAAAATCGGAAGAAAATTTTATAATCCTGAATATTTGTATGTGTGCTGTATTCTTTACTATATTCAGAAAACCGTTCCAGTAATACCACTTACTATTACTATCCGACTCAACTCAGCTATATTTTTTCCTTCAAGTTTTTTTTATTTATTTTTTTTTAAAAATAAATCAGTTTTATATATTACTTGTAAGAAATTAGATAATGTATTTACACAAATTTGTGATTTGGTAATGAACAGTAATGCCTGTCAATCACTCAATAAAGCAACTTATTTTTTCTATCCTGATATGAGATACCGAAAAGTATACCCAAATCATAAGTAAGATTTTATAACACTTACATAACATATTACAGTCACAATCGAAAAATAATGTAAGTATATGTATAGAAATCTTAAAAATAAAATTATAATTGGAATTTATAATCTGATTTTTAAAAAATACTTCGTTAGTACGAAACGACAGGACACAGTTCTTGCCTTAAATTTATCTTATCTCCTGTTACGTTGTTTGAAACATAAAAATTACTAATTACCTCATAAAATTATTAGAAACCATAAACCACTTTTACATTATGCATGACCCTTCTGCGGAATCTCACTGCGCTGCATATTTTTTATCTGAGCAAACCCTACCCGATAAATTTACAATATTTTATCATAATGTATTATCTTACTTCTGCATCATGATTTCTAACATTATATATGTTTTTTTGTTTCAGTGCAAGGGATGCTTGTACAAGAAGGCATCCTCACTCAAAGCATGTAAGTAAAATTAATTTTTTTAAACATAAGACTCCATGAGTTTATTGTTTTTGGTGTGCGCTCCGTAAAACCCTATCCACGTAAAATAGCTTGTATAAAGTTTCTAAGAACCAAACCAAACAACACAAAAAAAAATATACTTATATATTGTATCTTATTTGTTATTTGTATGTACCTGAATATATATAAATATTATATTCATTTAGTATAATTTTCTTTATTTGTGTTGTAACATTTATGACCGGTTCTAATCTTATTCCTCTAAGAAAACTATTATTAAAATTTCAATTGTTTATACATAGATTTGTTCATTTTAAGCAGTTTTTAGAAGAAGTTAACAAGGCGTTTGTGTGAACTGCCAGTAATGAACATTAAGTAATTACACCTATGACTGTTTACTAATCCTTCTTGTCAAGCTCTGCCATATTTGGCAATTAATTTCATCAACGAGCATACTTGAACAAAAAAATCCTATTTGAGATTAATTTTCCGTAATAATTTCGCCTCTTGCTTCAAATTGACAAACTTCAATCGCCTGCTTTTTACTACTGAAAATATTTCAGAAATCAGAAAACTATTATCGTCAAAATGACTAAATAATATAGTATTATAGATGTAGTTATTTAAATATAGATTAGGCTAAGAAAAACATTTTTATTTTCGTAACTAGCTGAGAGAAATCATATCAAATGGCATTCATGAACGCCAGAGCGAAAGTTATTAAGTGTCTATTGGTTTTGTAAATTAAAATTCAATAAAAAATTCTGCAAGTTGATTGAAAAATCTTACTTTTTTCTTAATCTCTTGTCGATAAATATTTATATATGGAATTATGCAATAAGTACTAACTGGTTAACCAATGGTTCATAAGTTGTTTTGTTTGGCTATTAATTTCAAAAAAAAATGACTTTAACCTGTATTCGCAGTATTATGTTTTAAAAAAGTTTGATTTAATATCAAATAACTGTCAGTACGTATGTTTGTGGACCTGCTCCCAAACAGATTGAGGTTATTTCCCCCCAGAACTATTTCTATGAAAGTTACCTCTTTATCAATTTATCAGTGTGTTCAATATCACTACTTTTAATTTTTTTTATAAATTATTCTGCTTTGCTTATTAAAAATATTAACTTCTTTTTTTTCTTCTGGACATCATTGACATTGTTAACAGTTAAGTCTCCAGTTCATCTCCTACTTGTTGCTTATTCATTCTACATTCAATACTATTCAATACTACACAGAATAAATTTGGTTGTTTACAGAGATGGAACTCCACCCGTTTTCGAGAGAGTTTTTTCTAATGCAAGATTTGCCCAAGGAGGCAATGCTTTATTTGAAGGGCGAGTTGTAGGACAGCCCAAACCTGTTGTATCATGGACTAGAAAGGGTGCTCCCTTATTAGGTGAGATTCAAGTTTAGAAATTTTGTTTGAAATAATAATAATATGTATAACCTATATAATGATTTATTTTAATCAGCATCAGCATGTATTCTTATGATACACTTTGAAAATTATCTTTTTCATTTTTGGTTGGTAGTAATATCTAAAATAGTTCCGATCATATCACAATTTTATTTTATTTTTTTATATTTTAACTTGTGAATAATCTGTTTTATTTTCTATGAAAAAAAAATTATTAATTTACATAAAGTTTTGTTCATCACTGTTTAATATCATTATTTTACATTTATTTTATTCTCATTATAGAATCTGCCAAATATAAGTTGAAGTATGAGGAACAAACAGGGAATGTTTCTCTACAGATCAACAATATTGGCCCAGGTGACGAGGGTGAATATACTTGCACAGCAAGGAATCAACTTGGCGAAGCTATTTGCTCTGTGTACATTCAACCAGAAGGTATAAATATTTTTATATTTTCCTCTTCATTTTTTCACAAATTTGAATTAAATTAAGAATTTAAAATAATAGAGAATTTATATATAAACTTGGATTCAGAGAAAATATAGCATAATTTTAGCTTAATATCCCATCGTATATTAAATGAATTGTTCTGTTTTTAGGATGTATGAGTCGGTACTAGTTAATCCTCATTTAATAACTATTTTTAAAACAATCGTTCTCTTATTAAATATTTAATATATGAGCTTATTAATCTTATTATTAATATCTATCGATTATCTTATTATCTTATTAATTAGTCTTATCTTCATTTGATTTCCTTTTATTTTCTTAAATTTGGTTAGAATCAAATTGAATCGTTAATGAGACATATAAATAATTGAGCTAATGTATCTTTGGAAAGTATGAGAGACTTTAGCTTTGTCAAAAAAAGTACATTTCTGTGTAACCTGGATTCAAATATATCTGAGAACAAAAGTTCGAAAACTTGAAGAAACACAGAAAATTAGCTGTTACTGGCCAGTTTCAGTACTTGCAATAATTATAAAAACTTGGATGTAGTCTGTCTTTATATTATAATCCACATACTTCTCAACTAGTAAATACTACGTTTTTGACATTCAGACTATTTAGTCTTTTTAGATAAAAACAATTATGATTAAAAAAAAAAAATGATTAAATATCTTTTTGCTCTGAATATTAAGTTTTCTTCCCAATATAATATAATTTTTGATAACTAATTAGTGCCTTCATTATAATTTAGACTATTCATATTAATTACCTGGATTGTATTTAAAGTTGTTTTTAATTTTTAGTTTATACCTCTAACCTGCAATGATTTCTAGACCCTTGACCACTCAATATATAGAAGAAAAAAGTTGTATATATATATATAATGATTAATTTTATCTGATATGTATAATTTTTTTTCAGTATATTCTATATAATGTATATGATTCTAGTGTGAGATTTATATGGGCTAGTTGTAATGTGTATATTTGAATTAGATAAATATTCTTATTCATAGTTTTTTTTTGTCAATCCCTGTTCATTTGTATTCTAGGTTTTGCTGTACCAGCCCACCAACAAGGAATACGACAAGAAATGACACAAATAAAACAAACGCAACAAACCTTGCAAGGGGGATATCAGCAAACGCAAACTACACAACGAACTCAACAAGTTCAGCAGACAATGCAGTACTCAAATGGATTTACAACCATTGAAGAAGTAGGCTTTACCTTTAATTGCTTAGATATATGTTATTTTATATTTCTTAGTCATCTATTGATTTTTTTTTCTAATAAATCTGCTGATGAATTTTTTTTTTAAACTTGGAACTATTAATTTTTCCTAGTAGATATTGTTCAAGTAACCATAATTGCTCTTTCAGGTTTACAATATTCTAAAATTTTAATTTTTATATTTACAGGACTTTAAAGTAGACACATTCGAATATAGGATATTACGTGAAGTATCATTCCGAGAATCGCTGACAAGACGATATGTTGGAGAAAGTGATGCAATCCTCGAAACGAGAATAGACCCTATGCTCGGGCCCCCGGCTCCTCCACAGGTCCAGACCAAACCGAGAAATTCAAAACAGACTGAAGGCGCTGATGTAGTGTTTACTGCAAAGGTTCCAGCGAATCCGAGACCCAGAGTATGTATTTGTGATATTTATAAAGATAGGAAAATATAATTAACAATCAACAACCACTATAAGAAAATATAAAATAGAAAATTTTCTTCTGGAAATTTATCTATATCTATATCTATATCTATCTATCAAAGATTTAAAATAGCATTTAGAAAAAGTGTTAGATATTTATTTAGGTCCCAGTTTTCAAAGCTTTGACCTCTAAAAATAGTTATTCTTGAAAACCTATCAAACCTGTACAATGTTATTTTAAATAGGTATAATCAACAATTAATTCTTTGCAGTTGTCTGCACTTTATTTCTTTTTCTCAGGAAATTTTCTCTTATCTGGATCATGAATTCCTAGCTCTATACCATGTTTACTTTTGCTAATATTTATCTTTACAGAATTCTTTTCTGATATCAAAGATTTAAAATAGCATTTAGAAAAAGTGTTAGATATTTATTTAGGTCCCAGTTTTCAAAGCTTTGACCTCTAAAAATAGTTATTCTTGAAAACCTATCAAACCTGTACAATGTTATTTTAAATAGGTATAATCAACAATTAATTCTTTGCAGTTGTCTGCAATTTATTTCTTTTTCTCAGGAAATTTTCTCTTATCTGGATCATGAATTCCTAGCTCTATACCATGTTTACTTTTGCTAATATTTATCTTTACAGAATTCTTTTCTGATATCAAAGATTTAAAATAGCATTTAGAAAAAGTGTTAGATATTTATTTAGGTCCCAGTTTTCAAAGCTTTGACCTCTAAAAATAGTTATTCTTGAAAACCTATCAAACCTGTACAATGTTATTTTAAATAGGTATAATCAACAATTAATTCTTTGCAGTTGTCTGCAATTTATTTCTTTTTCTCAGGAAATTTTCTCTTATCTGGATCATGAATTCCTAGCTCTATACCATGTTTACTTTTGCTAATATTTATCTTTACAGAATTCTTTTCTGATATCAAAGATTTAAAATAGCATTTAGAAAAAGTGTTAGATATTTATTTAGGTCCCAGTTTTCAAAGCTTTGACCTCTAAAAATAGTTATTCTTGAAAACCTATCAAACCTGTACAATGTTATTTTAAATAGGTATAATCAACAATTAATTCTTTGCAGTTGTCTGCAATTTATTTCTTTTTCTCAGGAAATTTTCTCTTATCTGGATCATGAATTCCTAGCTCTATACCATGTTTACTTTTGCTAATATTTATCTTTACAGAATTCTTTTCTGATATATCACTATATCATATTTATTTTAATTCTTTTTTTGTCTTATAGTTGACATGGTTCAAGAATGGAAAGAGAGTTGTTTCATCACAGAAACACCAAACGAGCTACACGAACCAACAAGCATCTTTAAAGATTAATCAAGTTTCTGCTCAAGATAGTGGACATTACACTCTTCTTGCAGAAAATCCTCAAGGTGATATGATTCATCTTTCTATGTAACTAAAAAATATTTGTTCTGGTATATAGCTATTAATATTTTAATAAAAATTATATAATTCAATAAAATCGATTATTTATATTAAATGTTTGTGACTTCTAATTTTTTTAAAAATTTATTTAGGATGTGTGGTGACTTCAGCATATTTAGCTGTAGAGCCATCCAGAACACAAGAACAGTTTTATGAAAGGTAGGTAAATTAAATTAAATCTATAGTTAGTTTTTCTTTTTCTTTTTTCAATTTAATAATTATACTAAATATTTAATGCACATAAGGCAAGCAGTTAAAATAAAATATCCATGTTTCAACTTTTTTCTTGGATCACTAACTTACAAAATTATGATTTTAATTAATTTCTTAATTATTTTTAACATTTTTAGAGAGATATCAAAGACTGAGGAAACTGTTGAGGGAAAAATGATAGCCCCGAATTTCGTGAGGGCATGTGCTGACAGAGATGTTACTGAAGGAAAAATGACAAGATTTGATTGTCGTGTCACAGGCCGACCATATCCTGAAGTGACTTGGTATATCAATGGACGCCAAGTTACTGATGATGCTACTCACAAGATATTAGTTAATGAATCAGGCAATCATGCACTCATGATTACAAATATATCGAGGTTAGACTCAGGAACAGTGACATGCATAGCAAAAAATAAAGCTGGAGAATCATCATTTGAGGTGAGACAAATTCATTTGTTTTTTTCTAGAACACTACTTATTTTCATTTCTGTAAATAATGTTATTAATGATAAGTAATAAGTTTAAATGTATTTTAAAATTTATTTCAGTGCAAATTAAATGTGATAGAGAAGGAACTTGTTGTTGCTCCTCAATTCGTTCAAAGATTTTCAGGAATCTCAATCAAAGAAGGAGACTCCTTTATGTTAACAGCCAGAGCTGTTGGCACACCTATTCCGAATATATCATGGCAGAAGGTAATTATAATTAAAAATTAAAGTTATTTATTTATTGATATTATTATGTATAGTATAGTGTAAACTATACATAATAGCTAAATTTAAAAAAATATTATTTACTTTCTATATCATGAATTTCAATAATATTGGCATTTTTCCTTTATTTTTAATGTTATATTTTTGTATAACATTGCTTTATACAAAGTTGTAGTGTGAATTATGTTGAATTGAAAACAGGCATAAATATATTCTTATCTATTTGTTATCCAAATAGGACGGCATTCCAGTTACAAGCAGTGCTGGTTTGAGGATCACCGTGGATGGTGGTAGCAGCTCTTTAGAAGTGCTTGATGCAAAAACAACAGATGCAGGTTGGTACCAGTGTACTGCCCAAAATATGGCTGGATCAACAGCGACTCGAGCTAGAGTCCATGTCCAAAAAATTATCAAGCAAGACACAAGTCAGCCCTCAAGGCTCCACCTACCAACGCCAACGACCGTTATCCAGCCTGAGTAAGTTTTTAAATTTAACAATTGTAATTTTTATTCCACTGAAACTTTTTTTTTTTTTTTTAAACTTGGTTTACCGTTTCAAAGAATGAACTATAATTATTTTGATTCAATAGTTCTCTTCTCTTAGTTAAGTTTTTTATTCACTTATTGACTAGGTTATACTGTACAAAATTAACATTAAATTTTATAAAATCAATTTCTAAAACACTATAATTTAAAATCTTAAATAATTTAAATTCAAATCTTATTAACAAGAAGAAACAACAATGTTTCACTTGAAACAATTAAGAAATACAGCAATAAATTACTGATTAAGGGTGAGGGAGGTGAGAGGATGGTTGATTTTTGGAATCACAAGAACATTATCCGTTTGGAAAATTTCGTATAAAATACTGGTTGAATGTTTGTTAAATATGTTACTTTGTATCTGTAATACTCTTTTTGTAAAATTTAGTAGTTTTATCATGTCCATAAATAACTTAATTTATCAAATTAAAGAACTTAAAAGAATCAATTGATTCCATTCTTGAATAAAAAGCTGATCTTATACCATTTGAATTCCATTTGTTTATTGTTTTATGGGCTGATTTTATTTAGAAGAAATTAAACCTGGACATGAAAAATTCTTTCTGAATTTCTTTTACTGTCATAACCTAAACTAAGAATAATATTGTAATTAGAATATCTATTGTTAGATTGCTTTTATAATATATAAATTACATATTTCAGCCAGTAATTTTATTAATAAAATATCTTAGTGATATAAAAATAAATATTTCTTAATTTTTTTTAAGATTATTTTCTTTCACTTTTATAATTGTATATTTACCTATTCTTTATAGACCTGCTCCAGAACCAGAGATCATCTATCTGCGCCATGTTGAACGCGCTGCCCCAAAGGCACCACGCCATGAGGAAGAGAGGCGCTACCCACCTCCCCAGTTTATAATCCCATTGACTGATGCTACCCAGGTAGAGGGAAGTAGAATACACTTAGAAGCAAGAGTAGAACCTGTAGGAGACCCAACGATGAATGTTGATTGGTATCACAATGGAAGGCCTCTACCTGCAAGTATGTAATCCATTATTAATCATCATTAACCATTAATTTAATTAATTTTGTAAATATTGAATAAATTATAATGAATTTACTTTTTTCTTAATGAAATTCTACTGATTATTTTATTATTTATACTGTTGATATATGACTTTGATAGCTGTACTACTTAACTTTCTTGTTGGCTACTATTAAACAGTCAAATTATTTATTTTAGAATATAACTACATATAACCAAAACTGGATGAATATTTTTTTACTTTTATCTCAAGAATATTGGTGTAGACATTTATAACCTTCAAAATCAATGCAATTTTTGCAATTTTATTTTTGTCACTTTTTGCATTTTTCTCGCTTTTCAATGTACCTCCCTTCTTGAGATGGGCATAAATTTTCAACTTCAAGAATATTTAATATTTTCCAAGTTATATTGATCATCTGATCTTTATGTGGTGAATCTTCCTTTTATCAATTCATCAAAAGTAAAGTCTTGATATTTCAAGATAAATGGGATCATGAATCATGACCACATCAAACCATTGAAAAATCGGTCTATCTAAATTTAAGGGGAGAAATATGATAAAGGGATGATTGAATTTAAACTTTATTAAAACAAAGTATTTACTGAGCAGATTTACAAAAAACAACTTAGAAGTCAAGTTAATTACTACCTTAACAGAGACAATCTTTTCAATACCTCCATCTTTTGATTAGTTAATTTATTTAATTACATTCACATCTGATAGATGTTGAATGGATGCAAAGAATTAAGTATTTAATGCAACAGTATTTTGTAATACTACTATTAACTAATTCTACATTTTCAGGTTCACGACTTACGACAACCTTCAGATTTGGATTTATTGCCTTAGACCTCCTCAGTGTTGTAGCTGAAGATGCTGGAGAGTACACTTGTGTTGTACAGTCAAGTACTGGCCATGTTCAGTCCACTTCTAAAGTGACTATTACAAGTATGTTTACCTTAAAAATAATTTCTGATAAAATTTTATTTGATTGTATCATATATAGTTGTAATAATCATCAGGAAAAAAAAAACTGACCAGGTAAATTAATTCTGTATTTAAAAATTACTGCAATAGATTAAAATCAAAATTTGCTTTGTTAATGTTTTTTTATGGATGTTCATTAGCTTGAAAAATGTAAGATAAAAATCATCATATCTATAAATTTTGCACGATCAAATCAATTGGAAATCTATCTAAGTTTAATTAGTTGATATTTTGAAGTTTATATTTTCATTTCATTTCTATTCATTTATTCTTTTTTTTTTGTTTTCTTCTTTGCATCTTATGGGAAATTTTATGGTCAGCTTATATTCAATTATTTTCTTTTATAAATTTAAGCTATCTCTCTCCCAACTAAAAAAATTCTATAGTTGGTTAGATAAAAATAAATGAGAAAAAATTAAGCAATTGTAAAAATATAGATAAATTATTCTGTCCTCTTCAAAGCAATACCTTTTATTTCCTTTCAGGCCGTGCCAGCATAGAAGCTAAGTCTCAATATCCTGAAAGTCTTGAATACATTCGACAACTTGAAGATTATTCCAAGTATCAAAGATCAGAATCAATTGAAGAAACAACATCAGCTAGGCCAGTGTTCATCAGGCCTCTACGTGATCTTGGCCAGACTCAGGAAGGCCGTAATGCACACTTTGAGGGTCAAATAACTCCAGTTTCTGATCCTACGATGAGGGTTGATTGGTTCAAAGATGGAAAACCAATTACTGCTAGTTCAAGAATAACTACTATTTTCAATTTTGGATATGTATCTCTTAATATCCTTCATCTCCGATCTGAAGATTCTGGTATATATACTGTTCGAGCTGTCAACAGGTGGGGAGAAGCAGTATCACAATCTTCTCTTATTGTTATAGGTGAGAAAGACATTTTTATAAAAAAATTATGAAGTATTTATCGGTCACTTGAGGTATGCATGATGGTATAGAAGGATCAATCCTAATTGTCTTTATCGGTCTTAATCCAACATATTTTTGTTTTCTATCTCATCATAAAGAAAATTTGTTTATTCAAATTATTATCTATCAACTTCATTTTGTCTTATGTTTCTTATTGTATTATTATTAACCAATTCCGATGTTTTCTAGTAAGCAGAGTATGTACCTTTGCTAACTTTAATGCCAATAATTAGTAAACTGACAAGTCTTACAAAATTTTACCAGATCTTAATACAATTTTATTTTTATTTTTTATAACAACAGATCTTAAATAGAGGGTATGTTCAACATTCATAACACTTTCTGTTAATATATAGAAATTCAACCCACTTTCCTTTGAAGCATCTGTTAAAATTTTTAAGATATCTGTAAGAATGTCCCTTAGAAGTCTAAATATATTTTATAGTAATACAATGATTTAATATTAATGTAATATGGTAATGCTGAGAGTGTTTTATTATTATTTTATAATTTACAGCCAGGAGCAGTGTCACAAGTGAACTTGGCATTCCTGAACAACAGCGATATATTGAGTCTGTTGAAGCCCTGGAAGGTTATCTCAGCTCATCCCATAGAACACAACCAGAACCTCCTGAAAGCACCCAACCTCCTGTTTTCCAAAGTCCAATCAAAGACCAAGGTGTAAGAGAAGGAGGATTTGCGCACTTTGAAGCTAGGCTTGAACCTGTAGGTGATTCTACCTTAAAAGTAGAATGGTTGAAAGATGGAAGACCAGTTGAAGCCAGTAAGTTATGCAATGAGTATTATTATTATTATTATTATTATTAGTTATTAATATTTAAATTATTTTTATGAAAAAACCATGAAAATAAAAAAAGCAAATAAATTTCTTAACAAGTTCAATGTTTTATAATTTTTATTTGTTTGGCAGGCTCTCGTATCACAACATTCTTCAACTTTGGCTATGTTGCTCTTACAATTAAATCTGTTGCTGCTCATGATGCTGGAAAATACACATGCCGTGCTTATAATATGCTAGGAGAAGCAACAACATCAGCTATCTTAAATGTAATATCCAAACAAGACTCAGTTGTTTTTGATAGCCAGCATGCTTCAAGTCTTCAGAAAATACAGCATCTAGAAGATTCAAGGTAAGGTAGTTACATATAGATTTTGGCCTTTGATTGAATTAACTATAAATGCTACATATATTTAATGTGTGTGAATAGCCGATACATGAAATCTAAACAAGAGGAAGTAACTGTTACGCAAAAACCAAGGTTTTTGGGTCCATTGAAGGGTACAAACAAAATCGTTGAAGGCCAACGTGCCCATTTTGAAGCAAGAGTAGAACCACTGTCTGATACAACAATGAGGGTAATTATTACACACTATCTCAGAGTTGCAATTATTTCTCATATCTAAAAGATTATTAAACAGATTTATAATTTATGTTTCAGATTGAATGGTATTTTAATGGTAAAATTCTTCAAACTGCTAATAGAATTCAGACATATCATGATTTCGGTTATGTAGCCCTAGACATTATGAGTGTAAGGGCTGAAGATGCTGGCACATACACGGTTGTTGCCAGAAATGCATTAGGAGAAGCTCAGCTATCAGCTACCATGCAAGTAGAAAGTAAGCATTTTTTAAATTTTATCCATAACTATTAATTACGAACTTTGATACCTTAGTATTTTTTAAAAATAAAACCAACTTAAAATTAAAAATATAAATAACATCATGTTTATAATTTGTTTCAGCCCGATCTGGAATCGATACTCGAAGCATGCATCATGGTGCTTATGATAAGACAAAACATATGGAAGAAAGAACCCATATTGAACCTCAGTATAATATAGAAGAGATCTCAAAATCACGTCCTATTTTCGTTCAACCCCTTTCAGATATTGCACCACTTTCTGAGGGAAAGAATGTACATTTAGAATGTAGATTGGAACCAATGGGAGATCCAACAATGAGAGTAGAATGGTTTCTTAATGGCAAACCCATCACTGTTGGTAAGTTCAGAATATCCAAATTTTATATTTTAAAATTACTGTTCTTATGTTAGTGTATTCATTTTTATTTTTTTTATGTGACTGAGATATTCATGTATGTGTAGGTTGTGATAATCCTTTACTTAGGTATTATATTTGTCTATAGTTATTACATTACTACGGACATTATACATTAATTTTAATTTTTTTGCATGTATTGTATAAATTTCCAAATGTGTTCATAATTTTACTTTAGACTAATGAATTTCTCTCTGGTTTGGTAAACTCTTCATTGTTCCACAAAATCTTGGTTTAATACCATATTGATTTTATGGAAAAATTATTAATGATAATTATTTTAATTTTAGGTTCACGATTCCGTACATATTATGATTTTGGCTATGTTGCATTGGATATTATTCATGTAACATCTCTTGACGCTGGAGAATACACTGTTAGAGCCACCAACCATCTTGGTTCTGCTCATACTTCTTCATGTGTTCGAGTTAGTATTTATTTTGAGCAGTTTTTAGTATTTATATTTATTTCAAAAAGTATACTTTGATGAAAATTTAAATGCTAACATTTTACATATTATAATATTATCTGAATTTTCAGGTAATGAGCAGGTCTGATATTTTAACTGAGACTCAGAATGAATCATCATTAGAACAGATTGAACTTCTTGAATCTCGTGGCAGAAGGACTGAACGAGAGGAGGCAGTAATCGCTGCTCCCCCAGTTTTCACCCGCCCCTTACATAATATAGAAACTCTTGAAGGGACCAATGTTCATCTTGAATGCCGTCTTCAGCCAGTTGGTGATTCTACTATGAGAGTAGATTGGCTTGTCAATGGCAAACCAGTTCGTGTCGGACATAGGTGATTAGTTAAAGATTTTACTTATAATTAGAGACCGGATTTTTGTGCAGTAAAAAAACAAAAAATGTGCAGTAAAAAACTCAAAACATGCAAAATCGTGCAGTAAAAAACTCAAAACGTGAATTTAAAAACTTAATACACGCAGAAATCCATTTATTTACGCAAATATGCAAAACTTAACCAGCCTTGAACAAACCTAAGGACATTTCGACAAACGTTTAGTTTTATTGTTAGTTCAATCTGAAATACTATAGAATTTGGGAAAAAGGGAGATGAAAAAAATTGTTAATTAAAAGAAATATAAAATTTCCTTTTATGTGGAAACAAAATATAATTAAATGTTTTATTTTGAAAAATAAATTATTTTTTAAACGTTTTGTGAAAATGTACATATTATAAATTTCAAAATATTTCTCAGTAAAATTATGCCGCCTGTCACTAATAATGTTCTTTAGCAAAGAAAAGGGACGTTCAACATCTATGGACGTAATAGAACAATTTTTGTAGCATGCGATTGTGGATGGATCCACATTATCAGCTTCTATTTCCTTTCCGTTGATACAATAATTTAATTTTTTTTAACGAATGTAGCTCAAATCTCAAAGATTTACTCGAATTTTGAAAATAAACATCTTCCCTTTTCATTTTCAATTCGTTTTAAGCTTTCTTCGAGAGTTTCAAACAAATATCAGCTCTGGATATTCATTGGTCCATTGTTTCAATTTTGTAAAAACACTCGAGGACATTTTTGGCATTTTCAAAGTCGATAGTTTAAAATCTTAAAACAACTAGCCCTTTGTGCTAAATCAGAAGCGAGGAGTAAAATTTTCTGAAGAAACGTCTTACAATTAGTTCTAGGAAGTACGTGGATCCTGTTTGCCTAAATCTTCAAAGCTCCACAATTCACTAATTCAATACGATCATTTAAAAGTAGTAGGTTACAAATACATTTGATTTAAGCGACTTTTTACTTTCAATTTAAAACTAATTAACCTATTTAATATAAATAACTGTTATAAATGTTGCCTAATAATCGTAAGTAAAATTTTTAAAAAATAAATGGTCAAGTGAATAAAATTAAACGTATTTTGTTCAATTGTGCAATTTCGTGCAGTAAAACCCAAATTCGTGCAACTAAGCTCAAAAAGTCAAATTTGTGCAATTTCGTGCAAAATGAAATTTAAGAATAAGAATCCTTATTATATAAATGAGATAACTGCTTAGAGAGCGCTAAACCAAAGCGAACTAAATGTGCAATAACACAGAGATCCGGTCTCTACTTATAATATATTAACACTAATATGTTACTGAAATGCTGACTGATAAATATTTAGAAAAAAAATTAATAAACAAATCCAAAGAAATATTTAATATTTAAATAAGTGCTGATTGTTTTTGGTACTTTGTTCAATTTTTGGAGTATTTAAAGTATTTAATTTAAAGAAATAATTGAGAATTGGATATCTATAACAAGCTAAGAGATAGAAAAATATTATTTAGAGCCAAAGACCAAACTAATTGCTGTCGCCAACATCATGTAGAGCAATAAAAGTGCTACAACCATAATAAACCAAACAATACTGGAAAGATGGCCTAAGATGAATCTGCTGGTCGAATGATTTAGCAAATAAATGTTTTGGCACTTATCCCGTTATTGATGTCCAGTCTTCAATTTAGGAAGCAAATATTAGATTTGATATCATAGCTTGGTATCATTGTCATAATTGTATATATTCACATCCCTATATCACAAATCTTCATGGATTTGTACTATTCTGATTTCAGATTCCGACCAGCCTATGATTTTGACTATGTTGCCCTTGATTTGCTCTCTGTATACCCTGAAGATTCAGGTGTCTACACATGCATAGCCAGGAACCACTTAGGAGAGGCTGTGACCTCTTCATCAGTTAGAGTTATTGGTAAATATTTTATGATGACATTTTAGCTCATGCATCTTCAATATTTGATTCTAATCACTATTTATCCATTATTGCAGCTAAAAAAGATCTTCTACTAGAATCACAGCACCCAGGAGGGCTTGAGAAGATCCAATATTTGGAAGATTCTTCTCGCTATAAAAGAGCAGATGTTGTTGATGAAGTAGTAACAATCAGACCTAAGTTCATCACAAAACCAAAATCCGTTGAAGGCCTGAGGGAAGGTGGGCATGCCCACTTTGAATGTAAATTAGAACCAGTTACTGATTCAAACCTAAAAGTCGAATGGTTCAAAAATGGCAGACCTATCATTGTTGGTTAGTTATTTTTTAATGTACTGTTTATGAACTAAATAAATAAAATAATCAGAAACATTATCATTATTTTATTATTTTAATTCTAGGACATAGATTCCGTCCAATTCATGACTTTGGCTATGTGGCTCTCGATATCATCGACACAATTGCTGAAGACTCCGGTATTTACACATGCCGTGCCACCAACTTATTAGGAACTGATGAAACTTCTTGCTCATTAAAGTGTCTAAGTTAGTATAATACTACTTACATTTGTTAATAATAAATAAGTTACTAAGCAGCATTAATTTAGTGAATGTCTTGGTTTAGGATCTTCGCAAATCGTAACAACAACTCAGAATGAAGCAGGTTTAGAACAGATTCAATACCTTGAAGATAGGAGCAAATATCAGAGAAAGGATGAAATAGAAGAGACCACACGACAGGCACCTGTCTTTACAACTTCACTCAAACAATGCGATATTCGAGAAGGCCAAAGAGCCCACTTTGAATGCCGTCTTATTCCTGTTTCTGACAACACCATGAAAGTAGAATGGTTCCACAATGGACAGCCTGTTAAATCAGGTTATTATCATTTTTGAGTTAAAATTCTGTGTTAAATAATAAGATTCATATTTATTACTCTTCTCAATCATTTCTGATTTAGGTTCACGATTTACTGAAACAAATAACTTTGGTTTTGTTGCTCTTGATATCCTTCATTGTTTGCCTGAAGATTCAGGAACGTACACTTGCAGAGCTAAAAATATCAATGGAGAAGCAGTCACATCGTCAAATCTCAATGTTCAATGTAACAATCTCTTTAGTTACTTTTTTTTTTTTTTTTTTTTTTTGTTTAATCGATAAAAAGCAGCATATTGTAAAAGAAACCTTTATTTTATCTTAGCTCGAAAATCAATATACCTTGAGTCACAACATGAAGCTGCTCTAAGTCGCCTCAATCAATTTGAGACTAGAGAATACCATGGCCCAAGTGCACCTGAAGAAGCACCAAGCCAACCACCTGTATTTACTCAACCGTGCCGTGATCAAAGGCTTGCTGAAGGAGCTAGTGCTCATTTTGAAGCAAGGCTCATCCCTGTTGGAGACGCTAGGCTAAAAGTTGAATGGCTAAGAAATGGTGTTCCCATTCAGGCCTGTAAGTACTCCTTAAGCCCAAGAACTATGATTTATATTCTGTTAAAATATTATTAGTTTCTATATTAAGTAATTGTATGTATTACTAAAATATTGTTAATTTCTAGCTAACCGCATTACCACCATGCATGACTTTGGGTATGTTGCCCTTAATATGAAACATGTTTATCCAGAAGATTCAGGTACATATACCTGCAGAGCTGTCAATGATCTTGGACAAGCTGTAACATCAGCTACACTTCTCGTTCAATGTAAGCATAGTTTATCTGATAAAATATCTGTTCAAACAGACAGCTTAGTTCTAATAATTATCTATTTTAGCTAAAGCTTCACTACTCACTGAAAGTCAGCATGAAGCTGCTCTGCAAAAACTACAAGCTCTTGAAGATTCGTCTAAATACAGGCGAACCGAAGAGGCAGAAATTATTGTCACCCAGAAACCAAGTTTCAGTGTTCAGCTCAATGGTCCTACTTCTCTAATGGAAGGACAGAGTGCTCATTATGAATGTAGAGTTGAACCTTATCCAGATGCCAATCTTAAAGTAGAATGGTTCCACAATGGAAAACCACTGCAAACAGGTATGATAGATAATATGTATATATTAGAATATGTTAGCATATAAGAACATTATTATGCGAATATAATTTATTTTATTTTAAAAAAAAGAAAAAAATGTGTTGGCTAGAGTTGCCTTTACTTGGCACTTTGAGTAACTTAATAAGTAACTGATTAAAAAAATAAAATAAAAAATTCACTATTTAAATTGGAATTAAGGTTAATGATTCTTGACTATATTATTATTACCACATTATTATTACAGGCCACCGATTCCGTACAGCCTTTGATTTTGGATTTGCAACACTTGATATTCTGACAGTTTATGAAGAAGATAAAGGAGAATATACTTGCAGGGCAACAAATAAACTTGGACAGGCTGTTTCTTCAGTTAAACTCAATGTCCAATGTGAGTATAAGAATGTGTATCAATTATTTTGTAATTGCATGTTATGAAAGTGATATTGCAAAGATTCCTTTCATTTTATCGTGGTTATATTTGAAACATTGTATACTAGTAAAAATGGATTGTTGCTTTACTGCGCCCTGACCATTGATTTACTCATGAGATATTGATAGTTATGTCATATTTTTAGCTAAAGCTTCAATTATAAGAGACACTCAACACAGGGAAGCACTTCAAAAGATTCAGTACCTTGAAGATGACTCACGCTATAAACGAACAACTGATGAGGAAGTTACAGTCCATGAAAGACCAGAGTTTGGTAGACCACTGAAGAACATTGAACATTTGCCAGAAGGTAGAATGGCTCATATAGAAGCAACTCTTACTCCAGTCAATGATCCAACAATGAAAGTTGAATGGTTTAGAAATGGAAGACCAATACCACAAGGTGAGATTTCTTTATCTTTCAATATTCAAATATTAAACTATTTATCGTTTTGTGATTTATTTTTATTTAAATAAAAGGTGTTCCATTATTGATTATTTTTTATTACTATTGATCAGTAATTTATAAGCTTTCATAAAATTACATCATCTTTTTTTAGGTAAAACTAATGTCCACTTAATTTTTAATTATTTAATTTTTTTTTTTAATAGGGCATAGATTCAAGACAACTTATGATTTTGGCTTTGTTGCGTTAGACATTTTATATGCATATGCAGAAGACTCTGGTACTTACATGTGTAAAGCCAGAAACATTGCTGGTGAAGCTGTTACAACATGCTCAATCCAAGTTGACTGTAAGTTATCTTTCATATTTCAAGGAATCAGATGATAGTAAAAATTTTTACAAAACTACATATGTTAGCATTATTCTAACTTCCTTTAAAATTCATGCACTAAATCAAATTTCTAGAATTTGTTTTATATGATCACAAGGAATTTGACTTTCCCTTCCGCGTTTTTTCTTGACAAAAGATAATTCAGGAAAAGTAGTGTTATGAAAGCAATCGTATTTAAATAATTTGATTGATTATATTTCTCTTTTGAAAAATGAATTAAGCTATTGTGTAACTTAATTAAAGATTCATTTTTTTTTTCCACCATGAAATGAAGGCAGACCATTTCTTATAAATTTGGGGTGTGTTTGGAAATGGGCAAGGTAAATAGATTGTACATAGTTTTATTTATTCCCACTTTAAGTTTCCACTATTTTATAATAACATTGATTTTAATTATATTGACACCTTTATAATGACAACCCTCAATGTAGGACAAAAATTAACCAAAACGATGAAACAACACAATGAAAGATTTCTTTTATTCATCCTCGAATCATCCCAAAGAAATATAACTTTTTTTTTTTGGAGTTGGAATTATAAGCACTTTTTATTTTATTTTTGCCTTAATATATGTAAATAATAAAGAACATATGTACTGCTTTGGAAACTAAAATCTCATGTGATTTAATATGAATCTTTATATTTCATATTTTCGTAAAATGGGTTGAATAAGTTTGGCGGGGTTTCTAAATTATTATGTTGATATGAAAACTTACTGTTCCATGCACGATAAACAAGAGTGTTTAGTTACTAAACCTGATCAGTTGTAATGGGTCGCACAAAGAAAGGTAGGAGGGGAGGAAGAAAACAAAAAAAGAAGAATGTTGATGTCCCACTTTGTAGTGAACAAGGAGTTGTTGGAATCTCAGCAAGTACTTCTTCATTACTTTTTTAATAATTAGACTGTGGATGAATTATCTTTCTTTGCTTCTTACCAAACATTTAAAATATTTTTCAGCTTATTACAGTTGTTTTGTGAGACTTCCAGAAATTATCCATATTTCGTGTTTGCATTATAAAATCTGTCCTAAGGTGATTAGTTCATTTGTGCATAAGTATATTAAAGCATTTTGTAATGGAAAGAACGATAAGATCAGAGCAGTATCAATAAATGGAGTCAAGTACCAACAATTCTTAGGTCAGATTATAAGTTATATAGAATCTAGAAAAAAAAACGTAAAATGTTTTGGGAGTTTAACAGTTAAATTTTGTGTTTATACATACCCGTCTTGTACATTCCAGTCTTATTTAAAATGCAATATCTTTGAATTTAATTAAATTTGCCTAAATTTTTCGTAGCTCTTAATTTTGAATACAATGTTCTTTTGCTAAATATACAAATTATATGTGACTTGTATTTATACCCAGAGTAGTTGAAACATTGCAAGCTTTAACAGAGTCAATCACTGTAGTACTGTGACTATGAGAATACACAGAAAGTCTCTATGATTGATTTAGACTTTGAACAATTGGCTTGTTAGTTGAGCAGTTTGTTTCCATCCACCACTCATCTTCCACCTCCCCTTTATCGGGTTATTTCTAGGACCTTGATTTGAAAATAATATTGATTTTTCTCTAATTAAGTATGAATTTTAAGATTTGATGGTGAAGTGATGAAATTTTTAGGAAGCCCTATTACTAACAAACCTAAATTTAATGTTCATTAAGGATTTTATGAAATATTTATAAGAATACTCTACTTTCAACTCTATTTTTCAACCAACAATTAACATTTCTCTACCAAAAAAATTCTCATTAAACCTTTGATATGGCACTTCCAAGTAGTAAAGGCGCTGAGGAACAACATTTGGCATGATTCTTCAATTCAGTTGAAAGCATTTTTTTTCTTTCATAAGTTTGAACAAGAATTAATAATTTTGTCTATGTTTATTTTTTGTCATTTGTCAAAGAGTAATTCAAATAAACTGTGACATTGTTCAGTTGCTTTGTTTGAACTTCAATTTTTGTGGATACAATATGTTTTCTTATTATTGAATTTAATGTACTTATTTACTTCTAATATATTAGGTAGGGCTAAGTTAAATACACACCAAGTGATTTTAAATTATCAGTAGTTGTATTAGAAATTTATCCAAACGCTTGTAAAATGCTACAAAGAGAATAAGAGAATATGTCTGTGTTTTGGCTCTATAAAATTGAAGGACTCTTTAATATATTAATTTATATTAGTATTCTAGTCAATACAGTTCACTTTTCTTTGAAATTGTGAAATCTGTAATTCTTGCACTCCATTTTCCCAAAACATTTCTTGGTTTATTGTTATTGGTAGGTAGTGGTAGTAGGTTTTAATTACTCTGTAAACATTTTTTTTTATTATTATTTTTTAATTGCCATATGAATTTTGGGTTAGGAAACACTGATTTGAAACCTTTTGTAGTCTTGATGACCATAGTAAGATTAATCGAGATTATTTTACTTTGAAGGTTTACAAGGGAAGTCAAATATGGATTTTAGATTGGTGTATTATTATCTCTGAAGTTGTTGTGTTAAGAGGGTCAAGATTTTTATTATGTAAAAATAGTTAACTGTGGATCAAACTAGGTGATAGTTAAAGGTGTTATCTAGATTAAACACTGTAAAGAATCAGTTAATATACTTTTGGGATATAAAATATTATATAAGGAGAAAAAATTACATTGTATTTTTCTCATTATGAAATATATTCCACAGCTAAAGAAGGACTACAGCTTGATACCCTTGATGAACAAAGACTTAGGAAAATTAAAGAACTTGAACACTATGAAAGACCAAGACAGGAGGAAGTTGAACCTATTCCCCAGAAACCTGTTTTCATTACTCCACTCAACAGGTAATTACATATATTTCCTCAATTTCCTAAAATAGTTCATAATACCATTACTTATCAAAATTTAAATATTTTTTAGCCATGTTTTGTTTACAATTTTAGAACTTATTTCTACCTAAACTTTATGTTAAATCCAACAATCATTTTTAATAGTGTACTCTCAAGAATATGTTTGTTAACAGCCTTGAAAATCTTAAAGAAGGAGACCACGCACACTTGGAATGTCGTGTTGAACCAATTTCAGATGCCAATTTGAGAATTGAATGGTTTGTCAATGGCAAGGCTATTAAGACTGGCCATCGTTTTAGAACAACTCATGATTTTGGTTATGTTGCTCTGGATATCTTATATGTATATGCTGAAGATTCTGGAACATATATGTGCAAAGCCACAAATCTCATGGGAGAGGCAGTCAATACTTCAACAATTAAAGTTCAATGTAAATATTATATATCTTAATCGCATTATTTATTTTTTATCTGAATCTTATTTTGTCTTGTCCATTGATAAAATGTAGTAAGTTAATTAAAAAAAGTTTAACTCCTCATTTATTGTTATTTACAGCTCGGCATAACATTCTATTAGAAACCCAACACCCTGAAGGATTGGAAAAGATTCGTGAGCTTGAGGCTCAAGGTCATCCTACAAGACTTGAATTAGAAGAACCATTACCAAATCCACCAAGATTTATAACACAATTGAGAGTAAGCATTTTAGTTTTATTTGTAACTTTTTTTAAAATCAGGGAAAAAACTATTTTTGAAAGTGTCTCTTCATAGGATAGTTGTAAATTTATTACTTTTTTTTTTTTTTTCTTAGGATTTTTCACCATGCTATGGCTTTCCTTAACCTAAGTTTTTAATTCCTCTTATATAGCCTGAGATCCATTGGTCTCTTAGGGCATATCCCATCATATACTCTTTTTATTTTCTTCTTCCATGTTTTCCTTGGCTTACCTTGTTTCCGTCTTCCTTCTATTCTCTACCCATATATGTTCCTTGTTAGCCTTCCATGGAATATTCATTGTTTAAGTCCAAAGCAGCTTTGGGATTTTTTTTTTTTTGGTCTCTTTCAAAATTCTAGCTGCTCAGTGCCAATAGTCCATTTTAGTTAAGACCCTTTGTTGGTATTCCTTTTGTAACTTTGGAAAATATAGTCAGCATCCCCGATGTCTTGAGCGACTATAACTTGGTCATCTGCAAAGGATAAGTTGTACACATCATCTTTCTAAGTGTATTCATACTGGTTAGCATTTCCTTTAGTAGCTGCATTATTATTAATTTATAATCTAACTTTCCTCAATTGACTTCCCTATAATTTGTAAATATTGTTATTGGAAATATTATTTATTATTATTACTATTATTTATTATTATTATTATTTTTTTTTAATAATATAATTAATGGAACTTTTCAGGGCACCACAGAGATAGCAGAAGGAGGCACTGCTCATTTTGAAGCTCAAATCGAACCTTTACATGATCCAAATCTACGTGTTGAAGTGTACCATAATGGCAAACCACTTGGATCTGCTTCGAGGTTCCACATCACTTTTGATTTTGGCTATTTTGCCCTTGATGTTGGACATTGCCTTGCCTCAGATGCTGGTGAATACTCTGTTAAAGCTATTAATAAACTTGGATCTGCTGTTTCCTCAACAACTCTAAAAGTTGTTGGTAAGTATGTTGCAATTTAATAATTTTTGATGTTATATAAATTTTAATGTTATATCATTTTTATTGTATGTAATAGTTTTATAAACAGTATTTTATTGTCTTTATGATTATTTTCAGAGCGAGGAAGTATAATACTCGATTCACAGCGGCCTGAAGGGTTAGAAAAGATACGAGCATTAGAAAGGGAGGCCCCGAAGAGACCTGAAGCGGTTGAGCCAGTGACTAGGCAGCGGCCTGTGTTCACCCAGCCACTGCAGAATATTGATACTATAGCTGAGGGGCAGACGGCGCATTTTGAATGTCGCCTCATCCCCGTCGGGGATCCGACGCTGAAGGTCGAATGGTTTAGAAATGAGAAACTACTTGAGGATAGTAAGTAATATATTTCTTTAATTTTAACTAAATTAAATAAGATATTAAAAAAAAATAAATAAATAATAGCATTTTTCTTTAATATTGTGCTTAAGTCAGAATTTGTTCTTGTGCTTTATTTATTCTTCTAGTATTAGATTTAATCTTACAAAGCATTGAAGGTTCTCTTATAAACATTGCTGTTAAATTATGGTTTGTTCATCTAGGTTCACGTATCACCAAAACACATGACTTTGGATATGTATCAATGGATATGACCCATGTGCGGGAGGAAGATGAAGGTGTTTATATGTGCAGAGCTTCAAATGCTCTTGGTGAAGCTGTCACTACCGCTTCCATGAAGATCAAATGTAAGTCATTTTCCAATTGATTTAACACTTTCATTAAATTTTTACATTTGGTTTTTATATTCACCATTTAATTTTTTTTTTATTTATAAAAATACATATTTTTAATTATCTTTTACTAATATAGCCAAAGCTTCCATACAAATGGACACTCAACACCCTGAAGGCATGAGAAAAATCAGACAGCTTGAAGAAGGACGTAGTCCATTAAAGCCTGAGGATGTTGAACCAACATTTGAAAAACCTATCTTTACACAAGTTTTGACTGGACCTTCAGAACTTTGGGAGGGACAGACAGCTCATTTTGAAGCCAGAGTTGTGCCGATTGGTGACCCAACAATGAGATACCATTGGTATGTCAATGGCACTGAACTCAAAATGGGTAAGATTTTTTAACTATGAGTCTTTAGTTTTATATTTGATAACATATTTAAATAAATACTAAGCATTGTTTTTGTGTTCTTAATCAATTGAAAAGTAGAGAAAAAAAACCTTATTTAAAATTTTTCAAAATTTCAATTTAAAAAAATGAAGATAAGGCTGGGTTGTGAATACCTTATAGCTAATTCATTATTCCCTGTTAAAATGAACAAACCATACAAATGCTTCTTTGTCTTATATTTATTAGTTTACTTGTTAATTTTTTTCCCCCCCTCTCTTTGCAAATTTTATCGAATTCAGTATTTTATTTAAAATATGAATATGAATATTTTCTGTCTATATTGTTAAAATTTTTAGATTTATTTTTAAATTTTAATGTTAAATCTTTCTAGGTTCAAGATTCCATGTAACACATGATTTTGGCTTTGTAACCCTTGATATCATGTCAACTGTACCAGAAGATTCAGGATTATACATGTGCAAAGCTATTAATGCTGCTGGAGAAGCTGTTTCATCAACAACATTGAAAGTGAAACGTTAGTTACTTTATATGTAGATTAAAATATTTGAAATAATTTTATAAATTACATGTATAGGTGTATTATAACACATGATGTATGCTACAGCAAGATCAGCAATTTCTGGTGAACCTATTCAACCAGAGGCATGGCAGAAGATCAGAGACAAGGAAGCTGCTCTTGGTGCGAAACCGGAAAGACCTGAGGAACCAGCAGCCAATATGCCACCCATATTTACAAGACATCTCACCAATCAGGAGAATCTAACTGAAGGATCTCATGTTTACATTGAAGCTCAAGTAGAGCCAAGAAATGACCCTAACCTCAGAATAGAATGGTACAAGAATGGAAAATCTCTTACAACTGGTTAGTTTAATTCCTTTAAATATTTTCTAAGTATTGTTGGTTATTGCATGGCAGATAGTGGTATAAAAAATAAGAGTTTGAATCTCAGCTCTATAGGCAATGCTGGAAATTAGATTTAAATACCACCTTAGCTGCCCAAACTCATCTGTCAAGATCTGAATTTTAATTTAACATTTTAATATCAATACCAGTTGTACACAATATTGTACCTTTCTGCCCTTTCTCCAATACTTTTTGATAAAATTCCAGCTTTTCTAATCTTGAAGGAATTAATATCTTGCTTGAATAATGACATTTGAATTTTCCATACTACAACTTTTTGTGAATCCATGCTTAGCATTTTTATAAGTATCAGTAATTTCTTATCTAGTGCTTATTGATTACAGCTTTTTGTTTATAAGCTCATTTTTATAAACCACCATCTAATTCAATTTAATACTATATCAATCAATGTGAGTAATTAGTCTGGCAGTAGGACCTATTGGTCTAATTTGCCAACTCCTGATAACTACCAACAGGTTGCCAACCTGTATTAATCTTGGTGGGAGTGTCACGATTCATTTCATAGGACTATCATAAAATTAATGTTAACTGACTGTGGTGGGAATCAAACCCATGAGCTTCAAAACTGCACACCCTGTGATCCTCATCCCAACAGGCAAGGCCATCGTGATCTCCTGTTTTAAATGTTAAACGACCTTTTAATAATATTTACGTTTTTTATTGAACTCCAACTAGAATGTGGTTTATCTTTAAGGAATTTAAAAATAAAAAAAAAAATAGTACAATATTTTATTCTTTATTTTTCAGGTACTAGAATTAGGTCAACATTCGACTTCGGTCTTGTAACTCTTTCTGTAAATGGAGTGAGGCCTGATGATTCTGGTATATATACATGCAAGGCCATCAATATGCTTGGAGAAGCTGTGTCAACTTGTACGATCAAAGTTGAAGGTATGAATGAAAATCGTTTTATTTACTTAGTTTACTTATCATAATTTTATAGTAAATATTAAAATATGCTGATATTAATTAAAATTGTGATTTTATAAAATTTCATGAGAGTTAAACCAATATTTAAGTCTTTATTTATAAAACAAAATTGTTATTTTATTTAGATTTCTTAATTAACAAATATTATCAATATTAAAATAAAGATCTTTCTTGGATATCCTCAAAAGCTTTTGAGGTTAAATAGTTATTCATTTAACTTTCAATGTATTATTACTCTGGTTGTCATAAATAAGTCAGTAAGTCATTTTCAGTGGGGTATTTTTGGTTGTTTTTCGAAATCCCATAATTTCTCTAAAAATATCATTTGTGCCAAAATGGATACTTTGAGACCTTATCAAGAACCACAACTTAACAATATTTCACTTGACATATATTAGAAATCCTGCTTTGAAGGTTAATAGTTAACTTATTTTAAAGTTACCAATTCTTCACGACAACCACCAATTCACTTTTTTAAATTTTTAACCATAAGTTATATTTTATATTTGTTACTGCTCGCCAAAGTCTTTAATAGTTATTAATGATTTCTAAATATTTTTAGCTTTTTGTTTTAAATTGTATATTTCTCATGAATTTAATATTTTTACAGATCGCCACTGGCTTCTCGCAAATTCATTACGACCTGAAGCTTTACCATTAATAGATGCTCTTGAAGGCCCAAGAGAAGGAAGACCCGAGGCTCCAGAGCCTACATTCGAAGGTCCTGTTTTCATATCTCATCTTAACAATGTCGTTTGTACTGAAGGAGAAAATTCTCACTTTGAATGTCGTGTCGAACCTGCTAAAGATCCAACCCTTCAAATAGGTGAGGATGAACAAAAGAAATAAAAGGAAAAAACAAATTTGTTTCTTCAAACAGAAATTTATTGTTTCTTGCTTGGATATTTTTAGAGTTCTTCGCTAATGGAAAACCACTTCCTACTGGTTCGAGATTCAAGGGAAACCATGATTTTGGTTTTGTCACCCTTGATATTAATTCATGTTATGCTGAAGATTCTGGAGTTTACACTGTTAAGGCTACAAATAGCAAAGGCCAAGCCTCTACATCAGGCACCCTTAAGTGTACTGGCCAAACTGATATTTACCTTCAAACTCAACATCCAACTGGACAAGCAGGACTTGAGAAAGTCAAGGAAGTTGATGAAACATATGCCTCCAAATACCAACGACAAGTTTCTGGTCAGTCAATAAAAAATTAAAAAATAAAAGTTTTTCATTTATTTGTGTACTAAGTTAATCATATACCGGTAAATAAATTAATTAATAATTTTAGTTTAAATTCAATTATATTACTTATAGGAATGAAAAACCTGCTATGATAATACCTATAAATATCTTGATGATATAATTTAACTTCATAAAAGAAGTTTTATGATTTTTTTTTTTTTCCCTTAATGATTTGATTTTCACTTTTGACATGATGTATATTTTCCTCTACAAAATATTAAAAGCAATGAAATACATGATCAGTTTTATAATCAAAGCTACAATATTTTAATATACACAATGATACACGAACACACACTCTGGATCAGGTATCAAGATTATAAAATAAATTATGCCTTACTTATCTAACTATGAGATGGATGGTAGGTTGGAAATTGAGGTAAGAACGGTCAAATATTTCTAATGTTGATGATTATCATTTGTCTATTGTTTGTTTAGAAAGATAGATTTATTTTAATATACAATAAAGGATAACTAATAGAATGTTCAGATAAGTGGTTTCACTTATAGCAGATACGTCAATGAGTACTTATGTTACAACAAAAAATATAGTACTTAAACATTATGTTTATTATCAATATGATAATTTTTATTATCATTACATTAGCTTTGCTATGCTTTGATTGATCAGAACGTCTAAATGTTTAAATGTTTTTAACTATAGCTGTCAGACTTTCAGGGGAATTTGAAGTGAGGGGGAAATTGAAGGCTGTGAACTGCTTATAGTAGTAATACGCTATTTATTTAGATATATGCTGTATCATTGCATATAATAGATATGATCTATGTATAGCAAATTTAAAGTTATAAAGTAGCCTGTTGACAACTCTTGGAGGATAAAAGTTGTGTGGAGACAGTTGCCCTCCTGAGCATTCTATAGCCGTACCAAGTAAAAATATGATTAACAATTGTTTAACAATTTTTAATACTTTTTTTCTGCTCATTCGTCTTCCAATATGAGTTCTCAGGAATTGGCCAGGTATTGAATGTAATGATTGAAAATATTTTCTATTTACACCATATGATTTAGTACAGTTTTATATAAGATTTATTTTTATTATTTATTTATTTATTTTAAAAAAATTTAGTTGTTGACTTTTAAATTTAAATAGTAAAATAATTGAATTATACTAACTATTATGATCTATCATCATTATTAACTACCCCTTAACAGCATAATTTTGTCCTAAATTTTTTGTGTATCTTTCATTTCTATATAGAAGTGGTTTGCTCTGGCATTAAATTGCAACTATTTATATATATTATGTTGCCTGCTTTATTTTCACATGTAATGTTAGATCTCCTCTAAATCCATGTTTTTAAAAATTTTAATTTTAATTTGCCAAACCCTTTTAAAATCTGAGGTGTGTAGAATGCTGTCAGTTATTTTTCAAATATTCTTTTTGTATCTAAGGAATAATTTTATAAATCTGTGATATTTAGTGTTATATTTCTGGAGTAATTTTCTTTTTAGTAAGGAATATTAAATTTTAAAGGTTTTGAGATATTTGAATATGATATAATTTATTGTGATTAGATGCTACTTTGATTCCTCTACCCAGCAGAATGTTAAGATATTCCAATATGGTCCAATATTGTAATGTACCCATTTTATGTTTACGGAATACTCCTCCAGCATGAATAATAAATGAAAATAGATATTTTTTCATGTAAATCTCTAATAAGAGTAAATTTATATCAAAATAACATTTTCACATTACATTTTGTTTTTAGTTTGATTTTTTTATTTGAAATTGATATCCCACTTATACAATATTCCTCGGTCCGTCCCATTGTGCTTAGGGCAGATTGCTCCCTTCCTCCCTACTTTGACATGTCACGGACTATATCCATTTTTAAGTTCCTATTTAAACTTTCAATGGCTCTTATTAATTGGAATATGTACATCAGTTTTTTATTATTTCAAAAAGTAAGTAATGTAAGTTTATGATTATTGATTTCTGTAATATGAACTTCCTACCATTTAATATCTGTATAGCATACATATCATGTATCTTTTAGTCTGTATATTTAATCACTTAGAGTATTTCTGTTTGTTTAATTATTTACAATCATTTCGTCTTTATATGATTTTTACAGGATGTGTCCATTGTAAGTAATGTAGTCTGGTTAGAATTCTGTTTTATTATTTTAATGTTGTAGCATTGGTTATCTAGTTTTAGTCTTCTTTGAGAGTATCATTATTTCACATATAACTTGTTCTGTTTTTTTTCTATAAACGTTTTTCTGGTGCTCTTACTAATTAGTGTCATATTTTTTTAAAAGTAAGATTTTGTTTAGAATACAGGAAAAGGAAGTAATTAATTCATTATTTTTCATTTATTTAACTAAGTCCATCTTGAACCTTTAGGAACAAAATAAGCCTTTAGTTAAAGCAACCTAATCAAATATTTTATTATAATAAATTAATTAATTAATCATATTATAGTTATTCGAACTTAAAATAAAATTTTGATGATTCCACAGCTATAAGATGACCTGTCAGTTGTGAATCAGAGGAATTTCTTAAACAATCCCAATCTGTTCATTTCTAATTCTATGACCAGACTAATAATAATAGGATTACTTCTATAAATTTAATAATAGGATTAGTTTTATACTTGACTTATTGAATTTATTTTAATAGGTCCAGAGAAAGAATGGCCTAAACCTGTATGGACTAAACCACTCCAGCCAGAATTTAAACTGCTTGAGGCACAACCTCTTCACTTAGAGGCTACAGTCGAACCCAAGGATGATCCTCATCTAAGAATAGAATGGTTCTTCAACGGAAAAAGCCTTGCACATGGTAAGCAATAAATTAATCACAATTTTCAACTAATATCCTCATTATAACTAATCCTAATCTTCCCTTAAAATTTACCTACAATTTTAAATTATTTGTATGTGTATTAGGGTTACTAAAAGAATTTTTGTTGAAATGAAACTTGTATGATGTCTAATGATTTAGATAATTTTAGAAATATATTTTTTTTTTGACAAGGATATGTGTTTTGGCTGGGGATATGTAGTTTTCAGATTGCTTGAAACTCGATTCAACAATTTCTCTCAACTTTGTGATTTTGGAATAATAATTAATTGTTAATTTAATTTAATTATTATTAAAAATATATTATTATTAAATTATTATTAATAATTATTTAAATTATTATTATTAAAATATATATTATTGTAATTAGTAAAAAATAAATAAATAAAATTATTATTTGAAGGAATTTGGAGTTTTTAATCCTAAAATGCAAATTGGGAAAAGCAGTTGATTATAGATAGACATTTTCATGGTCTATTGTTTTTCTTAGTCAGGGAGATTGAGTTTCACCAGAAATTCAGGCCTTGTCAATGAATCTACTGTTTGTATTTTAATAGTAAATAAATCTTTTTTTGTTTTATGCAATTTATCTATTGATAAATGTATTTGATTTAACAGGTTCAAGGTTTAAGATGACTAGTGAATTTGGGTTTGTAACTCTTGATTTAACTGAAGTTTATGAAAGAGACCAAGGAATTTACACCTGCAAAGCTTGGAACAGAAGTGGTGAAGCTTTCACATCAACTACAATTTATTGTACTAGCAAAGCTGGCCTTATTGAAAAAACACAACATCCCAAAGGACAAGTAACTGAAGCATTTTTAATTTTGAGAATCACTTAAACTATTTTTATTTCATAAAATTCGTAATGTTTGTTATTTGATTATAGGAAGGCCTTGGAAAGATCCAAGAGTTGGAAGAGTCGCTAAGAAGAGAAGAAGAAAAAGCAGTTACACCTGATGAAGGGCAGCCTCCTTCATTTACCTCTAAGGTCAGTGCTTTAAATAGACTTATCATTTTGATAAATCGTGACACAGTTAAAAATATGGCAATATAAATTAGTAATAACGTGCCTATATTAGATATCTGAATTATTTTTATAAAATTTTCTATTAAAATTCTATTATTTTACAGACTTTAATTGCTGAACCTCCAAAGTTTTTAAATCAGGTATTTTGATTATATAAAAAATGGTGGCGGGTTTATGGGTAATCTTCTTTATTGTAGTATGGTGGCAGTGGGGTGGGTTTGTTCAGCTTTTTTAGTGACATGAACGTATTTGTCATAAATTCATTTTCATTTCAAAATTCCAATTTGATATCGCACTTGTATATCATTTCTAAAGAGTCAACTCAAAAACCAATGTTAAAAAAATTTAAAATTCTCAGTCTGGAAATATAGAAAGTTTACCTGAATTATTTTTTAATCCTAGCGGCAAGTAAGATGTAACAGGTGGAATTTGAAGTTAATTCTATACATTTTTGACATTTCATAGAAGACTATTGAACTTAAACGTATAAATTAATAAAAAAAAACAACAGATTTTTGAGTTGTGTCACTTTTGAAATACGTGCGATATGTTCAATAAATTAATTATACAATTGTATAAGTTCAATTTAATTACTTTTGTTGAACCAATTTATTCACAGAAAGTTATCAAAAAAACTTGAAACAGTTTTACTTGATAAATAAAAAAAAATAAAAAATGAATTTGACTTTTTTGTAATGAGTGATTTTTTTTACTGTTCTTCGTTTTCAGTATATTTTATTTTCTATTTGTTCAATCCAAAATAAACCTTTTTTATTGGGACTTTATGTAAAAATTACTTAACTTTATTAAGTTTGTGTTCCTGTACTCTTTATAAAGCAATGAATTAGTACCATGTCTTTTGGCTCGGTTCTATTTGCCAGTGCAACAATCTTAACAGAATTTCACACTGAATAGTAATATAAAAATATATATAACATTGAAACTGACATAGTGAAAGCTTTAAAATTTGATTAAATTTCTAAAAAATGATAATTTAAAAAAAAAATAAAATAATTGATAAAATTTAATATTTTCATATCATAGATATATATTTTGTATTGTCCTCTCTGTAAGTTTATTAAACCTTTTTTAATTTCTATATACTTCTTTATACTCCTTTATGATTGGAATTCATTCTGGTGATATATTACATTTTTAAAAGATTTTTTTTATTTTGTTTTGTAACATAAATTTTACTTATACTTGTATCAGGTAAAAACGACTTGAAGAGGTTGATAGGTCCTGAAATCTAGTGTAAATTAATTAAGAAAAACAAATTTTAAAAATTATTTTTCTTCGGTATTTTTACAGTTCCAAGACATCAGGAATTTGAGTGAAGGTGAAATTGCTCATTTTGAAGCTTCATTGATTCCTGTTGGTGACCAAAGCATGGTTGTAGAATGGTTTTACAATGGAAAGTCAATAGAAGCCAGTAAGTCCATAGTGAATTAAAATTCATTTATAATTTTACTAAAATCAATATGATTAATTATTTTATTCAATTCTAAAAAACAGGCCATCGAATCAGAACAGTACATGCGTTTGGAATGGTTGTCCTCGAGATTCTTGGTACTAAAATTGAAGATTCAGGAACTTATACCTGCAGAGCAACAAACAAATGGGGCAAAGATGAAATATCAGTCACTTTAGAGTGTATAGATGTCACTAAAGGACAAAAACCACAGTTTACTACTCATATTAAGGTAATTCATTGTTTTATTATCATACATTTTTTAAATAATTCCTTATAAATTATGTAAAATACCTCATCTGAATAATTATGAGTATCCCTGAATTATTATAGTAAAATATATCTGAATTATTATCATATTCTCAATTTTAATTTGATCCCATTATTTTAATGTATCTATTATTTGTTATCGTGACAAAATTAATATCTCAGAATGCTTATTACTTTTTAGAATATTCAAGTATTTATTTATAAATTTACTATGAATTTGTTTCATAACTTTATGGACACAATGTTGTGGAATTGAACAATTTCATTAAATAATTTAGAAAAATATCAGAAAGAATGAAATTTTTATAATTTAGGATCAATTGGTAAAAAGACTAATTTTATTTTTATTTTTCACACTTCATTTTCGCTATATTTAACTCATCCTGTGACAAAAAATTATGTTAATAGATCAGTTTTATTTATAAATTTAATAATTATATGTAATTTATACATTGACTGTTGATCTGTGTAATTACAAACATTATTATTAATGATATCTTGTCGAAGATAGTGAGTTGGTACGACTGTTGATTACCTCCTTACTTTTTGTTAACTTGTTCGATTATTGTAAACAATGTATCACGTGCTCTGCTCATTAATAAATTGTTTTGTGAATGTGAACTAAAGTGTGTTTTATTTTGGGTGCTGTCAAAATAACCATAAAGGTAATTATATTTATCAGGTTATGGGCCCAGAACTCAAACGTGCGTGAAAATCGATCAATAACGGCCCTCGTGTCTCATGTTTAAAAATGTCGTGTTTACTGTCCCTTTGCTTTCGTCGAATAATTTCTCAAATTGGAAGTTTAGAATCAAGGCAATCCTTGAAAAGGAACAGTTAGCTGAGGTGATTGAAAAAGACCTACCAACGGAGGCGAGAAAAGAAAACTTTTCTTGTTAATGATGCAAAAGGTAAAGCAATTATCATTCAAGGACTATCCGATAAACATCTTGACATTATTCAAGATTGCCAAGCATCAAAACAAATGCTTCAAGCATTAAAGGACGTATTTGCCAGGTCTAGTTCTTTTTCTAAATTAACATTATGGAGAAAACTCGTAAATTTAAAAAGTGAAAGATATGAGAATCTGGAAGACCATTTTCTGAATTTTGATAAAATTATCAGAGAACTGAATGATTTAGGTTCTACATTGGACGAAAGTGACAAAATATGTCATTTGCTTCTTTCACTTCCTGAAGATTACAATACAGTGGTAACTGCTTAGAAACAGTTGAAAACATTAAAATGGACTTTGTAAAAGCACGTCTTTTGGACCATGAATTGAAAATTAAGTGTCAAGATACTTCTGAGACAGGTCTTAAAGCCCACAATAATGGTTGCTTTCGATGTGGAGATAATTCACACTTCCAAGCAAATTGTCCTAAAAATTTTAGGGGGCGAGGCCAAACCAGGGACGTGTACAAAGCAGATGGCGATACAATTCTCACAATCGAACCAGGAGGAACTGGGGTGGTAATTTCTTTTCAAAGCAGAATCATGGAGAAAATTCATCAGATAAGAATAGTCATGCAAATCATGCACAAAGTGAGGGTGAAATTAATTTATTGACAACTGAGACTTGTAATTCAAGCATGATCCTCGAAGAAAAATCTTTTATCTATGACAGTGGTGCTTCAAATCATTTTGTCAAGGGAGAACTAAAACGTTTCATGAAGAACATCACAAAATTAGAATCCACAGTGAAAATTGTTCAAGCGGATGGCCGGCTTTTGACTGCAAATGAAAAGGGTGAGTTGAGTCTTAATTTCAAAGGGCAAAAATTCTTAATCGAAGCATTGATTGTACCAGGAATGAAACATAATTTACTTTCATCATCAAAAATTGCTAGCCGTGGGGCAAAAATAATTACAGATAAAACAGGTACTACAGTTTACTTTAAGAATAATCCTGTTTTGTTTTTTCAAACCCCATAATGGTCTTTATTTTATTATTTTGAAGCAGACTAATTTAACGAACAGTGCTTAGTAACTATCGATAAAGGGGACTTATGGCATAAAAGAATGGGACACATTTCAAATGATGGACTCTCACAATTGAGGTTACCCAGACCAAGCAAATTATGTATATCATGTGCTGAAGGAAAGGCAAAAAGAAGCCCATTTTATGAGAACAGCAAGCGTGCAACAGAAATAGGTAGTCTTATTTCTAGTGATTTAGTTGGTCCAATCACACCTAGTACACTCAATGGGGAGAGATATTTCCAAGTTATATTGGACGATTATTCTCATTTTGTTGTTGTCAAACTGTTGAAACATAAGAGTGAAGCAGCTGAAAATTTGATATGCTATGTCAGGGAATTAAAAACTCGGTTTGGTTTAAGCATCAAGCGCATTAGATTCGACAACGGTGGTGAAGCAAAATCTAAATACCTTTTAAATTTTATTGAAAGAAATGGTATTCAAATGGAGTACACTATAAGCCATTCTCCTCAAATGAATGGTAGATGTGAACGGATGAACGGAGTTCTTCTGTCAAAATTAAGAACCAAATTAATTGACTCTGGAGTTCCCAAATTTTTATGGGGAGAAGCATTAAAATGTAAAGTTTATGAGACAAATAGATCTCCAACCTCAGTTTTACCTAAAGGTAAAACTCCCTCGGATCTGTGGAATGGACGAAATGATCTATCCAAATTGAAAATATTCGGCTGTCGAGCATGGCATACATTGACACCCAAGCCTGGGAAGTTAGAGCCCCGAGCAGTTCGTGCGGTAATGGTTGGTTACTGTGGAGGTGGCTATAGGTTGTGGCTGCCACAACAAAGAAAAATAATTAAGTCACGAGATGTAAGATTTGATGAGTCTATAATGGATTACAAAGATAAAAATGCAGCTGAAGACAATTCTCAACAGAGTGTAGAGCCAATCCATGCTAATAATCCAATTATGACTATTGACGAAGAAAATAAGATTGTAGAAACTGACGAAGACAGTGAACATGTGGTGGAGAATAATTTGCAAGAAAGTTTGACACATACCAATGCTCAAGAGGAAATAACTACCTCAAAAAAAGAAGAAACAAGAAACCCGGATATTTGGATGACTACGAGCTGTACACAGCATACTGTTTTCTATCGTCAACCGATGAAGAACCGAAGCCATTCGAGCAGGCTGTAGAATCAGAAGAATGGAAAAGCGCAATAAATTCGGAATTGGAGTCGCACGAGAAACTCAAAACATGGACCCCTGCAAAATTACCTGAAGGAACGAAAGCTATAGAAACACGTTGGATGTTTAAAATCAAAGAAGATGGCACGAAGAAAGCTAGGCTTGTGGCTCGTGGTTTTCAAGTTCCTCAAGAAGAATGGGAGTTTTTCTATGCACCTGTATGTAGGATCCCTACTGTTCGACTTCTGTTGTCAGTAGCAGTCCAGTGTAACTGGATTTTAACTCAAATTGATGTTCCCACCGCCTTTTTGAATGGAGATTTGGACTCTGAGGTCTATATTAAAACACCTAAAGGAGTAGAATGCCAAGAAAGTACTCTTATTCTTAATAGATCACTTTATGGCCTCCCTTCCGCTCCAAAATGTTGGAACAATAAATTTTCTAATGTGATGAAAAATCTTGGATTTAATCGATCAGATCATGATTATTGTCTCTACTACAAAGATAATATTTACATGGTTCTGTTCGTAGACGATGCAATACTGGCTGGGACAGAAGAAAATGTGAATTCATTATTATTGGATCTGCAGAAGAATTTTAACATCAAAAATTTAGGTTTTCCAAGATCGTTTTTAGGAATGGACATTAAACATATAGGAAATGGATTACACTTATCTCAGACTAAAATGATTGAACGTTTGTTGAAAGAGTTTGGAATGGAGATGTGTAGAGCGATATCAACGCCGATGGGAGTTAATTTCAAAGTAGATGAAAGTCAGGATATTATTAGGGATGTGCCATATAGGAGACTGATATGTGCAGTGAAGTGATATGTGAAAGTGTATTAAATTTTAAAAATGTGCTAAATGATAAAATGCAAGAGCTTGATGAAATGAAAGCAACTCTTAAAATAGATAATGCTAGTGCAATATCTTTAGCAAATACCTTTTCCAATACTAAACGAGGAAAACATATAGAAATTAAATTTCATTTTATCAAACATCTATGTATAAATAATGTAATAAAAATTGAATATGTTAGTTCTAAGAATAATATTGCTGATCTTTTTACCAAAGCTCTAGGAGCTGAAAAATTTCAATCGTTTAGAAGTTATTTGCTTAACTGATTATATAAATATATTTGTTATTTCTTGTAATTAATTAGTATTAAAAATTTTTTATGTTTTCTCAACTGTTTCATATTTCAGTTCATTTAAATGTGTGGAAATAAATGTGTGTAATTATTCAATTAGATGTATGGACTAGAGTCAGTATTCAGTTTGTAGTTTTAAGTATGTGACTTGACTTGCATTGTAACCAATGTCAACTCGTGTATTTATGTACAAGTTATTTAATATGTAGTAACTACATCTAATTGAGAGGGGGTGTCAAAGATAGTGAGTTGGTACGACTGTTGATTACCTCCTTACTTTTTGTTAACTTGTTCGATTATTGTAAACAATGTATCACGTGCTCTGCTCATTAATAAATTGTTTTGTGAATGTGAACTAAAGTGTGTTTTATTTTGTGTGCTGTCAAAATAACCATAAAGGTAATTATATTTATCATATCTAACTGATGTTTTTTGCACAATTTTCTATCCCATCATAGAAGGATGTTTGTATCTATTGTTCTGTATAATTATTTTATTCTTATTTAAGTTTAATACAATTTTGATCTCCATCATCGTAATAATTAAAATGCCATAAATGACATTATTAAGTAAATTTATAATGTTTTCACATAATAGTGGCAATTATACCTCTTTTTATTATTATTATTATTATTATAGAGCATTGATGGACTTAAAGATGGAGATTCCGCTCACTTTGAGTGCACACTAATACCTGTTGGAGATCCAAATATGAAGGTTGAATGGTTCCACAATGGACATCCTATTAGACACTCCACGAGGATCAAACAAGTTTCTGACTTTGGTTTTGTTCTGATGGATATTGCTTATACTCAGTCACATGATACTGGGGAATACGTTTGTAGGGCAAAGAACAAGTTAGTATTATTTTTTTTCAGACATTCTATGTTATCTTAATATATTTTATTTGTAACTATTTTAATTTATAATAATAATTTAGTATGTACGAATGCAATTTCTTTTTTATTATTATTTGGTTATGAATTATCTTCATTAGATTTTTTTTTTTTTCAATTTTTATTAATGGATTATGTATATAGAAATAAATTTACTCCACTATACCTCTCTATTAAGACAAAATCCTTCTGAACCTTCTTTTTTTGAAGCTGGTCAGCACGTATGTTTTTTCAAGATTTTTCTGCCAATTTCAATCTCGCATTGCATCTGAGTAGTTAATAGATTTTTTAGCTCACCATTTTTTCTTTCTATTCTTTCCTCATCCCAGTAAATTTGATCTTGGATAGATGTAGCTGTTCTGTCCTTCCCTTTGCTAAGAATCTATACTTGGTTGTTTCTCTGGCAAAGTAGTTGATCTGAGAATATAGTCGACTTTCCATGAAAATCCCACCAAAGAGAGGACATTATCATTGTTACATGAGGGACTAATCTACTGTATTTGAATTGAAAATTGTGTAAGTTGTTATCAATCCTTTGGTGGATATTCCATTCCAAAGTTTCAAAATTGATAGATCTTTGTGTTATGTCTTTATTATGCCAAGTGTTTTATGAAATTCACTAAATTAAAAAAAAAAAGTAAATATATGTACAATTATCGGAAACTGGAGTCTTGGAATACTGTTCTAAAAATCATGTCTTTTAGCAAGATTTGTGATATTATTATCTTAAACATATTTTTCAATACTTGTAGTTGCCATTGAGTTGATCCTGAGAACTTCTGTCCAACCTGAGTATGCATACATTACCTTAATTTTTTTTTTTTTTTTTTTTTTTTGATAAAACAGTTTCAAGGTAAATGCGACTTTAAGACTGAGAGCAAAGTGACCAGCTAATCAAATACATCTGTGGTTATTTTACTTGGCTTGTCGATTAGAGTCAGTATAGAGCTGAGTTCAGTCAAATAATCATTAGTTCACAAAAAAATGACTGAAAGATTATGTCACTATTAAATTAGATGATTGATTCCAGGAAATTAGTTGTCAAATAGCTATGATTAAATTTTGCCCAACTCTGCTATAGAGTTATCTAAACCGCTACAAGTTTATATAAAAAATACTGTAAATATGTAAAATGTATCTATTCATTTTATAATCATATTGTGGCAAATGATTCTCAGGAAGTCAATAATTACAGTCTTGGTCAGTATTGCTATGACTTTAGTGATGACAGCCAACTTAACCATTGTTTGATATCTGTGCATTCTAAACCAGAGGTTCTTCCTAAGTCTATCATTTCATATCTTGTGGAACTTCTTTTTAATGGATAGAACTTTTCTATTTTATTCCTTGATGGAAATCATTCCTTCTAAATCTCAAAGTGGGATCGAGGATCATTGCTGTCTTTCTTAAGCGCTAACAAAGAATACCAGCATACCTTGTAGATTCCCCATTGTTTAACTTCCTAAACAATTTTTTTTTTTTTTTTTTATGATTCATGATTATTTTTTTATTAAATTAAATTTAATTAGAATCACTTTCAGTTTTTTGATTCTGTTTCTATTTTAAGCTGTCATTAATTCATCATTCGTAATTTTAGATCATACAGTGAACATAATTTATTTCCAAATTATAGGTATGGTGAAGATTTTACAAGAGCACATATCACATGTGTTGGAAAGGGAGGTGTCTATTTGGAATCTCTCCAACCGGAATCCCTAGCTAAGATCAGAGAGCTTGAATCAGCTGCAGCCCCTGGTGCCCAGACCCCAACGACTCCTGTAAATGAACCACCAAGGTTCATTACCCAGATCACTGATATCACAACCTTGAAAGAGGGACAGAGTGCTCATTTTGAGGCTCGTCTTGTCCCTGTGAACGATCCTAATCTTAAGGTAAGATATCTTAATAATATGAAGTTGGTTTATATTTAAGTTAGACATTGTCACATTTCTATTGCTTTTTAGTACATCATTAATTCTAAATTAATTTGGTAATACCAGTTTACCCCTGCTCTGTCACAGAATACATATCATCCGATACTAACTTTGTTTTTCCAATTTTCCTGTACACCACTGCTCTTCATTACTGTCTGGATTTTTAGCAAAAGCAGTCACAGAATGTTCATTTATTATTCTTTATCACTTTTAAAAATAAAATAAATATCTTATACTCATACATTATTTATCCATCCACTGTTATTAACTACTCCTTGTAGTTTTTACTACTGTTAATAACTTAATAATATTCCCTCACTCCTTATTAGTTTTCAGTTATATCATTCTTACATCTTGCCACTTATTTACTTCTCAGAGGTTTTATTATAAATTGCTGTTCATTTAATTTATAGAAAGGTTATAAAATAACAAAATATAACAGTTTTATTTATTTCTTTTTTGGCTGTTTTTTACTCTACTTTTAGAATACCACGTGCATCAAATTATAAATAAATTTTTTAACAAATTGAAGCACAATTTACAAATGCATGAAGTGTGATTTCTGTTTGCATCTATATCATCAAAAATGAGCTAACTATTTTCAAGTAGACTGCTGTGTGCTGTTTAATTTTTTGATACCATGCAAAAAAATATTTCTATTAATATCAAAAGATAAAAAATAAACTCGCTACAATTAAAAAAAAGAAAAAAGGTTATTTATTATCTTAGTATCTTATGCTGAAGGGCGGGAAATAGGGCAATGTGTTGGGGGGTTCTTCCTATCTGGCAAGACGGCTTTGGGTGATGATACCATAAATTTAAAACGAAAAGCTAATTGAAATTTATTTTTTTTTAGTTTTTATATATATACTTATTGATTTATATAATATTATATTAGTATTATTATTTTTTGATAAATAATACAAACGTAATGTGTAGGTTGAATGGTATTATAATGGAAAGAAACTTCCTCATGGACATCGTTATAGAACGTTCCATGATTTTGGCATAGTCATTTTAGACATTTTGTACTGTTATGCTGAAAATTCAGGAGAATATGAAGCAAGAGCAACCAATCTTGTTGGATCTGATTCAACTAAAGCAATACTCAAATGTTCATCAAAAGCAAGTCTCATTCTTGAATCACAACTGCCAGAAGTAAGTTTTTGCAATTATTATAATTTGAAATATATATATCGTCAATGATTCACATTTTCACAAATAAAAATTAGTTTTGCTTTGCTAAAATATTTTTTTTTATAATTTTCTTTATTTCTTAAATAATTTAAAGGGTATGGAAGGTGGTCTGGAGAAAATTCAGGACTTGGAAGATGCCATGATTAAAACTAAAAAAGAGCAAATTAGTGAAGATAAGAAGCAAGTTCCTGTCTTTACTGTTCCTTTGTCTAACATTGACAGTCTGCGTGAAGGGGAAAGTGCTCACTTTGAAGCTAGATTGATTCCAACCGATGATCCAAGGCTAAAGGTGAAAATAAAACAAACTTAATAATTTTCTTATTTTATTGTTATGTAAATATTTTGTAAGTTGATTTTAAAATTAAAAAATTAAACTAATGTATGGTTTTTTTGAAATTGTTCTAATCTCAACCAATGAATGTAATATTGCTCTCCACTTTTTTTTTTTTTAAATATTCATTAAAATAATTTTCAGGTTGAATGGTTCTGGAATAACAAACCACTAAGAACTGGTTCACGGTTCAGAACATTCCATGATTTTGGATTTGTCATCCTAGAAATTTCTCCAGTTTATCCTGAAGATTCTGGTGAATACTCATGCAGAGCAACAAACCAATGGGGACAGGCTGTAACAACCTCAACAATGAAAGTGGAAGGTATTATTTTGATATAAATTTGTTATATTTGATAAAGTTTTGTTAAAATTGTTTTGACTGACTTTTGGGATAATATAGTCCTTATTGTAGGTTTAAAAATTCTGGTAAATTGAATTAATTTTCCCTTAGTCCAGAGAGCAAAATATTGCAACAAAATAAAATATCTTTTTATTGCATGTTTTCTGAAATACAAAAAAATAATAAATAAATAAAATAAAATACCAAAAATTTAATCAAAAAAATATAATAACAAATTGTAATCCCTTTTTATTTATATTTTTGTAGGAAAGCGCTCAATTATCATTGAATCCCAACTTCCAAAAGGAATGGAGGGAACTATTGAAAAGATTGCTGAATTAGAAGGACTTGGTTCTACTAGAGCTGGGCCTATCCCAGAAGATGATGTTGGAAAACCACCAGAGTTCATTACCAGCCCAACAGATCAAACTCTCGTCGAGTATTCAGTTGCTCATTTTGAATGTCGCCTTATTCCATTAAATGATCCATCTCTTAGAGTTGAATGGTTCCACAATGGAAAACCTCTCACCGCTGGCTCACGGTTTAAAACCATTAACGATTTTGGATTTGTTATTCTTGAAATAGCTCAAATTGATACAAGAGATTCTGGCTTGTATACTTGCAAGGTAGGTTCAATTTAATTTTAAATAATTATCTAACATAATTAATCTTGAAAATTTTCAATTAATAGAATTAGTTGTTTTTCAGCCAAAATATTATATTTTATTGTTTATTTTTTAAATATTGTACATGGGCCTGACTAAAGAGCATCTCATTTCCTTGCTAAAATGCCTGTGGTAGGCATGGTATAAAAAAAAAAAAAAAAAAAAAAAAACTTTACAAATTATGCCCTAGTAGTGAATCCTTTGTTCTCAACTTGATGTATTTACATGTCCATGAACAGGATCATAATTGAGAAATTGATCCAAGTTAAACGAGTGATTTTTCAAAGAGAAATACTTAGGTTACCACCTTTCCTCAGTGTGAATCAAGTACATTCCAAAAGATCTAAGGCTGAGAATTGGGATGTTAAATATTTTGATAACACATGACGGAAAAGTATTACCTGAATCGTAAAGTAATGTTCAGAAGTGTTTGCCACAAATATCTTAAGAATGTGATAAAAAATTTCAGACCCCGATTAAAAACCAATACTTTGTAGTGTAGTAAATATTGGCCACCTAAGATCATTTGCACCTAAGATATTTTTAAGTATGTGTGTGGACTTCGTCTTGACACACTCAATATTAAAAAAAAAATAATAATAAATAAATTATTTGTCTGTTATTTAAACACTCAAATGAAGTTTCTTCCATAAATCAATGTTTGTATTATTTTAATTGAAATTATTATTCTTTATTAGGCAACAAACAAACATGGTGAAGCGATAGTCTCATGCAAACTTGATGTCAGAGGTAGGCAAAGTATCATCATGGAGCCTCAGCTTCCTAACACTTTCAGTTCTGGAACAGAGAGCATCCAGAAACTAGAGGAGGAACTTCACAAAAAAGAAGAATTATTAGAGCAAGAGGAAAGACCAAATCCTCCTAAGTTTATTGTGGAAATTGAGGTTTGTATTACTTTTATAACTCATATATTGTGAATTAATAAATTTCATTTAATAACAATGTTTTTATTTTATAGGATGTTGAAGTGATTGAAGGAGGAAAGGCTCATTTCGAATGCAGAGTAGAACCTGTTGGTGACCCAACAATGAGAATTGATTGGTTCTTCAATGGCCGGCCATTTGCTACAGGATCAAGAGTTCACATGATAAATGACTTTGGTTATATTGTCCTGGATATGGATTACATTTATGCAAGGGACTCTGGTGAATATCTTTGCAGAGCTACAAACAGATGGGGAACTGCTACTACAAGGGCAGCTCTTATCTGCAAAGGTATTGAAGATAGTTTAGTTTATTTGTTATTATATCATTTTGTATGTATATTTTTTATTTTAATACTGCCTTTAAAATGAACCATTTATATATTAGTTATTTTTGTTGCGATTACTCAAGGTTTGTTTAATTTTATAATTATGTTTCTTTATGTTTAATATTTTAATATTTAAGTAATTGATCATTTTTTCAACAGCTAAGCATGATGTTATTTTGGAATCTCAACTTCCTCATGGAATGACTGGAGAAAAACTTAAAGAACTTGAGAAGGGACGTGTAACTGAACCAGGTCCAGAATCTCCAACACCAAAAGAACCTCCTAAATTTATTACTCAGGTAAAGTGGAAATCTAATAGTACTAGCTTAATTTAATTATTTGTGGGATAAATTGATTCTGATTTTTTTTTTTTAATACAAATAGATAAGTTCAGCAACAGTTGGAGAAAATGAGCCTGTCCGCTTTGAGTGTCGCGTAGAGCCCAAGTCAGACTCTACTATGAGGATCGAGTGGTATCGGAACGGTAAATTGTTACCATCTGGGCATCGTTACAGAACTCTCTTTGATATGGGATTTGTGTCTCTTGATATACTTTATGTTTATCCTGAGGATTCAGGAGAGTATGTCTGTCGGGCTGTTAATGCATATGGAGAGGATTTCACTAAAGCTACTGTATCTTGCAAAAGTAAGATCTCTCTGTATTTTCCTTTAGAGTTGTAACAAACCATTTGACTGTTTTTAAAATTTTTTTCTTAACATAGATGATTTTTATTGTATTATGTAAATCATCTTTTTCATTTGTCTTTTTAAATTACAGAGGTACCAAGTATCATCTTACAAAATCAAGTACCAAAGGGAATGAAGAAATCAGAACAACTAATGCAGATGGAAGCTACCATTAAAAAATATACTTCTGAAATCCATTTGACAGAGGAAGATCTTTATGAACCTGAAAGAAAACAGCCTCCGAGGTAATTTTAATCTTAAAGTTAAATTCATTAATAATTTTTTTCTGTTCCAATCTCATTTCTATTATTTTTCTTACCTATTTTTATTTAGATTTGTGACTCAAATTCAAGATCAAACTGAGTTGGTAGAAATGGAAGCAACCAAATTTGAATGTCAACTTGCTCCGGTGGGTGATCCAAACATGAAAGTTGAATGGTTTTTCAACGGAAAACCTTTACACCACAGTATGTACTTTATTTTACATTTTTTTTTCTTATTACATTATAAATAATTAGCAGCATTTTAACTGCAGCATTAATTACTCTTAATTTTTCACTTAATCAAAAAAAGAAAAAGTTGAATTCTTTCATTATTATTATATATTGGTAATAGATTGATAATGTTGATTAAATGATTTATTAATATTAAAATTTACCATGAACTTTGAAATACTAGTATTTACTGTTTACTTATATTTCTACTGATTAATAGTAAATATATATAAATAATGTCTTGTGAGCTCTAATTTAGTAGTACGATAAGATAATTTTCAATTTACTTTTTCAGAAAACAGATTTACTCCAATTTATGATTTTGGTTATGTGGCTATGAATTTTGGTTGGGTATACCCTGAAGATTCTGGTGAATACCTATGTAGAGCAACTAATCTTTATGGTCAGGATGAAACAAGAGCTATCATTAAAACAACTGGAAAACCTGGAATTATTTATGAATCACAGCTTCCAAAGGGAATGAAGAGTATTGAGAAAATCAGAGAGATGGAGGCATCTTGGCAAGTGTAAGTGTTTCTTTTTACTTTTTTAAGTATGAAAAAAGTTATATGGGTTTGTGAACTTTTCTTAAATTGTAATGGAAACATGGGTACAACATGTACAACCAAAATTTCTTACATACTCTTTAAATTTTTGGTTCTTTGACAGAGTACAGCTTAGTTTTATAAAAAATATTTTTTCTCAACCTAGAAATGTTGCTTGTTAAAGAAATTTTGATATTGAAAGATACACTAAAAAAAATATTAATAAAGAATATACAAAATAATACACTCTCATTTGCATGTGGTTATTATATTTTTTTGCTTATTCCAGAGTTGCTGAGGAGAAAGAAGAAGAAACTAAAGAAAAAGAAAAACCAGTGTTTGTTTCAAAACCAGAACCTACCATTGTTAATGAAGGAGAATGTGCTAGGTTCTGTTGCAGGGTAACAGGATATCCACGCCCACGTGTAATGTGGCTCATTAACAATAATACTGTTATAAATGTAAGTAATAGATTTAGGTTTGATTGAATGTTGGTAGCAAGACAGATTTATTCCATAAAAATTATACTCCCATTACCGATATCATTATTAATAAATTTCGATGGTGTACTTTTTAAATTATAATAAATTGAATTTTTTTGAATTGCATATAAAGATTAAAATAATGCATTAGACTTTGTTGTTTTCTAATTTGGGCAATCCAAAATAATATTACAACTTGGCATAAATATCGTTGAAATTTAGTGCATTTATTTTCTACTTTTATGCAAATAGGGTACACGCTACAGACTGACATATGATGGAATGTGGCATCTCGACATCCCTAAAACAAGGCAATATGATCAAGGTAAAATTGAAGTTGTGGCAAGAAATGCTGCTGGAGAAACTAGAGTTGAAACGACTCTGATTGTGAAGCCTAGAGGGGATGACTACAGAGGTGTCCTTAAGAACTCCCCCAGGCGTGAGTTTACAGACTGTATTGAGTACATTTCTACTATCCAGTGTTTTTGTATATTATACTATCCTTAATTGTCATTATTTGTCATTAAAAATTATTATTATAACAAAAATTATTTAAGCAAATTGCATAAAATAACAGAAGATGTATTTTAAAAAGTAAGATAAATTTCATTCATTAAAGGGTAGTATAATAAAGAACCTGGATATCATCATCATTGTTACTTGTCTTTAAGTTCATTATATTTATTAAATATTACAAATAAATGCTATTTTAAAAACAATAACACAATTTTTCTAATACTCTTCTCATTAATACATTTTGTTTCTTACAACTAATTACTCCTTATATACTACTTATCACTGTCATTTAGTAGTTTCTTAACTTTATTTTAGTAATATGCCCAAAAAAAAAAAAAAAAAAAAAAAAAAAAAAAAAATATATATATATATATATATATATATATATATATATATATATATATATATATATATATATATATATATACCAGGTATGCAAGTTTAAAATGTCGTTTTAATTCCAATAGAATGCGCTCTTAGCCTATTGAAGGATTTGCTTATCTCTAAACGCTATTTTGTTTGTTAGTCATTTGTTTACAAAAGTCAGTTGTTTTTAAGTCGTTTACGTGGACGTATCATACCTTTCTTTGGTGTTAAATATGTCTAATTTTAAGCCAAATGAAGAGCATTTGCGGCATGTCATGATTTTCTTATTTAATCAAAAGAAAAAGGCATCTGAATGTCATCGAATTCTTGTTGAGACTTATGGCGATGTTGCTCCAACCGTCAGGACATGTGAACGTTGGTTTCAAAGTTTCAAACGTGGTGATTTTGATGTTACTGATCAAAAACGAGAAAATCGACCAAAATAGTTTGAGGACTTCGAATTGCAATCTTTATTAGACGAAGACAATACCCAAACCCAACAAATGATGGCAGAACAGTTGAATGTCACTAGGCAAGCCATTTCCGATCGCCTGAGAGCTATGGGAAAGATTCAAAAGGTTGGAAAATGGGTTCCACATGAATTGGACGAACGACAGATGGAAAAACGAAAAACTGTGTGCGAAATGCTGCTTTTACGCCACGAAAGAAAGGGTTTTTTGCATCGAGTTGTAACTGGTGATGAAAAATGGATTTATTTTCAGAATCCCAAACGAAAAAAATCATGGGTAACGCCAGGACAACCATCCACATTGAGTGCAAGACCGGATCGTTTTGGGAAGAAGACAATGCTGTGTGTGTGGTGGGATCAGAAGGGGAGTAGTCTACTACGAGCTTCTCAAACCCGGCGAAAAAGTCAATACCGAGCGCTACCGACAACAAATGATCAATTTGAGTCACGCATTGATCGAAAAACGCCCAGAATGGGCTCACAGGCACGCCAAAGTCATTCTTCAGCATGATAACGCTCCTGCACATTCAGCCAGATTGACTAAGGAAACGATTTCTTCGCTTGGTTGGGAACTCCTACCCCACCCGCTGTATTCACCTGACCTGGCGCCTTCTGATTATCACCTCTTCTCATCGATGGGACACTCATTGGCGGAGCAACACTTCAACAATTTCGAAAACGTACGAAAATGGCTCGATGAATGGATTTCAAATAAAGATGAAGCATTCTTTTGGAATGGTATCCATATATTGCCCGAGAGATGGACAAAATGTGTAGAAAGCGAGGGTCAGTACTTTGAATAAAATATATTATACTTTTTTTTAAATTACTGTGTATATATTTTAGGAAATAAACGACATTTTAAACTTGCATACCTGGTATATAATTTTATGTTAGTAATGCAGTACTATGTTTTTTGTTTTGGATTTTTTAAAAGGCCAGATTATTGTATTTGGACTAAATTTTTATGTTGAACTTAATTTTGGATAATGTAGAGAAAGTAGGGTTGTGGGATTTCACTAAAAATATCTCATGTATGAATTTAAAAACATTTTATTTTAAATACAATTATTTAAATAATTTTTCAAGTAAAAAGTGAAGGAACTACTAAAAGCTAATTTTGGTTTCTTATATAACATAATAACACGAAACATTAAACAATGATTAAACATTAACATAAAGAAAAATAGAACATCATACCCTCCACCTTTTCCCTCTTACTTGTCAACGCTTATCAATGGTGTGCTGAGGTTCGGCCCTGCAAGAAAAAAATATTTTGACAGGAGTCAAAAACAGCTTGTCTCATCAGTGTTTCTGGTTTCAGGTAAAAATAGCATCTCTGTGTTTATATACGTGTCGTTTTGTTAAGCAAAACTGCACGATCCCTTTTTGTTTTTATTTCAGTTATACCAATTCCCATTGTTTTCACAAAATCCTTTTATATATACAGATCTTGCATTGATGTTTTGCTAAAGGAATTTCAAGAAGTGCATGTAAAGTGTACAGAGATTCGATAGAATATTCAGCACGCCATAATGGAAATATATTTACCCAATAATAGCAGTTTTAACAAAGAAAATCAGATTTTTAATTAATTATTGGAATACTATGAGTTGTTAAAAATGTTAGCGTCCTTAAAATCATAGCTTCAGAACTTTGTTCAATACTTTCAATTTAATAAAATTTAATCATTCAATAATTTTATGGAAAAGGTATTGTAATCTTGGCATAGTAGCCAAAGTAACAATATATTAATTACGTTTATTTTCTTTAAATATATTTGGAACTTATTCAAGCATTATTTAGTGAAGTTATTTTGATCTGATTTTCTTATTCATTTTCATTTACCCTGCAGTAATTATTAACATCAAAGCTTACTGAGTATAATTGCATGGAAATTGTATGCTCTAACACATTTCATTTGTCATCCATTTATCGCCGTTTTATCTGTCTACTTTTACAATCAGGCAAAAGTTGTAGTTTATTAAGTAATGTTATGGACAATGATATTTTTTAAATAATTAATCAAGTTGTTAGTTGTTTTAATCTTTTGCCTGATTGTTCAAAAGCTTTAGAATAAAGCATGTAGATAAGTTCAATGGAATGATGTAAAAGGTATCCTCTAAATAATAAATAAAAGATGGAATAACAAATCTGATAAAAATAAAATGATTTCCTAATAATGAAATTATATACAGCGTCCTTAACTTTTATAATTAATTTTTTCAATCCAAAAATGTTATGAGCAATGTTGATTTCAATTTTTATATAAATTAATGTTGTTTGTTTATTAAATTTTGACTATTGTGTTTAGTGGTTATGTATTTGTTGTATATATATGTGCCTGAGTTAAGAAAAGAATATGAAAGAGCATGGCCTGTCAATGTGTAGCTATTGTTTAGAGTTTGCCTATTGTCCAGGTTGACTCTATTGAAATGGTTCAAGGTCCAGTGGCTGTCCGGTCTATAACCTTTCAGTATAATAAAAAAATATCTCTGCTTTAATATGTTCTTGAACAATTTCATTAGAGGATTGCTTCCTAGATAATCGGCATTGTAACAAAAAACAGCTGTTTTTATTTATTTCAGTAAAATATTATTTACCGCTGTCCTTATTGGAAATTAAAAAAAAAAAAATCAGTTTGAAATAATCATTCAAAATAAAAAAAAAGTATTAAATAAAATAATAAATGTCTTTGGAGTAGGACTGAATGAAAATATGTTAGATAGACAATTATTCAATGTATATAATTATCTATGAGTTTTAATTGACACATACATTATGCATTAGCTTGGTATGATGTGGAGCTGGCTCAGTATCAAGCCGAAAGGCAGGAAACTGAGCTGGAAAAGGTGTTTGAAGAAAGAGCAGCTACTCATCCAGAAGTAACTCCTGAGCTCCTCCGGCAAAGAACAGCTCAGAACTTAAAGGAACCAGAGCCTGAATGGACACAAGGAGTGAGAAATAAGAAGAGTGAAGAATATTATTCGAAAATACGTGAGGTATGTATCACTTTATTTGTACATAATTTTACGTTGTTTTATTATTATATTATTTTCTAATGAAGAATTTAATTACAATTTTAATTTAGCTAAGAAATTTAATTAATTAATTTTTTTTTTTTTTTTTAAATTTCCTGAGCACCCTTATGGAAGAGTCGTAAATTTGAAAAAATAGAACATTCTGTCCCATGTATGGTGCATAATATGTGAATTGCTTTTTTTAGTGCAATGTTATATTGTTCATGGAGTTAAAATAAATTCATTTTAGCTTAGAAAACACTGAATAATTGAATATTAACAAATTTATAAATAAATGAAAGAAGCATAAATTCAATTTTTTTCATTTTTTAGAGAATGCCCTATATTTGACATTTTATCGAGAAATATTTCTTTCGATATTTCAACTAAAAGACCTTTGTAGAAGATTTTGAAAATTTACTTTATAAACCTAGAATTATTCATGCATTTTTTAAATCTTTATATTTGATCTCCACTTTGTAGCCAGTGTAAAAATATTTATAGTTAGTTAATTTTTCTGAAGACTTTAATTTACTAAAGTGATATTGAGCTAGAACCTAGATAAATTGATTCATTATCATCAATATAGGATACAATTTAGTTTTTGAAATATTTAACAAGTTCATACCAAATATTACATAGTGTCATCTTGCTACCCAATTGTTTATTTGAAAGCTTATTATTTTTATTTTTGTTTCTGATGAAACCTCAATGAGGAGGTTAGAGCCTCACATTGAGCCACTGCACCATCGAATGAACTTACTCTTAATTTAATGTTGTGCTATATTGATCTGAATTATATATGTGATTTCTTTCAATGTCCCATTTAGACATTTATTATTTTTATTTGAAATAAATTATTAAAAAATATTAATTTGTTTATTTAACAGTTGGAAGAAGAACAAATTGTTAAAGAGAATAGAATCAGAGAAGCTTCTCATCAATTTGCCATTCCAGGAGAAAAGATAACTAAGAAATCTGTTGCACGGGGCATGGCTCAAAGTTATGAGAACAGCTTGTGAGTTTAATTTTTTGGTTTTATTTTTTTTTTATGTTAAGATTTCTTTGGGCTAACATATTCAAAATTAAATAATTTATTTTAAAACGTAATGTAGTTAGGTTTTTATCGTGTTTTCAAAATAAACATTGTACATTTTTGTTCGAGTACATTTAGAAAGAGAACAAAATCTTTTTCTATTTCTGAATTATACTTGTAATTCAATGATTTTAACTGATTTTTGTAAAATAATTAGTTCATTACAAATTTCATTTTGCTTTTTAAATTTTAATTTGTATGCTTGAAATTTGTGACACTCTTCATTTCTGTATCATCTAAATATAATAAATTATAAATATTATAAAATTATGTCCGTAGTATAATTTACTTTTAATTTTTCAAATAGGGTAAAGGAAGAACCAGAATTGATGCCATGGCAGAAAGGAAGAAACTTGAGAAAAACTGGAAAACTCTATGAGGAAGATGGTACTGAACAGCTAGATACTACAGTTGAGAAGGTTGTTGAAAAACGACCTTTACCTGGACCTCTTGAATCGACCGTTCATGGTAAAGAAGTTCATACTGCAGTTCAGAAACAAACACAGAAAGAGGTTAATACATTTTACTAATATTACACTTCTTACTCTTTAATTATATTTTGACATATTTAAAATATAATTAATATATATCTTGTTTCTTAGGTTAAAGGTGACCAAGAGATAACTAGGAAGATCTCAACAACCGAAACAACTGAAGTAGAACACAAGGCTACTACTCAAGAAAGAGTGGTTCAAGGACAAGTGGTAATTTTCTCTCAATAGAATTTCCTTCTTTTTTTATCCTTCTACTCCCATTATTACTATAATGAATATTGACCTGTTATTTTACAGAAACCCGCAAAGGCCCCAGTGTTCACTAAAAAGATCCAACCTGTGAGAGCTTTCGAACAAGAACAAGCTAGATTTGAAGTAGAATTCGATGGAGATCCACTACCTACCATCAAGTGGTACAGAGAGGACTTCCCTATTACAAGTTCACCTGATTTACAAATTCATACTTTTTCAACTAAATCAGTTCTCATACTGCGACAAGTTTACCTTGAAGATTCTGGTGTCTTTTCTGTAATTGCTGAAAACCGTGGTGGAAGAGCAAAATGTTCTGCTAACCTTGTTGTTGAAGAGAAAAGGCGTGCTGGTCGTACTGGTGCTATTCCACCATCATTCCTTACTACTGTCCAGGTAAGCTTATGTTTTTTTTAATAATGAATCATCGTAATAAGAATTAACATATCTAAAAAATTGTTATGGGAATATTTTTATCTAACAAATTTTTCTTCTTTATAGGCCCAAATTGTAAAGGCAGGACAACTTTGTAGGTTTGATACCAAAATCCATGGAACTAAACCTTTGGATGTATATTGGTTGAAGGTAAGATTAAGTTCTATTTTGTTTACTTAATTTATTAAGATATTAATACGTATTATCAATTACCGATAAAAGAATTTCTCTGCATGGTACCTCAATGAAAATGTTTCTAAAGACACCGTTTCCAAAAGGGGGAGTCATTTGTTTAACATTGATAATTTGAAAATTTTATTTTTCTCTCGCCTATTCTAAAAAAAATGAAAAAAGTTTAAAATTTTATTTTATTTAATTGGGTTCATTCAACCCTTCACTCTTGTATATTTGACCTTCTTTGTTTAAATGTTTATTTGTAATTTTTTTCACAAAGAAATAAAAGTTTTCAAAAATTATAAAGGAAATATAAAGTAAATCATTTTTTATAGGATGGAAAAAAGATTACCGCTGACATCAGGTACAAGACCTTAGAAGAAGACAATGTGTACACATTACTTATCATTGAAACTGCTCTTGAAGATTCCGGTAATTACGAATGCGTGGCGATAAACTCAGCTGGGGAGGCCCGTTGCGAAGGCCAGCTGATTGTTGAAGAAGACAGGAAAAAAGGACCTGCACCAACTGGAGCTGGAGGTCAGGGTGCTGCTCCTTCTGTAGTTCAACCTCTCACCGATCAAACTAAACAGGAAGGCCAGTCCGTTGTCTTCAGATGTAGGATCGCTTCAAAACAAAGTAAGTTTGTCTTATTGCTAAAAAAATATTATTGCTCAATCCCTTTCTAATACAAGACTATCTTCCTTAGCAATCTTAACACCAATTACATAACCTTATCTGAAAGTTCTTCCTGAGAACTTATCCTGCTTGCTTCTATTTTTCACCCTCCCTACATCCCTTGATACTTCTTCATTGTGTAGTAGGTAAAAACTAATATTTTAAATTTGTGAAGTTATATCACCCATAAATTTTCATTTTTTATTTTATAATACCTTGAATAAATTCACAAGAAATTCAGAACTTTCTTTCCTCATGGAACTCTGCAATCCCTTCATTACTGGTGGCATATATTTCCCTCTAGTTCCATGAATTATTCTTATCTAAACTAAGGTCCTTACAGCATAAATAAATGCTGGTGTTAGCATATCATAGTACATTCGAAAAATTTCTAATATGGCTCTGATGAAAGAAACTAATTTCTTTACAGGCAACTCTTTTTTTAGTGAATTGTGTTTAACTCAACTCCCAAGAGCCCCATAGTTTGTTTATATTATTTTTACATTTTGGATTTAATTAAAGTTCAAATATTGTTTTTTTGGCATTTGTTTACTGTTTTGGATAATTTTTAAAACTTCAATGGTCTCAGCCATTTTTAAGCTTGCTTAAAAGGTGAAAAACCTGTAGCGGATCCTTGTCAAAAACCTGTAATACTACAACCCATAAAGGGTCTTGGGTTCAGTACTTAGGTATGAATATAATCTTACTAGACCAACTGTTGTGAAAAAGAGATTTGGTTTAAATCTCACTCAATAGGCAGGTTTTTCCATGAATTAAGGGTACCCACATTACATGGGTCTTGTATGCCCCAAGAGTGTCACCCAACCCTAAAGTAGAATTATCACTGAAATATTCGAATATAATTTTTTTATCTAGAACTGGACTTGAACCCAGCCTGAGAGTTAGGAGTCGAATACCTTATGGACACTGAGGGACCTGAGGCACCTCCTGTCAGATATAACTTTCTAAAATGTAATAAAGCTGCATACTAATAATACTGCCTCCCCCCTCCCCTGAAATTGTATTCTATTGGGATAATAATCTTACTAAAGTTAAGGTTGTAATCCTAACATTAGAGAAAGGTAAAAATATTTATAATCCTTTAAAAACCATTGGTAAAGTAACCATTGCAATATTTTTATATTATATAATGTGTTACTTTTAAATGTTCTATTCTGACTCTTTGATGATAAACATATTATTAATATCAAAATACAAAACTTTTTTAAAATTTCACCATGCATTACTGCTAGGTATGTTTAGAAATAAGCTTCTGAAGTCGTCTTTGAATTTTCTTGTTCATCTCTCATTTTAGTAGATAATCTCTTTAAAGTTCTTTCATTCTTTGATATTTGAATGTGTTTGTTGGAATTTCAATCAGTTTAGTTATACAGTATAAATTTGATTTTAGATGTTCAGGTACAATGGTACAAAGGAAGTGAAGTCATCAAACCTAGTAAATACTTCCAAATGGGACGGGAAGGTCCAGACACCTACACCTTAAGAATCTCAGAAGTGTTCCCAGAAGATGAGGGACAGTACAAGTGTGTTTTATCCAATCCATCTGGACAACTCACACTTACGGCTAGCTTGAAAGTTTTGGGTATGTAAGATGAAATTTTCTTTTGAATCATTGTTTTAACTATTGATCAATATTAATACACTGTTTTAACTATTGATGGGTTATTATAGAAAGTTTTATTTATTATAGAAAGTTTTAACTGCTGATAACATATCAATATGTTCTAAAATAAATCCATAATGTTTAATGGTCGTCAGCATTTTCAAAAAAAATAATATTTCTGTAAAACTCATGAGCACATAATAAAATTACAATTTTATTTAATATTTCTTGAGATGTCCACCTATAAAGAAACTATTCACACACAGTTGTATCCCCATCCATATCACACATAAATCATACTTATACCTGATAATCAAACTGTTATCTTATTTGTTCAGCGATGATCCGATAAAAAAATCAGATTTAATTTTGATCATATTTGAAGTAATGACATGAAATTTGCCCTTAAAATATTTTATCCAAAATATTTCCTTATGTAATTAAAAAGATAAAAACTTTTTTTTTCTCGATTCAGACTAATTCTAGCATATTATTATTTTAGTTACTACCACAGTCTACCAACCAGATATTAAGACAAAGACATTGTGATTCAGAATATTAGTCATAGATGTAAAAGTGTCTGGGAATCCCAGAAAAAAATTTAATGAAGAAATTCATAACTCTTTTGTTTAATCTCAAACCCACCATTCCTTCATGTAATAAGCACCCATAGATGGAGTGGGGAGAAAGGTCACTAGAAGTGGGTGGGTATTTCAAGGGAATGAATAACAAAATCTTAGAGCTGTTTGAGGATTGGAATGGATTTTCAAATGATATGGAAAGTATGGCTATTTCAAGATAGGCATTAATCAAAGGTTACTTCAAGGTTTTTAACAGAGTTTTAAAACTAAATAGATAATTGATTGAGGAAATCAATGGCTAGTATGGAAGGGTTTATTTGTATATTGGGGCGTAATGTCTACATGCATTCCAACTTGGGAGGAAGGACAGATTATCATCCTAGTTAAAATCCTTTTTTGGTCATTGTGAGAAGGTCGAGATTTATCCTGTGGGTTTACCTTTAAACTCTTACCTTTAAAGTCATCAAGATCAAGGATTGATTTCAACTGGTGCTATTTTTAACTATAGAATGCTAAGGTGGTACCTTAACAGGTACGGGCAAAATAGCCTCAGGATGGAAGGATATTTTAATATTTAGTAATTTAAAAAATTAAACAGGGGTTATCTTGTGGGCTTCGGTTTTATATAGGTGTGATAGAGGGAAATGGAAAGGTAGTAGTTGTTGGTGGTATCAGCATCGAACCTATGGTTTCGATATACTTCTTTCTTATTTTTTAATAATTAAAATTATACTATCTTCTTTCATCAATCGAGTACTTATTTGTTTATTTTTATAGCTCCTGATACAAATGAAATAGCTCCAACCCTTGTTCAAATGAGGGATGTTGTTGTTCAAGAAGGAAGTTCAGCTCAGTTCAGGACCCAAGTTAGCGGTAAACCGACTCCAACCATACAGTGGTATAGGGAAGGTGATCTGATTCCACAGTCTCCTGACTTTCAGGTAGGTCTGATAAATTTGATATTTATGAATTTAAATTGAAGTTATTTTTTAACATGTTGACTGCCTACTAAAAGATATTTTGTAGATTATTTACACAGAATACTAATTTTTAGTTATCTCGTAATTTCTTTACTTACCATATTTATAAAGTTACAGCAAAAGGCATAATATAACAATATAATTCAAGTTTTCAATAATATAATTAAATCAAATCGGTTTCTTAGATCTCAAATCTAAGACAATCCTCAAAAGTACCGTGGCAGTCAACTTGTTAATTTATATTTTATTTTCTGATGCAATACATTAACTTGGGTAGAAATTTTTGGGTTGTATATCAGCATCATAACTATAGATGGCTAAATATTCTAAATCTGAATTATTCAATGTGATAAAACTCATTAGTGACATTAGGCATTATAAATGAAACAGCTTTAAAGACCTTGAGTCTGCTTAAATAATCTTGTCATTGTTGAACTGCTCCTAACTTATACCTTTAATATCCTAGATTCAACAAATGATTCCATTATATTTCCAAAACCTCTCGAATTAACCTCATAGTTATAGCCATACTGGTGTGGAGAAAAAAACAAATAAATTTCTAAGATTATCTCTTGTAGATTTTTTTTACTGCTATATATTGATCCTCATACTCATTCTCCTTTAATACTTGGTCCCAATCTTATAATGGAAATACTTCCTTTTTTTTCTTCTTTTTTTTTTGTGTTTTTTTTTTTTAGTATTCCTGCTGTTATTTTTAGGGGTCAGGTGAGAATCATTAACTCTCTAGAAAGAGATCTTACTTTATGACAAACTGCTCACTTGTAATGTTGAAAGATCATCTTATTCACATTGTTCTTGAATTTTGTTTTCCTATGAGCTTTGCCCGAAATTATATGATCAAATGATTTTTTTCAATTAATAAATAAAACAAAGATATATCAGTAAAGTGCCATCAACAATTAGAAGCCTTTAACTTTATAATTCTGATATTGCATTATTACCTAATCTGGGCTTCTATTGAAAGTGGATAAGAGAATTTCTGAACAAATTGAGTAAAATTATGTTTTGAGATTCACTGAAATTCTTTTCAAAAAGCTTTGGCAGGTATACCATTTCTTATCCACTTGATATGAAAATCCAAGATTACTTATTTGGCACTCCTGCTTTCAACTCTCAGATTTACTTTCATTTCCTCTTGCAATATTCAATATTTCTGTATAGAAGTCAAATAAACTATAGAAAAAAGAATCAATAAACTATATCAAAGCACATATTATCTCAAAACCCATCCCATTTGTACTCATTCCTTTCATTCTTTAGTATTTAAAAAATATTTTGTGAACACATTTTTTTTAATATTCTGAAACTTTCTTCATTATGACTATTGGTTTTTCAAACTCTCAGTATATGAATCCTGTCTTTTTCTCCCAGTTGATAAAATTTATCCTGACGCTGATAAACTTTTAGGTTTGGATTTTTCATTCCATTTCTTTGTTTTCATTTTTACTTTAATTTCATTTAAATACTGTTCATTTTTTCTTTTCCCTTATAAATGTATTATATTCATATTTGTTCTTTGTTTTTATTTTATTGTAGTCAGTAACCCCACTGGCTATCATTATTGATTCCATTTATTGGGTTCTCAACAGATTTTTTTCTTATTAAGGTTAAGGTTTTTTTTTTGTTTTTTTTAAACAGATTCTACTCAATCTCCCATTATTACTGGGTTCATATTTTAATAAATAAATTGTGCCTTGGTTTATGAAGTCACAATTTATTTGACTGTGAAAAATGCATGTTCCTAAATACAGGGTCCTAAATCAGTAGGTTTAGCCTCTTTAATTTTTAGTATATTTTTTTAAAATATTTGCGTTTATTTAACTCTATAGTATCTGTGAAACCATATTTACTAAGTATAAAAGGATTTATGAAATTTTTGAAGACTGTAATTAATCACCTTTAAGTTCTAGGGCTCTTGATATCAAATTTTATGGAAATTTATTTTTTTATCTGAAAGTTACAATTCTCTGTCATTTCCATTTATAGATTATTATTACATGAAACTTTTATATTTTCAATCCTGGTCTAAAATCTTTAAGTTATTAAACATGTTGCCAGTAAGATTTATTTTTCTACTCACATTGCTTTGTGTATTGAATTAACTAACATTTGTTTAGTTTACTCTGTTATTTTTGCATACTGCCATCAATATCATGCTCATTTCAAATGATAATTATGGAATATAAAAAAAAATAGATAACACACATTATTTTTAAACAGATGATACATGAGGGTAAGAATGTGGTCCTCCTAATTGCTACAACTTATGAAGAAGATTCAGGCACATTCACTTGCCGTGCAACCAACTCAGCTGGACAAGCAGAAACATCAGCACGTCTTATTGTAAAAAGTAAGCCCTGAAAAACTTGGCATACCTTATCATTTAATGAAGGAATCTGATTATGTCAAGAAAAAAAAAAAAAAAAAAAAAAAAAAAGTTGTAGTTTGGCGCTTTTGCCGGTATCAAAGCTTTTTATATTTAAATTTCCAAATATTTAAATGCAATGGAAAAATTATCTGATTAATTCTAACGTTGTACAGCCTATACTAATAAGAGATATTTATTTTGATACAAAATTAGTAGTTATGATCTAGGAAATATTTATTTAAGAAAGACTTTACCATTTGACATAAATAGTTACCATATTGAGTCCTAGTCAACTCATGAATCAAAACTTAATATAACATGAAAGCTTATTGCTTAGTGCCTAGTTAATTGAAGGTGATACAGAAAAACTGTGTGCTAGCTATATTGCTATTTACTTAATTATAATTACAATATGTATTATGTATATATATATACAAATAAATAACAAATATTTAAGTTGCTATGTAATTGAACGGAAAGTCTATTTAATAAAATTGTATTTTCATGCATCTATTTTCCTTTTGTCTTTCTTCGTCCATTACCCAAGTGTATTGTGTTTCTTTTATCTTTTACTTCCTCTTTTACAATGGTGTAAATGTAAATATTATGATGAATGGAGTGAAGTGTAAGGTAAATAATAACAACTTCATATTGTAGGATATTTAATAAAATAAACTAGCTGAGACAGCTAATCACTGATTTCCCTACAATTTGAATTACTAAGAGTCTAAAGTGAATTTTATCAATGCTCAGAAATGTTTTTAATTCTAATTTCTACAGTATCACACTATGGAACATTCAAAGTAATTTCCAAGCTGTTGGTTTTGATACCTTTTCTATTGTTATTTTTAGTTTTTAGTATTTTTAAATCTTTACAAATTAATATGTTAAAGTCAAATAAGAATGCCTATTTTATTTTTTTAAATACCTTCTTAAGAATTAAGGGGAAGGAAATATTATTTTTAATTAAAATGCTCTTATTTTTATAGATAAGACTGATATTTAAAATATGAAATTGAATTAGATGCTGTTAAGAATGAAGGCAAACAAGAATTGTGAAAAGTTAACTACAAACAGAACTATAAAAAAAAAAAAAAGTGTCCCAATAGGTATAATTAGAACCATGTTTGGTTTAGAATGTGTGTAAAAGTTATCAAGTTCTAGCATACTCAATTATGCTGTAAAAAAAAAAAATTAATATAAAGTTGAGAAATATAAAAAATTGTGAATATCTCACACAATAGCTGTTGGTTATGAGAGAATGTATTGTAAAATGGTTGCTTGCATGTGTGGCTGCTAGAGTTCTATTTATTCCCATCCTCAAAGCCTATATCTCCTCTGACTAAATTTGGAGCTTGCCCCCCCTCTGTGCTGCTTTTACCTGATCTCTCATTCCAACTTCATTCTAATTATTTCTTGTTATTTAAGCTTTTCCTCTCATTTATGTTTCCATTACTCGATAATTCATTGAAGAGCACCATGTCCTTACTTTCTAAATACAGTAATAATAAAAAAATATTTTTTCAAACGATCAATATAATTTGACTTAGCTCAATAGAAAACTCTCTAGACACCTCTATCTCCCTGGTGTATTATATCAGTGCCTTTGTCCAATATACATATAAAGCCTTGTAGTTCCAATGAACTTGAAAATATTTTTGACTTAAAAATAGAAAAATGTTTTTGAAATGTTGAATCAATGTTTAAATCTATCCCTGAATCAATAAATCCATTGCTTTACTGTTTTGGCTGCCTTGTCAACCATCTCTTCTGAGTCATGCATTTCTCGGGCACTATTCATGTGAGTCAGATTGGCTTTTATCCAGAGGCCTAGTGAATCACTCAGACTGACTGTCGAGAGCTAGTTCAAGGCTTTCGGAATCTTTAAATAAATAGCGGTTTCAAAGGATTTGATGAGGGGTGGGGATTAGGATTTAAAAAAAGACACTAAATAATAATTTGATTTATTTAAACACGTTTACACTCTGCAATTTAAAAAAAATAAGATGTTTGACCTAGAGTTGAAAAAGAAGAAAATGGGACGAGGTCATAAGATTAGCCAACTATTATATCCATGGAAGGACACCAGTTAGATGATGGGCAAATATGGCATGAATGATGTCATCCACTTTCTTGTGTCCTTGTCCTCTTCTTGTATTCTTACTGCAGGCCTTCTGACTCATGTTCTAGTTTATACTATCCCTATAGCTTTCTGGTATTATTAAAAGAGTAAACTTGTTACTTATTTTTGTTTTTGTTTTTTTATATAAGGTAAAAAAAAAAAAAAAAGAAGCACATAGTTTTACTGTATTGCTGAATGAATATTATCCTACCTTCTTAAATTAATTTAAAAGTGTTTAATTTGACTAAATAGAAAACTTAATTATAAAAAAAAAAATATATGCAATTAGTAATAGCTTTATTTCATTCTCAATATATTTCATATCATTTAATTTTTGAAATTAGTCTAGGACTCATATATGAACATCTATTCTACTTTGTTTTTTTCTGTTATTGAATTGTTAAGAGTAAAAAATTATGAATATTTTATATTTTAGTAATGTTATTGATTGATTAGTCTTAAGTATAAATATAACGTTAAATTCATGAATTTATCTGAACTCACTAAAACTCTGTTATCCATTGCAAGTTTTGAAAATCTTATTTTACATGCTAAACATTACATTTTAAACTATTATAAACATATAAAATAATTAACTGTAAACTAGCGATATCACAAATTGAAAGTAATTAAAATACATACATTTAAACTAAATATATTAAATCTGTAATCTGTGACACAATATTGTAACTTAACATACAGCACATGAAGTAAGTATCCACACAGGTCTATAGAAGTGAATATACTGAACGGTAGCAGATCGTAGGACCAGAAATATACTGATAGTGGTGGGAGGGCGCCTCCCACCCACTGTCAGACCCCCACTTACCCCTATGAGCTGTGGAGTTGTCCACATCTTGACAACACCCATTCCCTTCTTGCAGTTGTATCTATTATAATCTATTTTTTTTTAACTTTATTTAAATCTTTTGTTACTTGAATCTTTATTACATTCAGCTATTCCTTTGGCAGAAAAAATTAAATATTTATACAATTTTGTATTTTAATATACATATTAAAATCTTCTTATGTTTCAACTGAAACTAAATAATTTTCTAAAAAAAATATATTTAGTTTACTCTTGAATTCTACTGTCTACTCGAGATTTTAAAATAATATTTTATAAATATTTTAAGCAGCTTCATGATTTATCATTACATACTTTTTTATTGATGACGGTTTATTGTTATGCCAGTGAGCCTCTAAGCCATTAATTCTTCTATTAAAGTTCTTTTATTTAATTGTATATTCATGATAGTATTCAATTTCATTTATAAAATAGCTTATACTCAACTACTTTCTATAGACGACTTTATTTATTATTAACTAACCAGATAAATAATTATCTATAAATATTTTTATTGTAGAACATAATTTTTAATTTAATTAAAGATACAGGTAGGTATGTGTATATTATTTAAGCAAAACTTCAATTTAATTTTTAAAAAGTCCTTTTATGTTTTATTTTTAACAACCAGCTGGTTATATTATTAATATTAATGTAATAGGACATTGAACTTTCCATAGAAAAACTGTTCTATATTATTAATAAAATTTCTATTTATTGAACAATAAGTTCAAAATATAAAACATAGATTTGGATTGTCATGAAAGGGGGTCCTTATTTTATTTTATATTCATAATAACAAGTCATTATTAAAGGAGAAAAAGAAAAGGGCTACGTTATTTCACCAAGTAATAGAAATTAGGGAAAATATTGTTTAAAATGAAGTGATAACTATTACCTTAATACGTTTCCTAAAGAAGAGTGAAAATTTATTTTAAGCTCAGTTTAAGTTTGCATTTCTTACTTTGAACATAGCTCCTAAAAGGAAATCTTGAAGTAAAAAAGAAATGTTCTAATTAATAAATGACTTAAACTATGGCATGAAAAGTAAAGTGATAAGTGGTGAAAAAATAAAACATTATGACAAAGAATGATATGGTTTCAATAAATAACAAAAATGGGATTTGGTTGTTAAATTGTTCAAAAGTTTAGGAGAGTATTGTGAATGACTTAAATGATTAAAATCTATGAAGTGGCTGTGGACAGGTAAAAATATTAAATCCTGTGTGTATATTTTTTAAGGCTAAAAAATACCTATAATTGTGTAATATAGAGTGAGTATCTCTTAGTATAAAAAAAAAAAAATTAGTGAAACTAGATCAACCTTTCTATTCTAATCCGTTGCAGAAATACGATAATTCAAAGACTTTTTTGTGGAAACCACGTTTTTTACTATAAACGCTGTAGTATCTACACTTTGTTTAAATATTTTTCAAATTTTGACCATATTTTCAGATTTAGGATTAAATTTCCTATAAGGGCAGAGTACATGTGACCTTGAATTTTACAAACTTGGGACCTAAAGAACAACTTGTTCTTCACCTTATTAAGGGAAGTTACAATGTCCTATAATACTTCAACGCTCACCATTTTTTTTTGGGAAAAAAAAACCATCCACAATACTGCAAATCTTACAAAACCTTTCAAATTTATCCAGCTTTCATGTTTCATGAAAATGGAAATATGCATTTTGAACATAATTAATTTTTCATTGGAATAAAAAGCAAAGACAAATTTATTGTTCAATAGAAAATAAAGGAAAACTGTCAATAAAGCGACACCAGATCAAAGGATTTTATGTAATTAAATTTATTTATTTATTTATTATTATTTAGGATTTATTTTATTAGATTTGCAATGTAAGGTTTAAAACCCAATGATAATGAACATAGACCATAATTTTGCCGTTAGCTTCTGAATGCAGATGATGTTAAAGAGTACCACTTTTTATGGGCAGATGAGTCTGTTTTTACAGGGGAAGGCATTTCTACCTTTCTATGTGGGGTATTGTTGGTTTGTTCATTTTTATACTCCTGTCGAATAGTGTTTGAAAATCATAGTTTGCCCAACAGATTGAATGATGAGAATTACTAGGATTTATTACAAAATATTCTACCACAACTTCATCACGATATTCCACCTGAAGTTCTGCAAAATATAATTTTCCAACACCATGGTGCTCCTCCAAATTATTCGAAAGCAGTACAAAAATAAACCAACGATATACTTGGATAGGTAGAAATGTCCCTGTAAAAACAGACTCATCTGTCCAAAAAATTCACCTCAAAAAGTGGTACTCTTTTACATCATTTGCACTCATAAGCTAACGGCAAAATTAAGGTCTATATTCATTATCATTGGGTTTTAAACCTTACATTGAAAATCTAATAAAATAAATCCTAAATAATAATAATAAATAAATAAATTTAATTACATAAAATCCTTTGATCTGGTGTCGCTTTATTGACAGTTTTCCTTTATTTTCTATTAAACAATAAATATTTCTTTGCTTTTTATTCCAATGAAGAGTTAGTTATGTTAAAAATGTATATTTCAATTAAGCGATTACCATAATCAATGTCTTATTTACACAAGTAACTGCTTTGTATGCCAAATGAAAACACCTTGTTTTTCCAGTCTTAAAAAAAAAATTTCCTTATAAAAAAAAAAAAAAAAAAAAGATCATTAATTTGATCATTCCACATGAAAGCTGGTTAAATTTTCAAGTTTTTTGTAAGATTTGCAGTTTTTTTTTTGTTTTTTTTTTTTTTTTTTTTTTTTTTTTGTTTTTTTTTAAACGGTGATCATTGAAGAATTATAAGACATTGTAACTTCCCTAAATAAGGTGAAGATCAAGCTGTTCTTTAGGTCGCAAGTTTGTAACATTCAAGGTTGCATGTACTCTGCTCTTATAGGAAATGTAATGCTAAATCCGAAATAGTGATCAAAATTTGAAAAATATTTATGCAGAATGGAGATATTACAGTTTATATGTTAAAAAACATGGTTTTCTCAAAAAAGTCTTTGAATCATCGTATTTCTGCAACGGATTAGAATAGGAAGGTAAGATCTGCGGCATTTTACTTCTTTTAGATCTAAATTTTAGATTTCACTTAATTTTTTTTTTTTACACTAAGAGGTACTCACCCTGTGTAGTTGACTGCTACAATATATAGAAAAGGTGGTGGGATATGCAGTTGTATACCATATAAAGTTAGATTAATTTATTATGCTGACGTTTTGCCTTACAATGCAAGCTAGCAGGAAACAAAAATAAATGACAGGAAGTGAATTTAAAAGAGATTAAAAATAAATACCAAAGGAATAAAAATTAAAAAAAAATATATATAGGGTAGAAAAATGAAATTTAACAACAAATGGTGAATGGATGTAGTTAATAAACAGGAATATATAAATAAAATATAAAACAATAAGAATAGTAAAAGTTAAAGCATATATATTAATTATATTATAAATCTATAATTGATGAAAAAGCAAGTTTGAGTTTTAAAATGGAAATTTGGTGGAAACAGTATGAGGATATAATTTATATGCATTTTGATGGAATATGTAAACAGTTTGTTAAACCATATATGATTCAATTTAAATACTTTTAATTAGCCATGCACTGGTTATCTATTATATGTAATGTATATACCTTTTGTTGTATTTTTTTATTTTTTATTTTTTTAAATCTTATTTTTCAACCTAATATTGATTTTTTATTTTATACATTTAGTCTTTATTTTCTATCTCTTTTAAATTCACTTTTCTATAATTTACTTTTGTTTTCTGCTAGTCATGATGAAGGCTTACATTTTAAGCCAAAACGTCAGCACAAAAAATTAATTTAACTTAATTGTGGTGTTTACCTTTTCCAAGTTTATTTAAACCATTTCCAGAATAGTTGAATTAATTTCCATTTCCAGTTTAATTTAATCTTTCCAGTTATGTTTAATCTTTTCCATTTTTATTTAGGCTCCTCCATTTATATTTCAACTTTCACATTCATATTTAAACATTTTCCAATTATGAGGAACACCACGTCTAAGTAGAAATACTTTAATACGTGGTTAACAGGTTCGGTGGCCCTGAAGAAGACCTGCAAGGCAGGTCGAAACGTTGGCACGTATTAAAGTATTGCTACTTAGTGGTGTTCCTCTTTGACTGCATCCCTGATCGTCTTCTCCATTTTCCAATTATGTTTAATCTTTTTCCATTTTATTTTAATCTATTCCATTTATATTTCACCCTTTTCCATATATTTTTAGTTTTTTTCCATTTAAGTTGAACCATTTTCCAATTTTATTTAACCTTTTTCTAAGTGAAATAAGCCCCCTGAATTTTAATGGGAAATCTGAGAAAAGAAAAGAAAAAAAAAGAAGGTAATAATCATCAAAATGCCATATTCTGACAATCCAGCATTTATTATTAGATACCAAACAGTTCAATAATATAAAAATAAAATAAATCAATAATATTCTTATGAAATACAAATTATTCTACTAAGATGTACAAAAATATGAAAAGTAATAGGATGCATCTAGTTCAGTTAATATAGCGTCTAACATAAAAATCATATTAAAAAAAAAATAAAGAAATAAATAAAAAATAAATAAATAAATAAATTTAAAAATAAAAAAAATTGCTGAGTAAAAAGGAGCTTTGAGGGGAACATTAGTCCAAGTTCCTGGATGGAATTTTACATTATAGTACTGTTTTTTATCTAATAATAAATGCTGGATTGTCAGAATATGGCATCTTGATGATTATTATCCTTTCTTTTTTTTTCCAAATTCCCATAAACATTTAGGGGCCTAATACAATTTAGAAAAAGTTTAAATTAAATTGGAAAATGGTTCAACCTAAATGGAAAAAGACTAAAATGTATAGAAAAGGGTGAAATATAAATCAAATAGTTTAAAATAAAATGAAAACAGATTAAACATAATTGGAAAATGTTTAAATATGGATGCGAAAAGATGAAATATAAATGCAAAAGTCTAAATAAAAATTGAAAATGATTTAATATAACTGGAAAAGATTAAATAAAAGTGGAAATCGATTAAATCTACTCTGGAAAAGGTTTAAGTAAACCTGAAAATCGTATATATATTACTGCACACATTAATAATGATCTACTGTTAAAAAAATATATAGTTTATTTTTTTAGGATTAAAGAAAACAGAAAATATATGTTCACAGTAGGTATTTAATATTTTTACCTATTGAAAGCTGCTTTAACAATTTTAATTATTTTAGTAATTTTCAATATTTTCCAACTTTTGAATATTTTAATAATAAAAAAATATTTAAATTAATCATTAACACTATATTAAATATTTCCAATGAATTTGAAAAGAAAAATACAATACAATAATATTTCTTAACACATTTTAAGTTATACTTTGCTAATAAAATGTAATAGTTTCCCATTCATTTATTGATGTATGACTTTCTATCATTACTGTTGTCTCATTGATATTGGTCCATATATATAAATATATGGACAGATTTAAACTTTCCAGGGTGTATATATATATATATATATATATATATATATATATATATATATATATATATATACACACACATACACAAGGTGTTCAGAAGATGTTGGCCAAAAAATTATCTCGGGTAGGGAGGTTCATTTTGAACCTATTTAAGGTCACTTACCTATATACAAAGTCTTACAGTTTTTTTTTTTATGAATTTTTTTGTAAAAATGGCCAAATCCAAACATTTATGCCTTATAACTCCGTTGTTTACTGATATACCAACGCCATTTTTCCCCCTGTAATTACTAATACATTGTCCATGTAAAATTAAAAAAATATGGTGCAAAAAACAAATACCAAAAAAACGGGAGATTGTTAAATCTTGTCAAAGGCAAAAATAAAAATTATGAACTTCAAGTTTAGGTTCAATAAAAAAAAATTAAGCGCAACAGCCAAATCCAAATTGTTTTAAAAACTTCTCTATTTAATACTCTTTAAAAAAAACCATAGTTGTGTTTCGAAAAAGCCCACTACAACTTACCTGTAAGAGAATGTTTAAACAATTGTTTCCCACAATCCTGGATAGGAAGACGGGGTCCAATGGAGTGGCCAGCACGGTCTCCAGACCTCACGCTGCTTGATTATTACGCCTGGGACCGTGTCAAAGATTTGTTTATTATGAAGAATTGTTTTTAAGACAACAACTTATTCAAAAAATCAATGGCAAATTTACCATAATGAAGGAAGAATTTGTTTTAAGAAAAACCACCACAGAAATAAGAAAAAGATATCGTGCTTGTATTAGAAATAGTGGATATCATTTTGAGCAATACCTGTGATACTCTACAAATTAAATTTATGAATAATTTAAAATTAGTTTAATTTTGTTCCCTGATTTTTGTTTACACAAATGTAGATAAAGTTTACTCTGATAAAATCGAAATTCCGAGAAAGAAAGAGAAAATATGCAGTTTAACCTAAGCTATAAAGAAACACAACTATTTGTTACGTTTTGCATAAAAAATATGATTCGATTCATTATTATTGTCAGTGTGAGCTGGTGGCACCATTTTGTTACTTTATAAAAAATAAAAAAAACTAGATGTGCTGCGTGCCTGCAAATTGTATTTTTTTAAAGAGTATTAAATAGAGAAGTTTATAAAACAATTTGGATTTGGCTGTTGCGCTTAATTTTTTTTTTATTGAAACTAAACTTGAAGTTCATAATTTTTATTTTTGCCTTTGACAAGATTTAACGATCTCCCGTTTTTTTGGTATTTGTTTTTTGCACCATATTTTTTTAATTTTACATGGACAATGTATTAGTAATTACAGGGGAAAAAAATGGCGTTGATATATCAGTAAAAATGTTTGGATTTGGCCATTTTTACAAAAAAATTCATAAAAAAACCGTAAGACTTTGTATATAGGTAAGTGACCTTAAATAGGTTGAAAATGAACCTCCCTACCCGAGATAATTTTTTGGCCAACGATCTTCCAAACACCCTGTATATATATATATATATATATATATATATATATATATATATTTATATATATATATATATATAGTATATATATATACGACACAAATGATCAATTTGTGTGTGTGTGTGTGTATGTATATGTATATCTTTTTCTGTAAATATTGAAAATATATTTACTGTTAATACTATTTAAGATATCATATAAGTCATTCAATAGTTGATATATCTATCATCCCAGTGAATAAGTGGTTAAATAGAATTTTGACCAAAATGAGTTAAGTGACTAAAAAGTATTGTGGAGGCTTTTCTTCCTGGTGGATAAGTGTTTAAGTAAGATGTTCATTTTAAAGAACTATGTTTTCTAATAAATATCTTAACTAAAAACTAATTCACCAAGAAGAAAAACCTCCATAGTTCTTTCTAGTCACTAAACTCATTTTGGCAAAATTTGAATTAACCACTTACTTATTCACTGGGATGACAAATAATATTTGAAAAAGAAAATATTTAGTAATCATTCGATATTAGGTTCAATGTAGTGTTTGTAACTGAATCAGACATTTAAAATTTCAAAGATTTAGAAATTTATTTAACAGGATCTTACTGGGTTAAGGATGTTAATAATAGAACTTTGCCCAGTACAAGGTGTCAAAATACTAATATAAGTCTAGTGGTGGTCACAAGTTAATATATAAAAAAAAAAATAATATATATATATATATATATATATATATATATATATATTTTTTATGCCAATGTTTCAGTAACTTTTGTAGGACTTCATCAGGGCAAATAAGAAACAGTCTGGCTGCCGTAATACAAGAGAAAGGCAGTTTAGGCTCTAACTGGCATAGCTAGAAAGTCATATTAATAGCATCTCTTCCAGCTTATCATTTTTACTTGCCCTGATGAAGGTCTGCAAAGTGGATAGAAACTTTTGAATTAAATAAAATAGGTTTATACCATTTGGATTTGTTCTGACCTTCAGGCTTTAAACTTGTGGTGTGATCTTGGAGTTTAAATCTTCTAGATTACTATTGGTAAATAACTTATACATAATATTTATTAAATTGAAAATATCAAACTTGGACTGCTCTAAAAATATAAGAAGAAAATTTTAAATATTTTACAAAACACCTTTGCAGGTGGGTAGTTTAAAGGGTAAGATACTAGACTCCTTGACTAGGTCTTGGTTCCAGGTTTGATTTTTAAATTTCTTTAGAATAGAGAGCAATCGGATACTATAGACAGGATCATCTCTAGATGATTTTTAATTTTTTTTATTACACGCATTAATACTAAAATTATGACTAAAATAGGAACTTTAGATATTCCTTTGAATGTAACCTGTGTATCTATACTATTTCATTGATGTTACTTAGAAATAAGCTGAATTATACATCAATTGCAGGATACGTGAGCTACAAAGAAACCAAAGTGATCGATGAAAAGGGTAGTGACATTCATAGTACAATTAAAGGTGGAGTTTTTAGTTCTAAAACACCATCTGCATCGTCAACCCAAGAATTAGAAAGAGTAGAAACTTCAAACAAAAAGTATGATGAATCTAAAAAAACTGTTAGTTGGCGTAGACCCAGGGGAAGATCACTTGATACGAGACCTACTAGTGCACCTTGGAGGAAGACAAGAGGAAGATCAGCTGAAACAAGGCCTTTTTCTAAGGAGGCAGTTGAAATAAAACCTGCTGTGCAGTTTTCTGAACACATTTCAGACGCTGGTGAAACAACATTGAAATCTGTAACAAAAGAAAAACATGTATCAGAACAATCCAAAACACACTTGAAAGATATTAAATCTATGGTAGATAAACCTAAAGAAGAAAAACTGATAGCATCTGTTCCTAAAAAAGGTGTACCATGGACAGAAGAGAAAATTTCGTTAAAGAAGGCACCAAAGGAACCCAAGCTGGTTGAAAAAGAGAAATTGGAAACAGTTGAACTAAAGCCAGCAAGGCGCCTTTCAAAGGACATTTCTGATTCAAGTGAAATTACACTGAAACCTATTACAAAAGAAAAGATCCTATCAGAACAGCCATCACAAAGATTGGAAGAAGGAAAACCTGAAAAAGTTGATCAACCTAAAGAAGAAGCTTTATCATCTTTTCCACACAAAGGAGTTCCGTGGACACAGGAGAAAATTCAATTAAAGAAGACACCAAAAGAACCCAAAACGGTTGAAAAAGAGAAATTGGAAACTGTTGAACTAAAGCCAGCAAGGCGCCCTTCAAAGGACATTTCTGATTCAAGTGAAATTACACTGAAACCTATTACAAAAGAAAAGATCCTACCAGAACAGCCCTCACAGTTACAGATGGCACAACAACAAACTGTTAAAGATCAATCTAAAGTAGATGAGTTGTCCACTGTAAAACATAAAGGTGTACCATGGACACAGGAGAAAATTCAGCTAAAGAAGGCACCAAAGGAACCAAAGCTAGTTGAAAAAGAGAAATTGGAAACTGTTGAATTAAAGTCAGCTAGGCGACCTTCAAAGGACATTCCTGCTGCTAGCGAAATTACATTGAAACCTATTACAAAAGAAAAGGAGCTACCGGATCAGCCGTCACAAAGATTGGAAGAGGGAAAACCTGAAAAAGTGGATCAACCTAAAGAAGAAGAGTTGCCCTCAGTGCCACAAAAAACTGTTCCATGGACACAAGAGAAAATCCAGTTAAAGAAAGCTACCAAGGAAACTAAATTGGTTGAAAAAGAGAAATTAGAAACTGTTGAACTAAAGCCAGCTAGGAGACCTTCAAAGGACATTCCTGCTGCTAGCGAAATTACATTGAAACCTATTACAAAAGAAAAGGAGCTACCGGAACAGCCCTCGCAAAAATTAGAGGAGGGAAAACCAGAAAAAATGGATCAACCTAAAGAAGAAGAGTTGCCCTCAGTGCCACAAAAAACTGTTCCATGGACACAACAGAAAATCCAGTTAAAGAAGGCTACCAAGGAAACCAAATTGGTTGAAAAAGAGAAATTAGAAACTGTTGAGTTAAAGTCTGCTAGACATCCTTCAAAGGACATTCCTGCTGCTAGCGAAATTACATTGAAACCTATTACAAAAGAAAAGGAGCTACCAGAACAGCCCTCGCTAAAATTAGAGGAGGGAAAAACAGAAAAAATGGATCAACCTAAAGAAGAAGAGTTGCCCTCAGTGCCACAAAAAACTGTTCCATGGACACAACAGAAAATCCAGTTAAAGAAGGCTACCAAGGAAACCAAATTGGTTGAAAAAGAGAAATTAGAAACTGTTGAGTTAAAGCCTGCTAGACGTCCTTCAAAGGACATTCCTGCTGCTAGCGAAATTACATTGAAACCTATTACAAAAGAAAAGGAGCTACCAGATCAGCCGTCACAAAGTTTGGAAGAGGGAAAACCTGAAAAAGTGGATCAACCTAAGGAAGAAGAGTTGCCCTCAGTGCCACAAAAACCTGTCCCATGGACACAAGAGAAAATCCAGTTAAAGAAAGCTACCAAGGAAACTAAATTGGTTGAAAAAGAGAAATTAGAAACTGTTGAGTTAAAGCCTGCTAGACGTCCTTCAAATGACATTCCTGCTGCTAGCGAAATTACATTGAAACCTATTACAAAAGAAAAGGAGCTACCAGATCAGCCGTCACAAAGATTGGAAGAGGGAAAACCTGAAAAGGTGGATCAACCTAAAGAAGAAGAGTTGCCCTCAGTGCCACAAAAAGGTGTTCCTTGGACACAAGAGAAAATTCAGTTAAAGAAGGCAACTAAGGAACCGAAACAAGTTGAAAAAGATAAATTAGAAGCTGTTGAGTTAAAGCCTACTAAACGTCCTTCAAAGGAGATTTCTGATGCTACCGAAATTTCTTTGAAACCTATTACAAAAGAAAAGGAGCTACCAGAACAGCCATCACAAAGTTTGGAAGAGGGAAAACCTGAAAAAGTGGATCAACCTAAAGAAGAAGAGTTCCCCTCAGTGCCACAAAAAGGTGTTCCTTGGACACAAGAGAAAATCCAGTTAATGAAGGCTACCAAGGAAACCAAAGTGGTTGAAAAAGAGAAATTAGAAACCGTTGAACTAAAGCCAGCCAGGAGACCTTCAAAGGACATTCCTGCTGTTAGCGAAATCACATTGAAACCTATTACAAAAGAAAAGGAGCTACCAGAACAGCCCTCGCAAAAATTAGAGGAGGGAAAACCTGAAAAAGTGGATCAACCAAAAGAAGAAGAGTTGCTCTCAGTGCCACAAAAAACTGTTCCATGGACACAAGAGAAAATCCAGTTAAAGAAGGCTACCAAGGAAACCAAACTGGTTGAAAAAGAGAAATTAGAAACTGTTGAGTTAAAGCCTGTTAGACGTCCTTCAAAGGACATTCCTGCTGCTAGCGAAATTACATTGAAACCTATTACAAAAGAAAAGAAGCTACCAGAAGAACAGCCGTCACAAAGATTGGAAGAGGGAAAACCTGAAAAAGTTGATCAACCTAAAGAAGAAGAGTTGCCCTCAGTGCCACAAAAAACTGTTCCATGGACACAACAGAAAATCCAGTTAAAGAAGGCTACCAAGGAAACCAAATTGGTTGAAAAAGAGAAATTAGAAACTGTTGAGTTAAAGCCTGCTAGACGTCCTTCAAAGGAGATTCCTGATGCTACCGAAATTTCTTTGAAACCTATTACAAAAGAAAAGGAGCTACCAGAACAGCCATCACAAAGTTTGGAAGAGGGAAAACCTGAAAAAGTGGATCAACCTAAAGAAGAAGAGTTGCCCTCAGTGCCACAAAAAGGTGTTCCTTGGACACAAGAGAAAATCCAGTTAAAGAAGGCTACCAAGGAAACCAAATTGGTTGAAAAAGAGAAATTAGAAACTGTTGAGTTAAAGTCTGCTAGACATCCTTCAAAGGACATTCCTGCTGCTAGCGAAATTACATTGAAACCTATTACAAAAGAAAAGGAGCTACCAGAACAGCCCTCGCAAAAATTAGAGGAGGGAAAACCTGAAAAAGTGGATCAACCTAAAGAAGAAGAGTTGCCCTCAGTGCCACAAAAAGGTGTTCCTTGGACACAAGAGAAAATCCAGTTAAAGAAGGCTACCAAGGAAACCAAAGTGGTGGAAAAAGAGAAATTAGAAACTGTTGAACTAAAGCCAGGCAGACGACCGTCAGAGGACATTCCTGCTGCTAGTGAAATTACATTGAAACCTATTACAAAAGAAAAAGAGCTACCAGAACAGTTAGGAGAGGTAAAACCAGAAAATGTTGAAGAACTTAAAGTGGAAGAGTTGCCATCTTCAATACAAAAAGGTGTTCCATGGGCACAGGGTAAAATCCATTCTAAGAAGTCTTCTAAGGAACAGAAGATAGTTGGAAAAGAAACTGTACAGACTGTTGAAGAATCTAAATTAGTGATCAGGGGCACTGAAATAGACAGTACTGTAAATATTCAAAAACCATCGGATAAAGAATTCCCCTTAAAAGTTACTGATGATAAATTCGAAACACTTGTAAGAGCAGGATCCGATAGACAGGATCAAGAAATAGTTAGTGATGAAACTAAGCAAGTTGAAGACAAAGAAACTGATTTATCTGAAAGAATGCCCTGGAGGCCTAAACCCAAGATCGTATTACCAGATACATCTGACCAAAGAGTTTTGAAGATCATATGTGAGGTTAAGGATACTCAGGTAACAAAGCAAGAAATAAATATTGTGCAGGATGTTACGAAAGATCAACAACTTCCACTTTCAATTGAAGAGGAAAAAGTTACTAAATTGGAAGACAAATCACCTAAAAAAGAGAAACATGTACAGTTTGTTTCAGATAAACCAGAAGAAATCATAGGGGAATTTTCCCCTGACAAACCAACACAAAAAAAAGGCAAAAAAAAGGGTATTATAAAGCATACAATTACACAGGAAGGTATTGAGCAAATAGTTCTTCCATCGAATGAGGAGGAGTCTGATGAAAATGAAGATGTTCCTTTGCAGCAGTTTGTTAAATCTGAATTATCTGGTGTAATTCCCGAGCTTAAGGACAAGCCTGAGTTACCATGGAGAAAGAAGAAAGATACATCTGAAACCATCGAGGTAAATAAACTTAAGGATGATACTTCATTTAGCATAGAAGCTGAAAAAATAACTGCTCAAGAAAAAAGAACTATACAACATAAGTCTAATATTTCTTTGAAAGAAAAGAAACCAGAAGAAGATACTTCAGTTCCTACATGGAGGAGAAAGAAGAAACCTGAAAAAAAGCAAACAGAAGATGTGGTAGACCAAATTATTGTTGCAGAGGAGGAAGAAATAGCTGAGGAGGTAAAACCAACACCAAGAGAGGAAGAAAAAGTGCCTGCAGAAGAGTTATCGATCCCTAGTTGGAGGAAGACAAAGAAACCTGAAAAAAAAGAAACAGACCAGCTGCAAATTCAACCGAAACCTGAAGCTGAAGAAGTTTCTAAAATAGAAGATGAAAAAGTAACTCTGGCTAAGGAGGAGAAAACTAGTGAAGACGTAAAACCAATTCCTAAAGAAGGAGGAAAGCAGCCAGAAGAAGATACCTCAGTGCCTAGCTGGAGAAGGAAGAAAAAGAAACCTGAGAAAACAACTCCTCTAGATGAAAAGGAAGAAGCTTCCGATCAAGCTCCAGAAACTCAGTCAGACAAACCAAAGAAAAAGACTCCTAAAACAAAAGTACCAAAGATTGAGGATACAACTATCTCTGAAGATAAAACAATTCCAATGAAAACAAAACCTGAAAAGTTGGTTCCATTAAAAATAGAAACTGTATCTATTGAACCACATAAGGTGAGTGTTGTGAAGGTTTCAGATCTACCTCTCTTTACCACCATCAAGTTGAAAAAAGTAACACTTCCTCCAAAGAAAGTTACACCAAAAACATCAGAACTGCCAAAGGTTCTGCTTAAGAGCAGGATAAAGCATTATCCTTATCCTCCTACTATTCACTACATTATTGTCAGAGAACTTGAACCAATATATGTTGATAATGGAATTCTTTCAAGGAATTATGAAGAAGCTCAAATGGTCAAGAAAACAAAAAGAAGAAGGGTAAAACTTCCAAAGAAACCAGAATCTGAACTCGAAAAGTATGAACCTTTTGAAGAAACGCCAAAACAACCTAAACCAGAAGAACCACGAGGACCTAAAGAAAAGCCTGAGAAACCTAGTAAACCTGACCAACCTGAAGAAGAACCAAGAAAATTGGTGATGGGCAAAGGCAAAGTCCCTGAAGAACATGATGATAGGGAAACGGTAAAGCTAAAGAAAGTTCCTGACAAAAAGCCCGATGAGAAACCTGAAGAAGAAAAACCATCAAAGAAACCTAAACCTGAAAAGCCTCTTAGTCGAGGGCCATCTGAAGATGTATCTTTCAAAATGAAACCACTGGAAGATATTCCAACAGGTGAAGGGCCAGATGATCTTCAAGAATTTCCAATTGAAACTGAAGAAGTTCCAGAACCAGTGCCTGCATTAGAAAAGAAAGGAAAACCTAAACCTCAGAAGACTAAACCAGAAAAACCAGAGGATGACAGAAAGTTAATCATGGGTAAGGGTAAGGAAAAACCACCAGAAGAAGATAAAGATATCAAGTTGAGGAAAAAGCAGGGTCCACCTCCGGAAGATACACCAGAAACAATTAAACTTAAGCCTTGGAAAAAAGAAAAACCTCCCCCAGAAGAAAAAGATAAAGAGCTAGATGTTGGTAAACCAGAACCATTCCCATGTGAAGACGATGATGAGGAAGTATCCATGAAGATACCACAGCATAAAGATAAAAGATCACGTAAAAAGCCTAAAGATAAGGAGGTAACTGAAGAGCTGTTATCAGAGCCAGTTAGAGATGAATCTCTTCCACGGGATGAAACAGCTATCCCTGCTGAGGATACCGTAGCACCAGAGGTTATTGATGTTACCTCTCCAGAAGATATAAAACAGCCTGAGGATATTAAACCAACTCCTAGAGAAGAAGAAAAACAACCAGAAGAAGATACTTCAGTTCCTACATGGAGGAGAAAGAAAAGGAAACCTGAAAAAAAGCAAACAGAAGATGTGGTAAACCAAATTATTGTTGCAGAGGAAGAACAAATAGCTGAGGAGGTAAAACCAACACCAAGAGAAGAAGGAAAAGTGCCTCTAGAAGAGATATCAATCCCTAGTTGGAGGAAAACAAAGAAACCTGAAAAAAAAGAAACAGAACACCAAATTCAACTGAAACCTGAAGCTGAAGAAGTTTTCAAAATGGAAGATGACAAAGTAACTCTGGTTAAGGAAGAAAAAACTTGTGACGTCGTAAAACCAATTCCTAAAGAAGAAGAAAAACAACCGGAAGAAGATACTTCAGTTCCTAGCTGGAGAAGGAAGAAAAAGAAACCTGAGAAAACAACTCCTCTAGATGAAAAGGAAGAAGCTTCCATTCAAGCTCCGGAAACTCAGTCAGACAAACCAAAGAAAAAGACTCCTAAAACCAAAGTACCAAAGTCTGAGGATACAACTGTCTCTGAAGAAAAAACAATTCCAATGAAAACAAAACCTGAAAAGTTGGTTCCATTAAAAATAGAAACTGTATCTATTGAACCACATAAGGTGAGTGTTGTGAAGGTTTCAGATCTACCTCTCTTTACCACAATCAAGTTGAAAAAAGTAACACTTCCTCCAAAGAAAGATGTACCAAAAACATCAGAACTGCCAAAGATACTACTTAAGAGCAGGATAAAGCGTTATCCTTATCCTCCTACTATTCACTACATTATTGTCAGAGAACTTGAACCAATATATGTTGATAATGGAATACTGTCAAGGAATTACGAAGAAGCTCAAAAGGTGAAGAAAACAAAAAGAAGAAGGGTTAAACTTCTAAAGAAACCAGAATCTGAACTCGAAAAGTATGAACCTTTTGAAGAAACGCCAAAACAACCTAAACCAGAAGAACCACGAGGACCTAAAGAAAAGCCTGATAAACCTAGTAAACCTGACCAACCTGAAGAAGAACCAAGAAAATTGGTGATGGGCAAAGGCAAAGTCCCTGAAGAACATGATGATAGGGAAACGGTAAAGCTAAAGAAAGTTCCTGACAAAAAGCCTGATGAGAAACCTGAAGAAGAAAAACCATCAAAGAAACCTAAACCTGAAAAGCCTCTTAGTCGAGGGCCATCTGAAGATGCATCTTTCAAAATGAAACCACTGGAAGATGTTCCAACAGGTGAAGGGCCAGATGATCTTCAAGAATTTCCAATTGAAACTGAAGAAGTCCAGAACCAGTGCCTGCATTAGAAAAGAAAGGAAAACCTAAACTCAGAAGACTAAACCAGAAAAACCAGAGGATGACAGAAAGTTAATCATAGGTAAGGGTAAGGAAAAACCACCAGAAGAAGATAAAGATATCAAGTTGAGGAAAAAGCAGGGTCCACCTCCGGAAGATACACCAGAAACAATTAAACTTAAGCCTTGGAAAAAAGAAAAACCTCCCCCAGAAGAAAAAGATAAAGAGCTAGATGTTGGTAAACCAGAACCATTCCCACGAGAAGACGATGATGAGGAAGTATCCATGAAGATACCAAAGCATAAAGATAAAAGATCACGTAAAAAGCCTAAAGATAATGAGGTAACTGAAGAGCTGTTATCAGAGCCAGTTAGAGATGAATCTCTTCCACGGGATGAAACAGCTATCCCTGCTGAGGATACCGTAGCACCAGAGGTTATTGATGTTACCTCTCCAGAAGATATAAAACAGCCTGAGGATATTAAACCAACTCCTAGAGAAGAAGAAAAACAACCGGAAGAAGATACTTCTGTACCTACATGGAGGAGAAAGAAGAAACCTGAAAAAAAGCTAACTGAAGATGTGGTGGATCAAATTACTGTTGTAAAGGAAGAAAAAATAACTGAGGAGGTAAAACCAATACCAAGAGAGGATGAAAAAGTGCCTGCAGAAGAATTATTAATCCCTAGTTGGAGAAAGAAAAAGAAACCTGAAAAAAAAGAATCAGAACAGCAGCAAATTCAGCCAAAACCTGAAGCTGAAGAAGTTTCTAAAATAGAAGATGACATATTTACTCTGGCTAAGGAGGAGAAAACTAGTGAAGACGTAAAACCAATTCCTAAAGAAGAAGAAAAACAACCTGAACAAGATACCTCAGTTCCTAGCTGGAGAAGGAAGAAAAAGAAACCTGAGAAAACAACTCCTCTAGATGAAAAGGAAGAAACTTCTGATCAAGCTCAAGAAACTCAGTCAGACAAACCAAAGAAAAAGACTCCTAAAACCAAAGTACCAAAGTCTGAGGATACAACTATGTCTGAAGAAAAAACGATTCCAATGAAAACAAAACCGAAAAAGTTGGTTCCATTAAAAGTAGAAAATGTATCTATTGAACCACATAAGGTGAGTGTTGTGAAGGTTTCAGATCTACCTCTCTTTACCACCATCAAGCTAAAGAAAGTAACACTTCCTCCAAAGAAAGATGTACCAAAAACATCAGAACTGCCAAAGATACTACTTAAGAGCAGGATAAAGCGTTATCCTTATCCTCCTACTATTCATCATATTACTGTAAGAGAACTTGAACCAATATATGTTGATAATGGAATACTGTCAAGGAATTATGAAGAAGCTCAAAAGGTGAAGAAAACAAAAAGAAGAAGGGTTAAACTTCCAAAGAAACCAGAATCTGAACTCGAAAAGTATGAACCTTTTGAAGAAACGCCAAAACCACCTAAACCAGAAGAACCACGAGTACCTAAAGAAAAGCCTGAGAAACCTAGTAAACCTGACCAACCTGAAGAAGAACCAAGAAAATTGGTGATGGGCAAAGGCAAAGTCCCTGAAGAACATGATGATAGGGAAACGGTAAAGCTAAAGAAAGTTCCTGACAAAAAGCCTGATGAGAAACCTGAAGAAGAAAAACCATCAAAGAAACCTAAACCTGAAAAGCCTCTTAGTCGAGGGCCATCTGAAGATGCATCTTTCAAAATGAAACCACTGGAAGATGTTCCAACAGGTGAAGGGCCAGATGATCTTCAAGAATTTCCAATTGAAACTGAAGAAGTTCCAGAACCAGTGCCTGCATTAGAAAAGAAAGGAAAACCTAAACCTCAGAAGACTAAACCAGAAAAACCAGAGGATGACAGAAAGTTAATCATAGGTAAGGGTAAGGAAAAACCACCAGAAGAAGATAAAGATATCAAGTTGAGGAAAAAGCAGGGTCCACCTCCGGAAGATACACCAGAAACAATTAAACTTAAGCCTTGGAAAAAAGAAAAACCTCCCCCAGAAGAAAAAGATAAAGAGCTAGATGTTGGTAAACCAGAACCATTTCCACGTGAAGACGATGATGAGGAAGTATCCATGAAGATACCAAAGCATAAAGATAAAAGATCACGTAAAAAGCCTAAAGATAAGGAGGTAACTGAAGAGCTGTTATCAGAGCCAGTTAGAGATGAATCTCTTCCACGGGATGAAACAGCTATCCCTGCTGAGGATACCGTAGCACCAGAGGTTATTGATGTTACCTCTCCAGAAGACAGAAAACAGCCTGAGGATATAAAACAAACTCCTACAGAAGAAGAAAAACAACCGGAGGAAGATACTTCTGTACCTACATGGAGGAGAAAGAAAAGAAAACCTGAGAAAACAACTCCTCTAGAGGAAAAGGAAGAATCTTCCATTCAAGCTCCGGAAACTCAGTCAGACAAACCAAAGAAAAAGACTCCTAAAACCAAAGTACCAAAGTCTGAGGATACAACTATCTCTGAAGAAAAAACAATTCCAATTAAATCAAAACCAGAAAAGTTGGTTCCATTAAAAGTAGAAACTGTATCTATTGAACCACATAAGGTAAGTGTTGTGAAGGTTTCAGATCTACCTCTGTTCGCCACCATCAAGCTAAAGAAAGTAACACTTCCTCCAAAGAAAGATGCACCAAAAACATCAGAACTGCCAAAGGTTCTGCTTAAGAGCAGGATAAAGCATTATCCATATCCCCCTACTATTCACTACATTATTGTCAGAGAACTTGAACCAATTTATGTTGATAATGGAATACTGTCAAGAAATTATGAAGAAGCTCAAAAAGTTAAGAAAACAAAAAGAAGAAAGGTAAAACTTCCAAAGAAACCAGAACCTGAACTCGAAAAGTATGAACCTTTTGAAGAAATACCCGAACAACCTAAACCAGAAGAACCAAAAGGACCAATAAAAAAGCCTGATAAACCTCGTAAACCTGACCAGCCTGATGAAGAACCAAGAAGATTGGTGATGGGCAAAGGCAAGATACCTGAGGAACATGATGATAGAGAAAAAGTTAAGCTGAAGAAAGTTCCTGGTAAAAAGCCTGATGAGATACCTGAAGAAGAAAAACCATCAAAGAAACCTAAACCTGAAAAGCCTCTTAGTCGAGAGCCATCTGAAGATGCATCATTCAAATTGAAACCACTGGAAGATGTTCCAACAGGTGAAGGACCTGATGATCTTCATGAATCTCCAATTGAAACTGAAGTAGTTCCAAAACCGGTGCCTTTATTAGAAAAGAAGGGAAAGCCTAAGCCTCAAAAAATTAAACCAGAAAAACCAGAGGATGATAGAAAGTTGATCATGGGTAAGGGTAAGGAGAAATCACCAGAAGAAGATAAAGAAATCAAGTTGAAGAAAAAGCAAGGTCCGCCACCAGAAGAAAAACCAGAAACAATTAAACTTAAACCTTGGAAAAAAGAAAAACCACCTGTTGAAGAAAAAGATAAAGAAGTAGATGTTGGTAAACCAGAACCATTTCCACGTGATGACGAGGATGAGGAATTATCTATGAATCTTCCTAAAGAAAAGGATAAAATTAAGAAGCATCCTAAATCTTCTTTGAAACAAGCATCTACGGAGCAAATAGTTGATGAATCCACAGATGTTAAAAGTGTATCATTTACATTAGCTCAGCCTGTATCCCCTCTTCCTCCTCGATTCGTGGAAAGGATACAACCCATTATTAGTGAAGATGAACAACCTGTTTTATTTACTTGCAAATTTGAAGGCAACCCTCCACCTGTCATTACTTGGTCACATAATGGGACTGAAATGCATGCATCTGAACACTCCATCATTAATGTATATGAAAATGTCACTACCCTAAAAATAGAAAAAGTCACTCTTGAAGACGTTGGTACATATTCTTGCCGTGCTTCAAATCCTGCTGGTGTTGCAACCTGTACAGCCAATCTTGTCATTTTAGGTACAAGTGTGCCAATATAACAGTTGTGTGGTCAATTTTACTAATGTGTTTGTTGTTGTTTTTTTGTTTGAATTTCATCTAACCATGGATTTAATATAGTGGATTGTGATTAGCCTTATACTGTGATAATTTTTTTTTCCCCTCTACAAAATAGCAGTGTAGTGACTTATTTATTGCTAATTCTAAAATAATTTATTGAACAAAGTAAGCCAGCCTAAAGATGTTATACTGTAATGTTCTAAATTTCCGTTTTATTTAAAATAAGTAATATTTTTTTATAACTAGCTAAAATTACCATTGCATGGATTTAACTATATCCTGTATGTTTTATTTTTTCTTTTATTTGTCACTTAACATTTTACTATAAGTATATTTCATTTCTAACTAAAAATTTGAAACCAACAGAAAAAGAAGAGAAAGGTGAAGCTCCAAGGTTTATTAAACCATTGAAGCCTAAAGTTGCTAAACGTGGATCAGTTATCACCCTGGAATGTGAAGTTACAGGCATTCCTATGCCTCAGATTGTCTGGTTTCGGGCTGGAACTGAAATTGTACCAGATGTAAAACATACAGTTTTAACTGAGGAGTCTGGAAAAAGCATCCTTACAATTATTGATTCTGAAGAAATAGATGAATCAATATATTCAGTCAAAGCAATTAACCGTTTTGGCAAAGCTGAATCAAGAGCAAATATAGTATTGAGTGAGTATAAGAGTGTTTGGTATTCTATTTGAATCTTTTGATTTCCTTTTAATTTTTATATATAAAATATATGTTTTTATGTGTTAATCAATAGTTCTTAATTAATTATATAAATAATTCTTTTTCAATAGGCGAAGTACCAGTAGAACAAACAAAACCTTTGGAAGCTCCTAGAATCACTAAACCTCTTGAAGCATTGGTTGTACCAAAAGATTCACCAACTGTTCTTGAAGTTTCTTTCAGTGGTTTCCCTGAACCTACTGTGAAGTAAATAAATTTTCATTTTAATCCTTTTTTTCTCAATTTTTTTTATTTGCACTATTGGGAGGAGAATGGTTAGGAAGTCCTGAGCTGTTTCTACCATATGGCTTCTTGGGAAATATAAAAGTTAAAATTTGTTTACAAACGAGTACTAATGTAATACTGAATAGGAGAGTTGTAATACTGCATACGATTATGTTTATTATTAAAATTATGATGTTTATGATTATTATATTAAGTTTTGATGGATTAGAATGTACAGCAAAAAGCAAAATTATTGTTGTGTAGTAACTAATAACGTCATCATAAAGAATAACAGTATTGGGTGTGGCTCACCCGATCATTCTCCACTAGTAACTATTTACTTATAAAACTTGATTATTTTCAAATAGGTTGCTATTTATAATTAATTTTTTTTTTTTTAAGTATTAAAATATCATTCTTATGCTTACTCTCACTTAAAAAAATCACCTGAGAATATACAATTTGCCTCAGTTAAAAAAAATAAAATAATTTAATCATTTAAATATGTAATGTAAGAATTTCCTAAATAAAAAACATTGTGTAAAATATCATTGTTTTATTTGCTGTTGGATATTAGACATTATAATGACAGAGGTTGTTAAAATCTACACAATCAAGATAGTGAATTTAGGAAATCAGAGGCCCTGGTGAAATGTGAAGGGACTTAGTTGCATAAAACATAATATTTACAAAAACAAAACTATAATATAGCTAGAATTGTAACCATCCTACTTTTATGACTTATTCTTTGATTATTCTCTTAATTTAGATCCTCATCATTTATTTATTATTTATTCATTAATCTTCACCAACATTATTGTATAATTTTTTCATAGTTATTATATTTGATGATTATAAGTAAAGGAAAACTTAAAGTAAGAGTTTAATTATCTGATTCTTGACTTAAAATAATTGTAAACCCATAATTATTTTCTTTTTTATAGATGGTATAGAAACGGAAAAGAAATTATATCTGAAGATATTGAAATAGAAGAGTACAAAACTAAACTGATAATTAAGAAAACTACTAAAAAACAAACCGGAAAATATGAAGTTCGTGTTACTAATAAAGCAGGGGAAGCAAGAACATCTGGCACTGTCCAGATTATAGGTAGTTTATTTATCTTATCCTGTTGTCAAGTGTTCAATACACTCCAATCTTATCTTTTATTTTACTATCAGAATTGGCACTTCATTTCTTCATCAGTTCTGATTCTGAAAACCTTGATTTTTTTTATTATCCATAACAGAAAAAAATTTCTTTCTTTCAGAAAAGGAAGAAATTGAAGAAATGGAAAAGATTAAAGCACCAAGATTTATCAAACCTTTGAAACCAGAGGTAGTTTGCGAAGATGAAGTAGTTATTATGGAAGCTGTTGTTGAAGCATATCCTACTGCTTCATTTCAATGGTTTCTGCATGACACTCCTGTGATTGTAAGTCCTCTATAGCTTTTATGTTGTTTTTTAAAATATAAATAATAGATAAAAATCAAAATATTAATATTAATATATTAATAAAAATTTAATATTAATCAGAAAAATATGTGTACACTTTTATATCTTATTGATGGATGATAACTTACTCTATTTATAGTTTTTGGGCATAATAACACATGCAAAAGATTGAACACATCTACTCACAAAACAAAAAATAAATAAATAAAATAATGTATATACTACAGTTTAATCTCTATGTATAAAGCATGAAGGTTCCTTGAAAAGTATTTATCAAACAGAAATTTAGTTTTATATAAAGGTTGAAATTTGTTCTAGAAACCATGTCATGCTAAAAATATTTATAGTAAATGTTTAGGGTCAAGGAAGTACTGAAACATTTTTAGGGTTTAAGAAAAAAATAAACAATTAAATAAATGTATTTGAAAAGATCTGCTAATTAAATTATTTACAAATTATTAAGAGGTGTATTTAATACTTAATATTCTAATAATAATAATAATATTCTTTTGTATTCTCGGTATCCATTTTTTCTTGTTCTTCCTCAGGAATTTTCTTGACCCAAGCAGCTTTAACAAAACAGTTTTTTCATCACCCATTCTCATAAAAATAAACTATTGGTACATTTTTTGAAAAATATGGATTGACTATCACAATTATTGTTTTAAACATGATAAGGGGTAAAACATTAAATTAATATTTATATACTTAAAATAGTTTATATTTGCTTTTTCTACTCATGTAAGAGGTTAGCAAATTTAACGATTTCACAAATTCTTCATGTTTATTGTAAATCTTTCATGTTTAAATTTATAAACACAGTTTATATATATACCATTACTAACATTTACCAAAATATGTAAAAAAAAAATTTTCCAGCCAGTTTTAACTTATGCACAACCTAATTTCCATTTCAGACGAGCACAGAAATTCGAGTAACATCTGAAGCAAATAAATCTGTACTATTGATCCAGAAAGCTAATGAAACGATATGTGGAAATATCACATGTAGAGCTGAAAATGTTGTGGGATCTGTCACTTCAACTGCCACAGTTTCAATTTTACCAGAGTTTGAGACAACTTCAGTTTTGTCTCCTTCATTCATTGAAAAGCCTATTAGTGCCAAAGTTATGGATGGTGAGCCTGTACTTTTCACGGCTAAGGTATGTTAATCAATTATTTAGTCAATCAATTTTTTTTTTTTGTATGCATATGACATTATAATTACAATAATATATTATGATTTTTAGGTGGTTGGTAAACCTACACCTCAAGTATGTTGGAGTCATAACAACCTGCCCATTGTCGAGGGAAAAGGAAGAACTGTGAGCCAAGACTCAGAAGGAGTTTGTCAGTTGGCTATAAATGAGGTCTTTCCTGAAGACAGTGGTGTTTATACCATTACTGCAACCAACACTGCAGGTCAAGCAGTTGCCGCAGTTACCTTAGTTGTTGATGGTAACTTTCATTTTTAATCATAATTTAATGAAGTTTTCTTTTTTTTTAATAGAGAACATGTTTTACCACTGACCTACTTGGTAAAAAGCAATACGTTTTTGGGGAACACGAGGGCGTTATGCGAAGTTTGATATAAGGAGATTAGAATTAGCTAAGAGCTCAACTCTTGTTTTAATGAATAACTCTATTACTAGGAGACAGGTTCTAATGAGTGAGCTCCTTTTGATTTTTTTCTCCAATACGAAATAAAAATTTTTAACCAGGATTTTACCGATTTTGCTCGTTTTCTAGAGTTGGTTTCTTGGAAAAATAGTTAGATGCTGACCTTGAAAAACGTTTATATCATAGTTTATAAATTTCTCAAATAATTCGATGTTGTAATTAAAATTAAAATTTTAGTAATTGTATATAAATTAGAAATTTTAGTATTTATCATTATTTTAATTAGTATAAAATGTCAATAAACTATAAAACAAAAAGGGAAAAATCTCAAATGAAACTACTGTTACCGAATTGAAAGAAAATGAAGAATTGAATTGTTCATCTAATATAATACAATAACAACATTTTATCTTGTTTTTTCGCTTTTTGTGTATACAAAATTACTCTCCTTCAGAAATAAACAATACAATCATACAGGTTAGCAGAAAAAAATAAAGAACATCATAAGGGCATAGAAGGTCAGCAGGATTAAGCTATTTAATTTGAAAAGTTATCTCCTACAGAAAATTAAATCACAGGTAAGCGAAAAAAAAAAATAGAAAACATATGAGCATCAAATAACAAGAGGGCAACCCCTAAAACATGTTCCATCTTATTCTTTCTTTAGCGAATTAGCTCAAGGGAGCCAATTTTCTTTTCTTTTTTTTTTTTTTTTTTTTTATATCAGTACCCCGGAGGCACAGAACACTATGTCCATTTTTGACCAAAAATACATTATTAAGTATTTGTATTCACCTTTTTTCACTTTATAGAGAGGTATAGAATTCTATTCCTAGACCAATTAATTGTAAAGTAAGTTACATAAAAATATTTTTTATTTATTTCTATTTTTCTGGGGAGTGGGAGAGCATAACATCCTTATGTGCTCCAATTAGGGCAGGAAGGATGGGTTACCAACCTATTCTAACCTGAATGATTCATTTCATACATATAAATACAATGAGCAGTTCAGGAAATGAAATCTTTTAAAAATAAAACCTATTCAAATTGCTCTCCTGTAAAGTTGTCGAAATGTGACATAATGTTCTGTACCTCCGAGGTACAGATATATTGAAATGTATGGAGCCCAGAATTCAGTATTCGCCCATCTTTATTAGAATCAAACTTTGTTCATTAATTATTATTGGAAAGAAATAATTTATTTAATTTGTATCTCAAGGAAAGTTATCTTGCCTTTCTATGTTTGCAAGTTTATATTAGTAATTATAAATGTCCTAAGATTTGAACCACTGATTTCTGTTTTCAGTGTATCCTTATATATAAATATTTCAGGATTTCACTTAAAACTGAAAAACATAGATTTATACAATACATTGAAATTTATGATAATATAAATAATTCCTGTAAGTTATTTCGAAAATTATAAAAAGAGTATTTTCTCTTTTAGTAATAACAATTGTGAAAACTTCATGAATATTCAACTGTATTCTAATTGTTAGACATTTTATTTTGTTACATGTTTCAAATTTTTTTTTCTTCAAGGTCTATAAGTTAAGTAATACATTTTCCTCTTTTTATCTAGCCTATGAATATTTCCCTGATTCTGAAATAGCTTCTGTCACTGTTGCTACTTCTACATTATTGACTACACGTAGTGAGTCAGAAGAAGACCTTCTTGAAAAGGAGGTAAGACTATAAAAACTGAATATATATGTACTTTTTTTTTTTTTTTTTTTTTTTTTTTTTTTTTTGTCTTAGGTTTTATCTCATTGCTCAGAAAAAATATAATATATAATATAACAATCATTTATATATTAACTATTTCATTTATATAATTTTTTTTTATTGTAATATGTGTAATTTCAATTATAAAATTAACTATATATGATTCATAATGATTAAAAACTATTTTAGTTTGAAGTTTTATGAATTACTTACCTTGACCTGGTCTACAATTTTTGGCTCTCCTTGACTTTAATGTTTGCTTAATTCAAGTATGCTCTCAGTTAAATTTAGATAAAGAGAACATTTCATTGAAAAATGATAATTAATTATTTATAATTTTGATATTTTTTTTTTATCTTATAACTTTATTAAGTTTATAATTATATTAGTTTATTGTTTCTCAGATTAAGAAAATATTAGTCAGTAACTATAATACAAATCCTTTTTCATAAGTTTATACGTATTGAAACAATAGTTGATCATTAACTTATTTTAGTTGAGAAGCTGGTAAGGGGTGAGCATTTAGAATGGTGAAAAAGGAGGCTTAGGTTATTGTAAAATAAAACCTTTTTTTTGCACCGCCCTTTCGACCACTTGCTCACAAGTCAATTTATTTATTTTTTAATTAAAAAAAACAACATAATGTTGTTCAAACAAGCTAATAAAGAGATAAATCTTACTGGCAGGTGGGCAAAATTTAATCATGATTAAATATTTGACAACTAAATTCCTATAATCAATTAACTAATTCAATCATGGTTAAATTTTTCAGTTCATTATTTATTCAATTAATGATTTAGTTCACTGAAAAATCAGTTGAAAGATGTAATCATGATTAAATTAAGTCATAGATTCCTGGAAATAGGTTATCAAATATTTAACATGATCAAATTTTACCCAACTCTGCTTACAAGTTGATAGATCTTTAACAGGATAATTAAATGAAATACAAAAAAATTAAATGAAATTTTAATGATACAAAGTTTCTTCGAGTTAATGTTTTTAGTTTTGGCTGTATTTTTTTTTTTTAAATTGGAATATGATTATTTTAGGAAATGATTACTGAAGTATCTGAAGACATAGGTAGTGCACCATCATTCTCCACACCTTTGCCTCAATTAGTTGAAACCAATGAAGGAGAACTTGTACGGTAATGTTTCAAAAAATATATTATTGTCAAATATTTTTAATTTCAGGTTCTATTAAGATTTTAAGTTCTATGTCCAGTGAAGTTTTTAACTGATTTATATTTTATTAGTTATTAATATTTTTTATTGCATAAAATATTTCTTCTAAAGAAAGGTGGAACCACTAGAAACTTTAGGTAGCAATTCACTACAGCAAATTTATAGTATCAATAAAATTTAAATAGTTATTTACATTTCATTGATTGAAAAGAAGATATTTGTTGTTTGACTAAAAAAAGAGAGCATTATTAGAAAGATAATCAATGCTTAACTGATGAGTGAATGTTCAAGAAAGCCTTTTTTTTTTTTTACCGGTTTCATCAGTACTGAATATCTGGGCCTTATGTGTTATGTTTAGATTTTCATTGACAGACTTTAATAACTTTTAAGAAAACTTAAAGAAAGATACTTCATTTTTATTACCTGTAATAAATAAGTGATGATGTAAAATTTTTATTTTTAAATGAAAATTAAAATTTTGCAGACTAAAAGTAAAAGCAGAGGGTAAACCTCAGCCGAAAGTTCATTGGTTTAAAGAAGGGAAGGAACTATTTCCTTCTGAAGAATTCTTGATAGACACAACTGAAGATGGAGTAAGTGAGTTAACTATTACGCAAGTATACCCAGATGATGTCGGAGAAATAGTTTGTGAAGCGCATAATGAGCTGGGCATTTCAACTACAACCACATTTATTAACTTGCCAGGTATTAAATGGTACCCTTTTTTTTATTTTTCTATATTTAATGAATATAAAATTCAAAGTTCAATAGAAAATCTTGCTCCGTTAATGTTCAATACGTTAGAATTGTCTAAATATTTATATAGTACTGGATATAGAAACATCTTGATATTTAATGTTACCATTAAATCAGTCAGTTATGTGTAAGGAAGGGTATCAATTGCTGCCTTTTCTCTACATTGATAGGTATTGACACATCATTAATCAATTAATATTTATCACTTTTTTATTTAAAACATCAAACTAAAAAAAACAAAACAGATTTAGTTGAATTTTCATTAAATTGTGGTTTTGAATGAATGATAAAAAAAAAAAATAATAAATCCTTTTTTTATACCTCAAAAGGTATCTGTTAGTTACCACTCTTGGGATTTAAAATCGGTTTTATTCATTTGGTACTCCTTGATGACCTCTAAACGTTTGGCACCAATTGAATATAACATTACTTATCTGCCTACTCTGTATTCTGTTGATCCTTTCACAAGTTTTATACCTTCTGTTGGAATCTCAATGCCCATGGAGCGTTCAATATAGAAGGTTGTGGGTTTGATTCCCACCTGGGCAGGTTGAGATGGCAAAGTGACTTTAGGGCAAAGTCACTAAATGTATCTCGGCCTCCCTATTATGAATAGAATAGGTTGGTAGGATAGCCCATCCTTCCTGCATTAGTTGGATTACATCATGACATTAGGCCCCAAAAAACAAACCTATCACCTGGTGGTAATTGGTCAGTTGTCAATGAATTGCTTAATAGTGTTACCTATTAACTTTGTGGAGAACAGCTAGCAATAACAGGAATTGTTGTAATCTAAAGACTTTATTTAAAAAATATTTCTTTAACAACCCTTTTCAGGAGTTGAACAATGCAAGGCTTACAGTTATGTCCTGCAATTCCACAATAATAATAATTATTATTATAAGCCTTTATTGGAGGACTGATCTCACTGCAGGCCTCCCCATGTAGGGGAGTATTAGCCTACCCTTTCCACGGAGACCATTCCTGCCTCGAAGGTCTACTGGTAGCCACTCATTCCAAACATCGATGGGAAAGTAGAGACCTCTTTCAATGAATCCATTGCTGAAAAGCATCAACCCTTCCAGGGTCTCTCTCTGGACCATGAGATGAGACCTCAATAATATAAAATGTTTTAATTGTAGAAAAAATATATTAAATATATAATTATCTTGTTTATTGGTGGGATGAGCTATTTATTTGTTTGTTTTTTTCATCTCTAAAATAAAAATATGTTTAAACTAGATATAATATTTATGCTTTCAAGGAAGAATTTATAGATAACAATAATAGACTGAGCATTGTTAACAAATTTTAAAGATTTTTGAGGTGGAAAAAGAAATTTTAACATTTCTTTTAAATTTTTAAAATATGTTAACACGCCAAAACTTTATTTTTATCCATTTTATTCTGTTTGTTGCATCTGTTCAAAATTTATTTGTTTCAGATAAGATAATGAAATCATTAGCTTAAATTATCCATCATTAAGATAAATTATCCATTTGATTAGTTTTATGTTATAGTTAATGCATTTTTTATATTTTTAATATGTCTTCTTTATTTCAGAGACCATCACTTCTGCTCTTCTTTCCGCTTCTCTTCTCCTCGCATTCCTCTACAGCAAACATAACACAAAGCTTTTCTAATACACCTTTTACACCTTACTCATTTGTTTTGTCTGTAGTGTTTGAGTAAAAGAATTTATCTATTTCAATGTTAAAACAAAAATTTTTTTTTCAGGTTTTTATCTGTTGTGAAATTTTTTTAATATTATTTTTCTTATTTTATGTAGGAATTATGGGAACAGTTGAATACAGAAAACCTGAATGGGTAACTCATATGGAAGACATGCAGGCAAAACTAAGAGGTAATAGCGCTATTTCTATTGACTCGCTTGATGAGCATGATTCTTGCCGTGGTGGATTGACAAGTTCATCCAATTGGGAATCTGTTGCTGACTTGAGTGAGTCAGTGTTTGCCTCTGCTGAAGGTAGCTTTTACCTATTACCAGCTATCGAGGAACAGAGTGAGGAAGCTTCTAGTGAGTCATCACGGTCTGTAGGTCGCTCACGATCACTGCACAATGTGTCAGCTGGTTTGGAATATTTGGATGTAAGGCGCAGAACTTTCCCAAGGTCAAAGGTTGAGGCCAAGTTTAAGGATCTTGGGTATCCATTGGAGCCTCGGGAACTTGATCCAGAAGCATTTGATCAGCTTCATACTGCTGATTCTTCTGAGGAACTCCAGGAATTTTTGCTCCTTGAGAGTCAGTGCATGTCACAGGAAACTGGCTTAGCTGCCGCTTTCCTCTCATCAGGTATATACTAACATACTAATCATGTATATATTTCCCACATTATATACAAGAAAAGAACTAGAAGAGAAAGTTGATTAAAATAAAATGCTAATGATTTGTTGTATATTGAAAATTTTTAAAATATTTTAAAGAGTATGTTCAATCTATGTATTAATCCACTTTTAAAATAAATTACTTAGAGAATCATGTTATAATATTAATAACTACCTTTCTTTTTTGGTTCATTCTTGAAGTTTTTACAAGTTTTATTATTCACAACCATTTGTTTTTAATTTATTAGATCCAGATAACTGAGGCAAACAAAGTTTTTGTTTCTTGATGTTGATTATCATTTCTTGTATATTTTTCAATGCTGATTCTGAATTTTTTTTCATTTATTCTTATCCAGAAATCCATTCTAAATATTTTTCTGTCATTGCAGTTTTAATTTTTCTGTACTCTGTTCTTAAATATAGAATCAACATTTTCTCAGAATCAGTTATTCCACTTGGACCTATCCATAATAAAGTAGATTTAAGCTATCTCACACTTTCATTCTTCAAAATTATTCCAGACATAGAAATTCAGAAAGCAGTTTTAGAATCAGTAGAGTGAAATACTGTAAGAATGTTTTTATTTCTTCAAAGAAACAAAGAATTGATATTTTGTTTTCCAGTTTAGTATGATGAAAAAAAATAAATAAATAAATAAAATGATAAAATCTGTAAACTAATAAAGTTTGAAATCCTATACTAAATATTTTGTATACTTTTTGGTTTGACTTTTGTTTGTTTCGTATAACATATTTTTATTTTTTTGGTAACTAACAAATTGTGTGCATTTCTGTTATTAATAGACGAGTGATGAACGAAACCATTGTCTCAAACTTTTCTAGTCACTTTAGAATATAGGTAAGTACTAAATTTCCTCCTAGAGATATATTTATTTTTTACATGTTGTTTGATTTGAAGTGGTAAAGTAGTGTTTAGAGTATGTATTTCGTTCTTAGAAAATAGTTTACACTTATAGCATGTTGTAGTATTTAATTAGGTTTTACCTGGTGGACTTTTATAATTTTAGTTTTCAAAGTACATAAACAGTTCGAATGTATGCAGGACTTTTTTTTAGGTTTATAATAATTATTAGAGCATATGTGTAAATCTATCTGAGATAAATATTTTAATAACATTGTATTGAAAGGATAGACTAGAATTTTATATAATTTTAATATTAATATAAAATCTAAAATCAAAGAGATAAACTGTGGCACCTGTGAATAGTGTATGTTTTTTAAATTTTGTTTGTGTCTCATGGGCTGAGTTATGTGTACATTTTAGAGATGAATATTTCTTTGTGGATCATAGTGGAAAAAATTCCTAAAATAAAATTTTGGCACTTAACAATCTATTCACAGAATTGACACAGAGAATTATTTTGGAAAATCAGTAGGAATATAAATATATTATATGTATTAACCAGCTATAAAATATAAGAACATTAAAAAAATAAAAAAACATTTAAAGTAATTATTTGAAAAAATATCGGGATAGACACTTAAAAAAATGGGTCTTGTTTACAATAGCCCCGCCAATGACTTTATCTAGTAACATTAACGTAGTGATAAATTAAAAAATGTGGATTAGAGAAACATTTGTTTTTATTTAATTGAAATTTTATGTAACAAAATTTTAAAAATAACAAAATAAAATTACTTTCGGTAAAATTCCTCTTTCATCCAAAAAAAAAAACTCTTATTTCATTCCTTTTCATTGCATGATTCATACACTTTAAAAAGACCATCTTTTTAGTAAGTCAATCTACTTTTAATATTAACTATAGTATCTTAATACTATACTCTTCAAAAAATTTTAATTAGGATTTAAAGTTATGTTTTTATGATATAGTATTGCATTGATAGGGTGAATTAATGTATTTTCCTTTTAAAAAAAAATCTTTGCTCCTTCCTCTTCATTGCACAATTCAAACGTTTTAAAAAGATTTATCTTGGTTGCTTTATTTACCCCAATTAATCTGTCATATATTAATTTTCTGTTTTTCCATATCTCAGTGGCATAATAGAAGTTTTGTAAAAACAATAAATGTTAATAAATTAATATTTAGGTAAATAAAAATATAGAATGGTCTCTTATGCCAGAATTTTAGAAACAATTAAAATATTTATATTGGATATTTAAAAAATGTATAAGTAATTACATATTTTTCATATTTTCTAATTGTACCTGGTAAAAATAAGTTTTTAAAAAATAAGTGCTACATTTTATGGTTACATAGAATAATTGGGGAAATTAATTGAACTTGCTGATTTTTTATGATAACAACCATTAAGACTGTTATTTTATGTATACTTTCATTATATATTATATACTTTCGTATATACATATACATTATATATTATATTTTATTATATACTTTCATATATATTTTCAGAACAACAAGCCATTCCCACTTTTATACGTGAAATAACTGATGAATATGTAAATGAAGAAGAGACTGTGACCTTTTGCTGTCAATATGCTGGAAATCCACAACCAGGTATTTTAAATATAATTTTTAATGTGCTTTTCTCAGTTAATATTTATTCCACAACAAAGAAAAAATATATTTTTTTTATTCTCTATGTTTGATCCAATCATGAAATGTGGAAAATTGTTAAGAAGTTTCATATTGATTTCCTTATCTATCTAAAAGTGGCATTGTTATTTAAAAAAAAAAATACGCTATAGCCTTTTATTTAATATCTTAATTGTAATTCAATAAAATTAACTAATTTTGATTTATTTTTTTCTGGAGGTTGGATATGTTACTTCAAGTTTCATTCAATCAAGAGAATAAATAATTAATTAACTTGATAACAAAAAATTCAACCTGATTGATTTTTCATTTTTTCAGCTTCAAGTTTTATTCTGATTTAGGTGTTCACTTCTCCGTGTACTTAAAACACAAAGTTATGTAAAACATATTAGGATTCTTAAAAATATTAATTAAATAAACTCAAGTAGTATAAAAAAAAAAGAAGAAAACATCTAAGTTAAAAAATTTAAATTAATATGATTATTTTTTTTATTTTTTTACAATTTTGCATTAGATGGGGCATATCCCTCAAAAATGTATTCAAAATCACATTAGACCTATACCCCATCAAATGAAAGGCCTTATGAAGGCAAGTGGCAGATATAAACCTTATCAATTTAAAATTGCTTAGTACTTTTTGTAAGGCTTGCTTTTATATAATCAATATTTTTAATAATCCAAATACATTTCATTTGACGTGATTAAAGTATATGTGGATGTAAATACTACCACACATAAACTAACAGTTGCCAAGAAAACGATAAAATAAATTGGGTGAAATGTTTTGCCTGTGAGTCTATATCTAATTTATAACAATAAATGATAGTTGCATAGCTTTTTTTCATCTTAAATTCTATATTTTTGATAAGTATTTAATCTCAATAAAATCTTGTATTTTTTAATAGCCTTTACAGCTTATGCCATTTAAAGAGCTATGGGGTCCATATAAATTAACTAATTTATAAAATAATAGTAAATTAACTATAAATTAGATATAGGAAGAAGTAATCTGCGGGCAGCCGTGAGTGTTTTTCCATTAAAAAAAATTGACAATTTGTGACAATTGACGAATGGATTAATATAGATACAACACATCTTTATAATATTTTTTTTTTTTTTTTTTTTTTTTTTTTTGTACGAATTGTGACACATTTTGTGTGTTCATACCTATAGTTTGTTCTTTTTATTTTAAAATTTATTATTTCTTAATAGTGCAACTTTCAAAGGCAGCCCATTTAACAGGATGGACAGTCAAATTGACATGTTGATCATTACAAATTATAGTAGAATAGAAGATGGGAGAATATAAGAATGAAACCTTTCTATATTTAGGAGAAAACTGTTGCCATGAGGATAAATAGACACTCAAAAAATTTAACTTGGATTTGACTGATCTTGCTCGATCCCTCTCAGCTGTTCACAATTTTGGTTTGAGAAAAAAAAGTCATGTTTGAAACCTCTATTTTTAATTTAATAATTGTCATTATTTTAATTAGCATAAAATGTCAGAATAAACAACTAAACAAAAAGGGGAAAATCTCAAATTAAATTACAATCATTTAACTGAAATAAAAAGAAGATTTAAATTAGTCATTTAATATAATACAATAATTATATTAAAAAGGCATAACTCCCCATTTGCTTTATTCATTTAACTACATGTTTCAGAGCTTGTCATGTTGCTCCATCTTCAGGTTCTACAATCATTATGTTATGTTATTTTACAATTCTTCACTATATTAATACATCACTTAACATTTTTGGTTTTTATTACCTAACACTGTGATATTCTCACTGGTCATCTCTTCTACACTGACACCACTGGGGAATGTTCAATTATTGTTTTGTTTATTTATTGTCAGCTTCTGGCCTATTCATTTAGTTCCTATTTTACCATTCCATTTCCATTCTATTAGTTGTATTGTCACTACTATTTAAATTTTTATTACTTTTATTTATTAATGATTTCATTCTTTTTATGGACTATTTATATTTTCAGTCTATCAATTAATTTCGCATAGTTTGTACCAATTTTATGTGTATCAGTTTTGTAGTTTACTGCCTGGTCTATTGTTTTATTTATATAAATTGCTTCCATTATTTTTCTATTTTTGGTTTTATACTCATGATTTAATATGGTTGTATTTTCAAAATCAAATTCATGTTTGAATTTGTTTGTGTGTTCACACAGTGCAGTCTTATTAATTAAAGAATAAATAACAAAGAGAAAAATAATAAGACTGCACTGTGTGAACACACAAACAAATTCAAACGAATTTGACTTTGAAAATACAACCATATTAAATCATGAGTATAAAACCAAAAATAGAAAAATAATGGAAGCAATTTATATAAATAAAACAATAGACCAGGCAGTAAACTACAAAACTGATACACATAAAATTGGTACAAACTATGCTAAATTAATTGATAGACTGAAAATATAAATAGTCCATAAAAAGAATGAAATCATTAATAAATAAAAGTAATAAAAATTTAAATAGTAGTGACAATACAACTAATAGAATGGAAATGGAATGGTAAAATAGGAACTAAATGAATAGGCCAGAAGCTGACAATAAATAAACAAAACAATAATTGAACATTCCCCAGTGGTGTCAGTGTAGAAGAGATGACCAGTGAGAATATCACAGTGTTAGGTAATAAAAACCAAAAATGTTAAGTGATGTATTAATATAGGGAAGAATTGTAAAATAACATAACATAATGATTGTAGAACCTGAAGATGGAGCAACATGACAAGCTCTGAAACATGTAGTTAAATGAATAAAGCAAATGGGGAGTTATGCCTTTTTAATATAATAACTTGATATTAATCTCCTTAAATGAAACATTTAAAATAATACAATAACAAAATTTTATTTTGTTTTATCGCATTTTGTGTATAAAAAATTACTCTCCTTTCAAAATATACAATACAATCATACAGGTAAGCGGGGAAAAGTTAAGAACATAAGGGCATAGATGGTCAGCAGGAAAGCAGTTTAATTTGAAAATTTATCTCTCCTACAGAAAACTGAATCACAGTTAAGCGGAAAAGAAAATAATAGAAAACATATGAGCATCGATGGTCAAGGGAGCAACCCCTAAAACATACTCCATGTTATTCTTTCTTTAGCCGGCAGCCTCAAGGGGATCAGTTTCTTTCTTTTTTTCTTTTCCTTTTTTTCTACATTTGTTATAGTTTATATTATTTAATTTAATAATTGAAAAAATACTAATAATCCTTTAATATTTATTTTTTTAAATCTGATTTCAATTAAAAACAATTGAACCAGATTAAACCTGATTAGTTGTTAAATATTACATTTATTTTCTATTATGCTTTTTTGTAATGTGACGGTAATTTAGTTTTATCATAACCTCTTCTTTCTTTGTCAGTTATCATATGGTATCACGATGATAAGCTGGTTAGAGCTACTGAAAATATCAAGATTACAATTAAAGATAATACATCGACTGTTACCATTAAAAGAGTTACAAAGGAAGATGCTGGTACTTACATCTGTAAAGCAACTTCTGACATTGGTATTGCAGTTACTAAAGCCAAACTAACTATTGTTGGTAAGATTGATATTCTGACACCTGAAGAATTATTGCTACAATCTTAATTAATTAAAATTTATTAATCATATTTAATAATCTTCCATAGGTGGCCCTTCTTTGACTGAAAGAAGTGCAGAAGAAACTGAAGAAAAGGTCATTACAGAAGTTATTGAAGAGAAAAAGGAAAAGAAGAAGAAGAAGAAGAAACCAATTGTGACCCATGAAGATAAACCAAGGTATTTTTAATATTATCTCTATTCACATACAATTTTTTCTATTATGATAATTATGTTCAATTTGTTAATTCATTTTTGGTGAATTTTCTTGTTTATTTAAAGAGGGAAGTAGTTTAGCTTGCTAGCTGGGGATTAGGCAGAAAATTTATTTTCATTTATTTTAGTCCTGGATTGCCTTAAGGTCGGGAGACCCTCCTGAGCCACACCTAGGCTCTATAAAGTAGGTACTATTAATTTACAGAAAGAAATGGTTGAGCATCGATGCTGACCACATCACCTCCTTGTATAACCACTGGCCTTAAAAAAAATACTTCTTTATGAAGAACTTGAGTTATTATTAAGAATCTTTCTTCGAATTCTCAGCGACTATTTTAGCTCATTAATTAATGTTCAGCTCATAATTTTCAAATGGACAATTATTTCCTCGGGCAGGAGAAGTCAAAATAGCAGAATATTCGGCCATCAAAAATATTTCCTAAGATCAGGCAGATCTGTAAAGTAGTATCCTGTCAGTGGCAGTAGGATAGATATCCATACCCAAAGCCACCGAAAGAGACTCTTTTCTTTTCCTAATCTAATAATATTTTTGACAGCCGAATATCACACTATTTCCACTTCATGAAAATTACCTATGAAGGGTAAGTTTTAGTACTTGGAAGAGTCACACTATATTTTGGCCAAAGTTGTGTTAAGAAATGATTTTGACAGAATCTTATTCAACCGCCATGCTTTTCCCCATTTAAAGGTACCCATTTCACAGCGGCTGAGTGGTTTCTCAACAAAGAAAATGCTTTTTGGATGATTTATATGGAACGGATGATAACTGGCTATAAAAACAAATCTTTAACTATCTCTGGGAAAATAAATTAACTTCAAGGTGGTTCCGAAATATTAAAAAAGATTTAGAAAAATACAATATAAAACCAGAATGAGGAACACAGAGCCAAGATGCCTTCATAATAGTTTTGTTTATAATAGCAATTATTGAAATCATTAGATTTTATAAAGACCTAACCAAGTTTAAAACTTAATCCTATTAGAGAAAATTAAAAATATACTGCTAGGGATTTAATAGAAATAAGTCTTATCAGACTTATTGAAAATGAAAAAAACTTGAGCCGGTCAGCTAAATAAAAAAGAATAACATGGTGGTTATCCTCTTACAACAAATATTTTCCATTTAATTTCTGATAAGTTAACTTCAAGCAAATTTTCGATCCAAACAACAAGAATAGAGCTAGAGCATGACTTGAAATAGCGGTTTCAATTGTGACTTTTTTCATTCAAACCAATATAGCTCCTAAATGATAGGTCTTAGCGACAAATGTTAGCAAGAAAACATATTTTTCATTTAATTTTCTGACAAGTAGCATGTCGTCAAATTTTCGATCCGAGCAACACCAACTGAGCTAGAGCGTGTCAAAAAAGATCCTACACTTAAAAATAGAGGTTTCAAACATGACTTTTTTTATTTAAATCAAAATTTTAACAGCCGAGAGGGATCAAGCAAGATCGATCAAATCCAGGTTATTTTTTTTTTTTCGTATTAGGAGAAATGGAGTCAAAAGTAGCTCACTCATTATAAACTGCCTCCTAGTCAAGTGTTATTTAGTATAAGAAGAGTTGAGATCTGAACTGCTCCTACTCGCCTAATATCAAACTATCAAGCTAAGCGTGACGCCCTCGTGTTCTCAAAAACATATTGCTTTTGACCAACTAGGTCACCGGTAAAATAGGTTCCATGTTAAAAATTAATTATAAAGTTTATAAGTTAATGTAGATTTCAATCACTTGTTTTTATGTATAGTACTTTTGCAACAAACACTTTTGCTGAAAGCATTTGATATATATTATTACTGGTAAGTTCTTTCTTTCAGGGACTCAGTTGATGTGAGTGAAGTTCAACCCTTGGAGAGTGTCACTACCTTCTCTGAAACATTAGAAATGGTACGTTATTTGGTTTATATCATATTGACAATAAACTATCAAGTTACTTTTTATTATTTAGAATTTACCAGGTATGCAAGTTTAAAATGTCGTTTTAATTCCAATAGAATGCGCTCTTAGCCTATTGAAGGATTTGCTTATTTCTAAACGCTATTTTGTTTGTTAGTCATTTGTTTACAAAAGTCAGTTGTTTTTAAGTCGTTTACGTGGACGTATCATACCTTTCTTTGGTGTTAAAAATGTCTAATTTTAAGCCAAATAAAGAGCATTTGCGGCATGTCATGATTTTCTTATTTAATCAAAAGAAAAAGGCATCTGAATGTCATCGAATTCTTGTTGAGACTTATGGCGATGTTGCTCCAACCGTCAGGACATGTGAACGTTGGTTTCAAAGTTTCAAACGTGGTGATTTTGATGTTACTGATCAAAAACGAGAAAATTGACCAAAAAAGTTTGAGGACTTTGAATTGCAATCTTTATTAGACGAAGACAATACCCAAACCCAACAAATGATGGCAGAACAGTTGAATGTCACTAGGCAAGCCATTTCCGATCGCCTGAGAGCTATGGGAAAGATTCAAAAGGTTGGAAAATGGGTTCCACATGAATTGGTCGAACGACAGATGGAAAAACGAAAAACTGTGTGCGAAATGCTGCTTTTACGCCACGAAAGAAAGGGTTTTTTGCATCGAGTTGTAACTGGCGATGAAAAATGGATTTATTTTCAGAATCCCAAACGAAAAAAATCATGGGTAACGCCAGGACAACCATCCACATCGAGTGCAAGACCGGATCGTTTTGGGAAGAAGACAATGCTGTGTGTGTGGTGGGATCAGAAGGGAGTAGTCTACTACGAGCTTCTCAAACCCGGCGAAACAGTCAATACCGAGCGCTACCGACAACAAATGATCAATTTGAGTCACGCATTGATCGAAAAAACGCCCAAAATGGGCTCACAGGCACGCCAAAGTCATTCTTCAGCATGATAACGCTCCTGCACATTCAGCCAGATTGACTAAGGAAACGATTTCTTCGCTTGGTTGGGAACTCCTACCCCACCCGCCGTATTCACCTGACCTGGCGCCTTCTGATTATCACCTCTTCTCATCGATGGGACACTCATTGGCGGAGCAACACTTCAACAATTTCGAAAACGTACGAAAATGGCTCGATGAATGGATTTCAAATAAAGATGAAGCATTCTTTTGGAATGGTATCCATATATTGCCCGAGAGATGGACAAAATGTGTAGAAAGCGAGGGTCAGTACTTTGAATAAAATATATTATACTTTTTTTTAAATTACTGTGTATATATTTTAAGAAATAAACGACATTTTAAACTTGCATACCTGGTATAAGGAACTTTTTCGATTTCAAATTTGTTAATATTAGAATTATTTCAAATACTAATGATTATATAATCTTTTTCGTTTCCTAATTTCTTATAAGATTCAAGATAAAAATAAATAAGTGAATACATATGTATACACTTATTGAATTTTTATCGTTATTCTTTATGCTATTCTATATATTTAAAGAAATTATAGAAGACATTTTGACTAAAAGCTGTAAATATTTTATAATTAGGCCACTGCAAAGAAACGAGTTGATGTCCAACAGTCAGTTGAAGTAACAGCTGTAGCATCATGCAAAAAAGTTCCAGATGATAAAGATTTTCCTACCGATGTTCCTGATGTTGCGGGCATTGTAGCTCCTATTCAAGAATCAGTTACTGTCTCAGAAACTACCAGTGCTGAAACAACTGGAGAATTTTTCTCTGAGACTAGGCAAGAGGAGTTTGCGAATATTCAAACTAGAACCACACTGAAGAAAGCTAAAGTTCACAAGACAACAACTCAGGTAAGGCAATAAGAGTAATTTATAGGATAGCAAGTAGCTAATATAAACTAATATTCTAAATGTAGGAGCATATCAGGGAGGCAACATGTTTTAAATTATAATAATTCGATTCAGCTACTTATACAAAAAAAGAATGTTGCTAAACAATTTTTTTTATTTTCAACCTATTGAAAATTTTTAAATTTTGACCTCAAAATGTTTTTACTCCTTCCTTGATTTTACAAGGCAACAAATTTCGGGAAATAATATCAACCAAAGTATCTAGTTTGAAAAAAAATCGTCATTGATGACAAACCATGGGAATGACAAATAACATAAAAATCAATCAGATTTTATCGCCAAAACACAAAACTTTGTTAAATTTTTTATTTTATAAGTAACAGGTCAGTTCACAAAAAAAATTTTTATTCAAAAAAAGAGGCCAGAAGACCAGGTTTTACTCTGAATAGGCAGTGACATGAAGTTGCCCATAGTTTGAGAATCACCCACATACTGTGCAAAAATGAATAGGGATATTGCTAATTTATGTGATATTTTCATTTGCCAAGCAATATATATCATTTGCCAAGCAATATATATATATATATAAACTGCACTGATATTTATTAGAGAAAAATTTCTAATAAATATCAATGCATTTTTTAATAAACAAAAATATATATAAGTGCTTGGTAAAGTAAATATCACAAAATTAACAATATCTATATAACAATAAAAATATTTATAACAGAAATATAATATAAGAAACAACAATCTATAACAATATTTATTAGAGAAAAATTTCTAATAAATATCAATGCATTTTTTAATAAACAAAAATATATATAAGTGCTTGGTAAAGTAAATATCACAAAATTAACAATACCCCTACTCATTTTTGGACAGTTTATATTTGATATATGAAGATGACAGACAATGCCATAAATTTGTATTATGCTCATTAGATGTTCAAAAAACTAGGTATAATAATACAATTATATAATTCTGTATGACTATTTATAATAAATGTAAAATCATTGTAGGTCCGTGAAACCGAAGAAAAGATTGAGATGGCAATAACTGAGGAAATGCTGCCGTGGCAAGCTCCTCTTCAGGAACTAGCTCAAGTCGATGTACTGCTCCGTAAAGGGGTCACAGTTCAAGAGGTATTGGAATAGTTTTATCATATATTTTTGATTGACTTTTAAAATCTTTGATCAGTAAATTTATTAGTACCCTTTTTATAATTATTTGTGGACCTTTCAAAAATTTCTTGATATAAATTTTGTTTAAAGGAGTGATTGAATGTATTCATCATTAGCATATAGTAGTAAAAAATAATAGTATGTAAATATTTATGGTTCGAAGGATTAATTATTAAGGTTAATGAAAAACAATAAAATTTTCAAAGCACAATTTTACATCTTAAAATGACCCCCCCCCCTTTTAAAACAAAATATATTGATTAATAATTTGATTTTTTTCAGGTTGTAACACTATATGAAGCATACCAATTTCCATCCTTGAGAACGGCTCCAGCCCAAAGCGCTCTTGTATCTCTTGTAGAACGCCAGGGGCATTCTTCTCTCATTACTGAAATGGTCACACATGAGTCAGTAGATCAGACACTATCTGGTGTCTTCAAAGCATTCCTCACAATGGTGGAGCGAAAAGCGGCTTCAGTATCTGAGATCATACCACTCTTTAAGCCTGCTGATTTCCAGACAGCTCCTTGGGAGACAACATCAACAATGCCGGTTTGTGATTAAACTGTATTTAAGTTTATAATTGTGTGGTTGTTACATATAAATAATACAGGCATTAGAAGTCTAAAATATTTTATTTATTTTTAATGCTTATTGAATTCTCTTCACTATAAAAAAATTGATATAGCTAGGACAGAAAGGTAAGGAGGCTGATCTTTTGAAATCTGGTGAACTACCTCATATTTTACCATAATAGCTCAAATCATTGTTAATTGGAAAAATATATAATTAATTTATACTAAAGATTTAAGTAAGACTCAATTAATTAAAAATAAAGCAGAATGAAACTGACCAAAGTATCCATAGTTTGGACAGTTCAGAGAAATAGAATTTTAACTTAAGTTTTAGTAATTAGTAACTTTATTTTAGTTTAAGTAAAAGAAACTTTATAGTTTAAAATAAATTAAACAATTTTTATGATTGTTAAATTAGTCATCTAATTTTTGTAATTTTCTGTTTCATTCCAATATGCTAATGTGTAGAGAATTCATTAAAATTTCATCTTTGTAAAATTTTATTGCTTTTTCACTTAAAGATTAATCTGTGTTATAAATGTTAATTATTTTTTATCTTTTCTTTAAATAATGACATGAATTTTTCAAGCAGGTATTGACGGAAGAAACTGCAACGGAAACTGTCAGTAAAACAAGCAAAGTTGAAATCAAAGGTACATATACCTCCTCCACTCGCTTTACATCTTAACTATGCAGCATGTAGTAAATTCCAAACTCTAGTCAAAATAAGCTCTCCAATTTTAAATTTTTTTAAAAATTGTTATTGTTATATTGTTTTAATTGTGTGATTTTATTTGCATGCTTGTTATTGTAAATTTGAACAATTTTTTTTTTTTTTTTTTTTATTGTATAGCAAGCATTATTTTAATTAATGCTTATATTTATTTATTTTTTTAATGTTTTGTTGTTAGCTTAATTAATCAATCAGATTTTACCATTGTATATTTTTATTTTCATTAATAAAAATATTTTATTTTGTAATTTGTTTTTATTTATTTAATTTTCTAATCTGAGTGTGTAAATAATCTGTTGGTTATCTAGTTATAACCAGAATTTATCTAGTTGTATCACTTGGAATGCTAGTTTTAGAAATACTATTTGCAAGTCAAGAATAAATCTAATTGGTACATATTAATTAAAAAAAAAAAAAAAAAAAAAAAAAAAAAACCCTGTACCGTTACAACCCATGAAAGGTCTTGGGTTCAGTACTTGGTAAGAAAGTATTGTTTCATGACCAACAGTTATATGAGGAGGTGATGTTTTCAGCAATCACACTCTACCATCAGGTCCTCTTAGTTAAGGTTACCTACCTTATAGAGGCTGGGAGTACCCCACAGGGTCTCCGGACCCCGAACTTGGTCTGTGGCTCAAGAAACAGAAATTAAATTTTCTGTCTTTTACTAGGTTCAAACTCGGGCCCAGGAGCTCAATTCTAGGAGTTCAGTGCCTTACCCACTGAGGTACCATGCTCGCTACGTATTAATTAACAAACAATAATTAGAAAAGAGCTTTATGTATTTTGATATAATGGTTTCAGCAAGTATTTTTATTCCTTGGTTTCAGCAGAAATAATTCCTTTAGACATATTCACTATTAAATTCTGATGTAGCATTCCACTACTGTCATTTTTTCGACACTTCAAAAAAAGATTAATCAATTGGTTGATTATTCTAATACCTTTTTAGTTTTCATGAGAGGCAATATTCCTATATTATTATATAGTTGTCTTTAGCCCTTTACATGATGATCACTTTTTAGACCTCCTACTTTTAAAAATTGCTGTTTTTTAAACACAAATATATGCTCTTAAGCATTCCTTACAGTTTTTTTTTTTTGTGGGGAAAAATACATGACTAGTTTTAGTGTTTATTCGTGTTTCATTGATACCTGCAAAACTAATATTTCATGTGGTACTACTAGAGATAACTTTGTCTTTGAATACATCATTATGGATGAAGTGGTAACCATCACAATTTTTAAAAATTGTGTTACTTCTCTTTACTTAATATTATATTGCAAAGATCAAACGGGATCAGAAATGAGTTATTTTACCTCTTGAGATACTTAACCATGTTTTGCTTTCGTTAACAATTCAATTAGCATGTATCTTAGGTATCAAATTTTGTTTGTGTTCTATTTTTATTTCTTTATTATTTTTTTTTTTTTAAAAATGGTTCTACATATTAAAAAAATTATTGATTAATTCTACATTTTAATTATAATATAATTTCATAATTTATTCTTGTCTGAATCATTCAAGAATTAATTAATTAGAGTATATTCTTAATCTCTTGACATCTTTTTCTAATGGCGGATTATTTAATTGTGGCATCATCTACTTAAAGTGCATCAGGACTGTCCTTCATTGAATTGAAGTTGGAACTGTTGAAAGCTTTTTATAATATTCTTTATGTTTATTTATCAAAATCATCATTGACATTAATTCTAAGAACTGCTGAAATATATGAAAACAAATTGAGTTTTTTTTTTTTTATTATTGAAAAATTTAACCATCCTCTACTCACCAAAGAATTACTAAATTATAATCTAATAATATCAGCATTAGTTTTCAAAATCATGACAAATTTAAGGAATCAGAAATAATTAATCCCTTTCAAAAAATCTATTAATTACTTACAAATGAAATAGCTTTTCAAAGTATAGGCTTGAAAAAAAAGTTACAGTGTCATTAAATAATTTTTTTATAAATGGAACATTCTAAAAATTCTAAAAAAATGGAACATTCACACCTCTTTAAGCAAGGACTGTCATGGTAAGTATTTCCCCAAATTTTGTTTGACACCCTATTCAAGAGATTCTTATAAATCTCTATAAATAATCTATAGTTACTCTGAGGTTCATAACACAGTGTCTTCATGATATGAGCTGGTGAGAATGAAAGTGGTGTAAGGCAAGTTTCCTTCATTTCGAGAAAAAGAATGTTTTGCAAACATTCTTATTAAAAATTACACAAGTAAGATAGAATGAACTGTGTTTCAATTTTAGACAACAATGCTTTAAAGTTTAAAAAAATGAGTGGTGCGAGTTTTAATAATAATTTATTAATTGGTTTCAATGGGATAAAATCTGTTAGCCAGTTTCATTTTTAAACATTATAAAAATCCGTTAAGAGTGATAGTATAATCAATGTTTTGTGAATGTTTTTGTTATGCCTAAAAAATATTTAGATGGCTTTACCTTTAATTGTAGGAAAAAATAAATAAATGCATAAGTTGGAAAAAAACTAATATATATATATATATATATATATATATATATATATATATATATATATATATATTTTTTTTGATATAAAAATTTTATTTTTGAAGAAAAAGTTCTTCTCTTTTTCCAACTAATATTCAAATCTTCTTATTTTGCAACAGAGATTTGCCTGGTTCGGATTGTTGGATAAGGCGAAAAACTCGAATCCCGACCGGGTCAAATCCCACCACTATTTAAATATTCATTATTTTATAGCTTACTAATCCCACCACATATAGCTTACAAAAATACATAAAAATTATGTGTCTCATGTGGTGTTTGAGAAATTTCTTAAAATGCTCTTTTTGCATATATAGCGCACGCTAGATGCCACATTATAACATAAGAAAAGTATCAATTCTTCTCGAAATTTAATGTAGAATGAGAATCTAAAATAAAAATAGGTGTTCTTATATGTAAAAACATGTTTATTACGATTGCTCACGGTTGCGCGATGCGCACTTGCGCTAAGTTTACAAAATTTAAATCTGCTTAAAAACTTAAAGTGGGGTTGCATGATAAAGTTTTGCTCATTAAAATTTAGAGGGATACCCCCGCAGAATTTGTCACCCAATTTTCTGCTGCACTCACTTGATATAAGAAAAAAAAAATTACAATGAAAATTTTTCAATATGAAAATATGAAAAATATTACACCAAATTTGAGTTTTTACAACACTCAATAGTTTTGTTATAGAGATTGTAAGAACAGCAACACATCAACTTTTGCCACCCCTCTCCTGCCCAAACCTTCCACATTCCCAGGTGGAAACATGCAGTTTCATGGTCAGTAGGACCTCCTGAACAAATGCGTGATTTTTGGATACTCAACCACACTCAGCGCCTAGACTATACCTTAAAGCACTCTCATTCTCAACAGATATCCGTTTTTGTTAAATTTGATAGTGATATTGTCTTTTTACTGGCGGCAGGTAAAGAGTTCACCATAATTGACAATGTCAATTAATAGAGGAGTGATAAAGGAGCAATAATAGTGAATAAACCCGATTTTGAAATTTTTTGACACACCACATTCATTCTCACCAGCTCATTTGTTGTAAGCTTGTCTGGACTACATATCTAGTATAATCCAATGGTAACCTAACACTAAAATCATTATTAAGAAGCATAATTAAAATGTGCTTATTTATCATGAGGGTCCGTTTATTAAAAATTTTATTTGATACAAATAAAAAAGAAAATTCTAATGTCCTTTTAAGCCTTAATAAATAGATGGTCATTTCAAAAAAAGCATCATAACTAATATTAAATGATACTATAAAATGGAAAACTTAAAAAAAAAATATTCTAGCTGATCATGTAATAGTATGATAGATGAGCCCAAGCTTTTAATACATAATAATGAAAATAATTAATAAATATGTTGATTTGTTGAAATAATGGTTGTATTGAATTAATTAAAAGAAAAAAAAGTTTTAACGGTTACTTATGATGTGCTTAACAACGAGAAGAGCTTTTCATTATCTACATGTGAAACAAGAAAAAATATCTATATGTACAAATCTGTGGCAAATCATTGACCTATCAGTAAGTGATCTTTCTGTCTCATTTAACACAATTCAAGTAAACAAATTAGTGATAGTGAATAATTTTACCTTCCTCAGCAAAAACCAATTCGTGATAATTTATTGTTTTATTTGGTCCCCGTTATTCTACTTTTAGTGTATTATGATTATGGAATAAATAAAATCCATTCATTTTTTACATTAAGTAAAACTTTGATTCATTCGGCCAAATGCTTCATTTCTTATTTTATTTTTTTTGTAAATTGGAACCCATCAGTCATTTTTCAGTTCCTATAAAACATATCATTTCTATCTATAAAACATATCAGTTCCTTAATATAAACTGCCACAAACACAGGCAGTGTATTAAAATGAGAAGCCGTTAGAAACCCATTTAACTCTAACTTATCAAAATTGCTCGTTTTTTGTATTTATAATGTTTGTTTTTTTCTTTTCAATCTAAAAACATGGGTTAAAAAAGTGAGAATCAAAGATGCTCTAGTGTAAATCCATACCACTCCACCTGTGAATTAGAAACTCATATTTTTGACCTCATTTTATTAATATTCTTAGCAATTACACATACATTATACATATATATATATATATATATATATATATATATATATATATATTTATATATTACAAAATAAAATAGAGTAGAACCTCAATAATCTGAACTAATTGGGACCGGGGGTGGTTTGGGCTATCAAATCGTTCAGATTACCAAACAAAGTGCTTTCCAGATATAGTATGTTGCATGCAAAAAATGAACACTGACATACTAGTTTCCATAAAATAAGAAGTACCTTGTATTGTTAAAGGTGAATAGTTTGTTTTATGAAATGCAACTGTGCTACAGTAAGGTAACTAACTATATTTTATGTAACGTATTGCACATGAATTTCGTAATATTTTACATAGTATGTATACAATCTTATATACACACAGAAAGTACAGTACTGTACAGACAAAAAAATTATGTTGTACAGAAAGATAAAAAAAATCAAGATAACAAAAAAACTAAACATTTGAAAAATAGTCACTTATTTTTTTCTAAACTAAGGTTGAAGAACATCTTTTTGGCTGCTAAATCACGGATTTTCAGAAAATAATTTTTATTTTTCCCGAGACGACGTTCGGATTATCGAGCTTCTTCTGTATAAACATAGATAACCACCCTCAGCTTCCCTTAAAAAAATCTGTACCACTAACAACCCATGAAGGGTCTTTCTTGGGTTCATTACTTAGATAAGGATGTACTGTTACTAGGCCAACGGTTATGAAAGGAGAAGATTTGGCCTAAATCACACTCAAACACCAAGTTTTCCCCCAATTAAGAGTATCCACTTTGTTGAGTCTTTTTTTTTTTTTTTTTTTTTTTTTTTTTTTTTTTTTTTTTTTTTTTTTTTTTTTTTTTTTTTTTTTTTTTTTTTTTTTGTTTTTTTGTAATGGGAGGAGGAAAATCTTGCATAAGACGAAGTGGGTCGTGTGAGAGACCACAACAGTGTGAGATTCTTACTCACTAAAAACCACCTCCCTATTCTTCTTCACCACCCCCGCGGAACTGCTGTCAAGCATTACTTCACGGGGGGCGGACTGGCTATTTGCCTACTTTATATTTTCTGCTGCTAATTATTGAGGCACTAGGAGGCCTCGTCTTTCCCGCTCTTGTTTACGTAGCTTTCTGCAGATGTAAGCTGCGTAATTTGCAACAGCATTCCAGTTTTCATCGGCAGAAGTCATCTGGCTAACCAGGTTTTCTGGCACACAACTGATGGCCCAGAGTCCTGGCTAGATCTTCTCTCTCATTTGCAAATTTGGGGCAATGGAAGAATACATGCTCTACAGTTTCCTCAAGGTTTGTGCAATTGGGGCAAGACGATTCATTGTCAAGTTTGAACCGAAACAGATAGGCCCTGAAACCCCCATGTCCAGTAAGCAATTGGGTGAGGTAATGATCAACCTCCCCATGTTTCCGGGCTATCCATGTCACTATATGTGGTATCAAACGGTGGGTCCATCTTCCAGAAGATGATGAATCCCAGCGTCTTTGCCATCTTTGTAGAGTGTTATTTCTCTCTTCCTTGGTGATTGAGGGCCAATAAGCACCCGGTTCCTCTCGTTTTCGGCGATAGATCCGATTGCGTTCATCCGCCAGAAGGTCAATGGGCGGCATGTCAGCTATAACACACACTGCATCATATGAAACAGTGCGAAAGCTCTAGTGACACGAATGGCACTTCTTCGGTATACGCTATTGACTTTCGGGCGTATGACTGCACTAGGAATGCGGTTGTCCAGATCGGTGCGGCGTATAAAAGAGCAGAGCTAGCCACACTAGCTAGAAGTTTTCTTCTGCTTTGTCTGGGGCCACCCATATTCGGCATGATTCTAGCAAGTACATTCGTTACTTGGGCTGCTTTTTTGCTAATTATTTGCAGATGTTCGTCAAACCTTAGTCTGGCGTCGATCTGCACCCCAAGATATCTAATAGATGGTTGAGAGGAAATATTATAATCTCCAACGGTCAGGGTGATTGTTTCTCTTACTTTCCTGCTTGTAACGAGAACTGCCGCGGTTTTATGATCAGCAAGCTGGAGACCTACTGATGAGAGCCACTGGCGTATTGTGGCTACAGCTGTGTTAGCACTGTAGACAATTTCCTCTAGCAGTTTTCCACAAGATATGATTGCAAGATCGTCCGCGAAACCCAAAGTAACTGTCCCTACCTCCATGGGTAGTCTTAGCACTGCATCATACATCACATTCCACAAGAGAGGCCTTAAAACGGAGCCCTGAGGAACGCCACTTGTGATTTTATAGGTTTTTAGTCCAGCATCAGTATCATACCTTAGTACTCTATCTGAGAAATAACTCTCGATAATTCTCATAAGGTATTGTGGAACTTCCATCCTTCGCAATCCCTCCAGAATGCAATCCCATCGTGCTGAATTGAATGCATTCCTTATGTCTAACGTGATAATGGCGCAGTACCTTTTTCCACCTCTCCTCCATCTTTTTCCAGCGATGGCTTCTCGAGCAGACTTGACCACAAAATCGATTGCGTCGATCGTCGATCTCCCTTTTCTAAATCCGTACTGGTAATCAGATAGCCCTCTAGCTCCTTCACTGTAATCAGCTATTCTGCCAGCTGTTGCGCTTACTCTCCTTAATTGCTTTTACAAGGTTTCTTTTTGCATCCTTATACTCTTGCTTTCGGAACTCATACGTTTGTCGACCTCTTGCACGCTGAGCTAACCTCCTAGTGCGCAAGCATACTCGCTGAAGATTTGCTATATCCTCGTTCCACCAGTAAACTGCCATCTGCTGGTTTCTCTTCGAGGTCTTCGTCATTGATGCATCACATGCCTTAGAAATAAGCTTCATTAGTTGTGAAACTTTCTCTTCGGCAAGTCCTGTAAGTTCAACTTTTTCCTGCATCATTGCTATAAAGGAATCCCTATCAAAGGATCGATGGTTCCACACTGGTGGCTGTCGTTGAAACTTTTTCCTATTGACACAATGGTTGGTGACTTCAAAGATGATAGCTTGATGGTCACTGTGAGTATAGTGGTCACTCACATGCCAGTTGGTGTTACCATGCGCAAAGTTTGCACTTGCACAAGTCAGATCAATGATTGAGGTATTGCCATTTCTTGAGAATGTTGGACTTGAGCCTGTGTTGAGGAGCACAACATCGAGTGCTGCGAATGTGTCTAAAAGACATTCGCCCCTCTTATTGGTCTCCCTACTTCCCCATTCAATAGCCCATGCGTTAAAGTCCCCTACGATGATAAGAGGATGACGACCTCGAAGTTCTTGAGTAATTCTATCAAGGAGAACTTCAAATTCCACTTGAGAGGCACTCGGTGGTGCGTAAACACTGCATATGTAGATATTATCCACTTTTACCCAAACGAAATTTTTTGTTTTCTTCGACTGAGTTTCTTGAATGAAGTGGCCCTTTTTAACCCAAATAGCTGCGCGGCTATCATCATCCGTCATCCAGTTGCGAGATCCATCGACGTTCCTATACTGCTCGCAAAGCACAGCAATGTCGATGTTCTTCTCTCTTATTGTTTGCCAGCATAGGTCCTGGGCAGCTTCGCAATGATTAAGATTTAGCTGTAGAAACTTCATTTACGATGCTTAGCTACAGCCTCAACCGCTTTTTTCTATAAAATGGGCAACCAAAACTCCCAGTTGTGTGTTTGCGATTCCTTCTTCAGTACATAGGAGACATCTTTGCTCCCTAGTGCACTCCTTGGCTTGATGCCCTTCTTCACCACATCGCAAACAATTTTTTGTTCGGTCAGGTCCCTTGCAGTGGCGGGCCAAGTGCCCATATCCTAGGTATCGAAAGCATCTTTGGGGGGAAATCTTCTCCCTCACACGGCTGTTTATCCATTCAACTCGAATGTGTCCCTTTCCAATGGCTTTTCTAGCTAGAACCGTGGGCAAAACTACTACTGCAGTGAAAGTGCCTCCATAAGCCTTGCGAATAGATTTAACAACGGATATATCAATATTCTCCGCCCCCTCTACATGCTTTTGAATTGCTTTGTGCACCTCTTCTGCCACAGTCAGTTCGTCTAAATCCCTCATTTCGATTGCAACTGAGTCCCTCTTGCTACTGACCTCTGCTTTGTCAAGCACTTTCTCTGCTATCGCCATAGGGACGAGGAGGTCTTGGACGTCTCTCCTTGTTATTTTTTCTCTCCTTTTTTTTTACCGTATGCCATTGGTCATCAGGATGTTTATTTGGTTCTTTGTCCTCTATTGTCCCTTTATTACTGGACTTTGGTTTATTCTTCTTCTTTCTTTTGTTCCTCTTACTGTTGTTTTGAGGACCTGGAGTCTTTTCTGTCAAGGTCTGGATACCGACAGTATGACTAACAGCTGACTTTACATGTTTTTCGTTGAGTCTAGACATACTGTCGTAAAGCGCATGGATCGCACTCACGTACGCTTTAACCGTCAGTGAGGTAGTCTTCTTTTTTTTAACAACTTTGTGAAGACTACAAATTTTTTCTCCCATCAAAGTCCACAATTCTGATCTCTTATCTTCACTTGAAGTGTTAGATGCGACAGTAGCCAAGTGGGCCACTACTGTAGCACTGCGGCTGCTTGATAACGACGTCTCGGAGCCCGCTTTCTCGCCCCTGACAGACGCCGGTACTGGGGATCCTACTCCCTGCACCGTAAGGTTCATCAGATTCTGACTCGCCATATTTGGTTTATATTTCGGGGTTCCTTCTCCTAGTCTGTTTGGTCCGCGAGAGGTATTTTATTTCCCTCCTGCCCACTTTGTTGAGTCTGGGTGTATCCTTTTGGGGGTAATAACAGGGGTAGCAGCAAGTCATAGATGTTATGTCTGAAACTGTCTTAAGTGTTTTTAAACTGCTAATTCTTTTGTACTCTACGATATTTCATCTAAATCCATTTACATCCATTGCTGCATATATGCAACATTAATTTAACATTTTTTTATTTTTATAAGCTCAAAGATTTTTCTATTTTATTACATCAACTTATTATTTAATAAGTTTTAAAAAAAAATATTTTGAATCGGACAAATACTTTCGGAGTTATAATGATGAATGTACGGAAAACCATGGATTTAACAACAGTACTGGTTTTTGGCGTCTGGCATATTATAACTCCGAAAGTATTAGTCCGATTCAAAATGTTTTTTTTTTCAATCTGAAAGGTGTTTAAATTTACAATTAGATCCTATATATGAAATTTTTATCAAAATTCTTGAAATACACAAGCTATCACGCTGAAAATCACTTAATTTTTTAAATTACATGTTTTTTTGGCGCATTATTCGCTATAACTCCAAAACCATTTGTCCGATCCAAAATTTAATATTTTTATCTAAAAGCTGGTTAAATTTACTATTAGATCCTATATATGTAACTTATAATTAACACCGTGAAATACTCACACCAGTCTACTGAACATGTCATAATTTACATATTTTGCCAAAACATACACATTTAGCGTGCTAGCTTGGGTGGTTTACAGGATTTAATATAATTTACATATATAGCACCTGATAGCGAATTTAATCAGCTTTGAGATAGAAAAAAGAAATTTGGGATCGAACAAATATTTGAGGAGTTAGAGCGACAAATGTGCCATAAAACACTTGGATTTTACAACAGTACGTTTTTATTAGCGGGCTGGCATGTACATTTTACGGAGATAGAATTAAAACTTCATTTACAGATTCTTATAGTAAATTTAATCAGCTTTGAGATTAAAAAAATTAATGTTGTATCGGACAAATAGTTTCAGAGTTATAGCCAAAAGAGTACGACAAGCGTGTTTTCGCGGGGCTGTGGGACTGACAGCAAGTTGGCCAATTTCTCCATTTTTTCTCAATAACGTAACTTCGCGAAAAATGGTTCAATTTCGGATATCATTTTTTCATTATGTAGGTACTAGTTCCAGCTACAATTAAAATTAAAGACTTTCTTCGAAAAAAGCTTCATTTTCATGTTATAGGAAACTAAACTAGAAAATAACCGGTATTTTGCGATTTTGAATATGAAGCCGACGTCTGCCGTGGTAGCAAACTTCAGATTCGGATTCAGCACCCAAAAAAACATAAAGATCCGTTGAGAATAAAAGTTCCGCAGTTTTTTCTTCCGCAAACCCTTATTTTACTGGACTAATATTGCAGTCTTGTTTTGTTGGGCCTGTTCTAGTGAAGTGTTTTATTTCAATAGCTGTAATTCCACTATTTTACTTATCTACAGGAACTTGGCTTTCACTGCCATAGAGAAGGCTCAGTAGGTAAATTGGATTAAAGGCGAAACTTGAGTTATTATATATATAGGGGCGGAAAAGCTAGGTATGTAGCCCTCTGTGGGTCGTAGAGAAAAAGCAAAGCGCGCCTGGGGGAGGTAAACAATATATATATATTAAACAAACTCAAAGGCTCGTTGTTCTTTGACCATACAACCTATGATTGTATTTTTATGTGTTTGTAATTTTATATATATATATATATATATATATATATATATTATATATATATATATATATATACACATAAAATACATATATGTTCAGTGATGATTTTCTGTTTGTTTCAATTTATTTTTATTTTTGTACTCTTTTTTTCCACCCCTGAACAACAGAAATCTAATAGGAAGCTCTCCAACTTTTGAAACAACAAATATTTCTATTCAGCATATGATATCTGGTAGCTAATTTTCATTTCTTATACTTAATTTAGATAACTACTTGATATTGAGCAGCAGGCATTAATTCTAATTTATAATTTTTATTAATGACTGTTTACAAAATACCAAGTTAAACGGAGCGGAAAGTCGGTATAGTGCCATAGAACGGGAACTACTGGCGGTAGTCTGGGCTATTGAACACTTTCGACCCTACGTCTACGGCAGGATGTTCGAACTGTTCACAGACCACAAAATACCAATAAAGCTCATAACTAAAGATAATTTCAACTAAAAATTAAAGTTTTATTTGTTTATCGATAAGATTCTTGTATTTTAGCATGGTTGAGCATGGTGGTGGTTGAGCATTATTTCTTCAATGATTTTTTAGCAGTAATTATTAATCTAGTTATAATTGCACTGATTAGGTGGTTGAAGATTACATATAAGCACCATTAGGCATAACATTTTTAACTTTAATGTATGAATTGGTAATCAAGATGGATAAAGACTATTAAGAAACTCTTGCGGAAAATAAACTGCATTATCAGTGCTTACGAAAAAAAGGCCCGTGAATCATATTTTTACACACGATATAAAAAAGCAAAGGATCGAATTTTGATTTAGTAATAATTTGTATTCGACAGAAAAAACTTTATTGATTTGATCTGGTTGGATGTTGATTTCGAACTATAAAAGTATATGACAGTGTGGCAAACCTCGGTCCTGCCTCTCAAAATTGTACATTTAAATTTTAGTTTTTCTAAATTTTACCATTGCAAAACCTTCCTAGAATTATAAAAATTATTTATTTAGATGTCGGTACAGATAGGTTCAGTTTACCATTGTTAACTCTATTGTGGAATGGCGCTATACACAATCGGTCGATTTTCAAGCTTCACTGGGATCCACATATCGCACACCATATTTAAATCTTTTTTAATAATTTTCTTGATAGTTTAATAAGTAAATTTTATCATCAATTTAAAGCTGTTTTGTAACCTCTCTCGTGTAGAATGGCACTCCCCACCTATCGGTCAATTTTCATACTGCACTGTTGTCCACATATTAACCTTTTTTTTAATAAAATATAAATTAAAAATCAGTAGATTTTAATATTGCTAAACCTTCTTAGAACTATGAAAATGATGTAGTTAATATTTAGTACAGATTGGTTCAGTAATATTCGCGGTTAGTGATCACAAACGAAAAATGGCTTGTCCTTTTATATATAGTAAGTTATTATTATAGTAAATTTTCTTATTGTAAATCTTTCAAGAACTATGAAGATGATGTAGTTAAAATTTGTTTCATATAGGTTCATTAGTTTTACTAAAATGCTATTGTCGCTTGCCACATATTCGATTTTTTTAAATTTCACTGGAATCCACACGTCACACCACATATTTATAGCTTTTTGGATAACAAATTAATTAATTTAGTAATTTTATTATCAATTTCTAGCTATAATTAACACTGGATCATTGTAACCTCTCTTGAATGGCGCTCGCTTTACTACCTACTACATTTTTATCGCTTTATAAACAGTAATTTAAGAGAAAATATGTAAATTTTATTATTGCTAAACCTTCCTTGAACTGTGAAGATGATGTAGTTATATTTGGTACAGAATAGTTCTATAGTTTTCGCGGTTAGTGATCACGAACGGAAATGGCTTGTCCTTTTATATATAACTTCATCATTCCCTGTCGAGGAATTTTAACTAATAATTGATTTTTTGTTTATCGATAAAAATCTTGTATTAAAGTGAACAATTGAAAATTATATTTTTGATAATATTTTCACGCATAGCAGCCATTATTAACTTGGTTAAATTTAGATTGATTAGGTGTTTGAAGATAATATAAAGCATAATTAGACATCCAATTTTCAATTTTAATATATGAGTTGGTAATTCAGATGGACAGAGACTATTAAGAAACTGCATTATCAGTGCTTACAAATAAAGGTTCAAAGTTCATATTTTTACACACAATATTAAACAGCTGAGGATCGGCATTTTGATTTTTAATAATTTTCATTCGACAGAAATAATTTTATTTGATTTGATCTGGTTGGATTTTAATTTGTAACCATAAAAGTATGTGGTAGTGTGGCAAAACCCGTTTCTAACACTCAACATTGTACATTTAAATTTTCATTGTTGCTAAACCTAGAACTATGAACATGATGTAGTTAAAATTTGGTATATTTCACTCCATATAGCTGTTTTTATAACAATTTAATTGAAAATAAGTAAATTTATTATCAATGTTCACCTCTATGTAACACTGTACCTTTTACCTTTCATGTAGATGGCAATTGCCGCCATTTTTGAACTTCACTGTTATCCACTTATTATTCATTTTTCAATAAAGAATTAGTTGAAAATCATTAGATTTTACTATTTCTAAACCAATCTATAAAGATGATGTAGTCAAAATTTGGTAGAGATTGGTTCAGTAGTTTTTGGCGGTTAGTGAACACAAACGAAAAATTGCTTGTCCTTTTATATAATAGTTTAACCTTATACCGCCATATGTTAGAATCGTATAGAGCTAACAGATAATTGTGACTTACAGATAATATACAAATAATATTGCGACTATAAATTAAGATATAAGGTATCCTATCTTTTTTGTTGGATCAAACTGCACACGGCATGCAAATTTGATTAAAATCGGTTCAGTAGTTTAGGTGTTAGCCGGCCCCTAGGCGGCGACACGTAATTTATATATATTAAGATATACTCAAAGGCTCGTTGTTCTTTGACCATACAACCTATGATTGTATTTTTATGTGTTTGTAATTTTTTATATATATATATATATATATATATATATATATATATATATATATATATATATATATATATATATATATATACATAAAATACATATATGTTCAGTGATGATTTTCTGTTTGTTTCAATTTATTTTTATTTTTGTACTTTTTTTCCACCCCTGAACAACAGAAATCTAATAGGAAGCTCTCCAACTTTTGAAACAACAAATATTTCTATTCAGCATATGATATCTGGTAGCTAATTTTCATTTCTTATACTTAATTTAGATAACTACTTGATATTGAGCAGCAGGCATTAATTCTAATTTATAATTTTTATTAATGACTGTTTACAAAATACCAATAAAGTCTGATTGTATCATTTAACCAAATAATTATCATTATCAAGTTTTTGATAAAACTTTTTATAATTTTGTATCCTAAATAATGCTTCCGAACCTTAAATGTGCTCTTCCCAAAAGATATGAAATTTGAATTGTGACACTGTTTTTGCCAGTGTGTGTGTATATGTATATACAGGGTGTTCAATATAGTCTGCTCTCCAACCTTCTCCAGCGACCCTAACTTTGGAATTCCCAATGGGATGTGTTATTTTTTACAACGGATTTCGATAAAAAATCAAATTTTGAATCAATTTTATACCAGTGATTTTTTTTATCCGGGGCACCGTTTCGCCGCAAATCGCAAAAAATCATTCTGAGAAAATAAGCAGTCTAAAACTGGTATTGAATGAATAAATCAATGAAAAATTACTGTTTATTGAAAAAAAAAAAAAAAAAAAAAAAAAATTTTTCAATTACAGGAGGTTTTGGCTCTTAATATAGCTACAGGAGGTTTTGGCTCTTAATAAATCAAAAACTGGAATTGCAAAAATAAAATAAACTTTGAACAAAACATGAAATTAAGACCTTCCTGCGACAGGTACGAAGAACTGTGAGAACAGGTGACATGGAAGGTTTCCCCCGAGAGGCTCAAATCGTCGACAAGCCCGTGATAAAACTATTATCATTTATGTGCTGGCTACGGTGGAAGCATATCCTCATGGGAGCATTCGGGACATAGCCAAGGATACCCACTTAGTGACAGAGCCTCAGTCTCTCAGCATCTGGTGGAGTTAGAGCCTGATGAAGTGAAATGCGGTACGGCCTAATACCGTGTTGTTTTAGTATGACCCACACCGTTCCAATGCTTAAGTGGGTATTCCTGGTTATATCTCGAATGCTCCGATGAGGATACGCTTCCAACGTAGCCAGTACATAAATGATATTAGTTTCATCACGGGCTTGTCGACGATTTGAGCCTCTCGAGGGAAACCTTCCAAGTCGACTTGTTCTCACTACTCGTCGTACCAGTAGCAGGAAGGACTTAATATCATATTTTTGTTCAAAGTTTATTTTATTTTTGCAATTCCAGTTTTAGCCTGCTTATTTTCTTAAAATAATTTTTCGCGATTTGCGGCGAAACGGTGCCCTGGATAAAAAAATTCACTTGTATAAAATCGATTCAAAATTTGATTTTCTAAAGAAATCCGTCGTAAAAAATACCGCATCCCTTTGGGAATTCCAAAGTTAGGGTCACTGGAGGAGGTTGGAGAGCAGACTATAACCTGAAAAGAAACTTTATTTGACACAGTTAAGAAGCTGAGAGTTTCATTTCAAAATTTCAAAAACTGTGGAAAAAAAAGAAAAAAACACACACACACATATCCACACATACATATATAGTCTAACCCTGGGAAATCATTTAATTTGAGAATTTGGAGAAAATATGTTTACATGGCTTACAGACCCTCATGTAAATGAAAAAGTTCTGAATTGAATGTACTTTCTTTATCTATTCCACTCAATGGTTTTTTTGTCGAAACAGCAAAGAAGAGTAGAATGAAACATTTTTGTTAATATGAAATTTAGTTAATACATTAAAAATGATGCTATCAACTAGAATTGCCAGTTTTTACATAAACAAAGAAGAGATTGGGAATTTAACCACCCCTATAGCCAATCCACACACACTCCTGATTATAAATTTATAATCATAAGTTTAAATTAAAATATTTAATAAGGTTTAAATTAATATATTTAAGAGGTTCATGTAAACTGATAGAGCAATCGAAGACTAGGATTATAATGACCAAATAAAGAAAAACTAGTTAAAAATTTATTGAATGTTTTTTAAAATATATTTTCTAGGAAAGAAAAAAAAAAAGTTTTTTCTTCAGTTATCATTAGTAATAACGAATAACTAAAATATAATAACTAAATAACTTTTAAAAAAAATTTCTTAGAAATACAAAGACACTTCAAGTTATTTATAGTTCTTTTTACATTTGCAATCTCATTTATCGAAAAAAAAATAATGCATAGATTTACTAAAACTTAAAATGATTTTATATTTATCATTTAATAATTATATTGAAATAAATTGTGGGTAAAATATTTTTTTTTGTTTTCATAGAGATGAAGAGGACAGAGAAAAAGAGAAGAGAGGTTAAGAAACAAGAAGTTGAAACAGAAGGTAAATATCAGTTGAATAAAATATATTACATATTTTCAATATGTTTACAAGGATTATAGAAGATTAGAAAGATATAAGTTTTACTATTTTTATTTCTGTAACAGTTTATCGATAAGTTTATGAATTTTTATTTAATAAAAATTTACTGCTACTAAAAGTTCTCTATGAGCATTAGTTATGCATTAGTTTGGAATAAAATTAATTAAACATATACAAAATATTTTTTTTTTTTGGAAGCTTATTTTTTAGAACCAAAAAAGTTTGTAATAATATAAATAAAATTTAATTTTGTACGGTATCGTCATTCAGATTAAATTAGAGTTGTTTTAAAGCTTTCTTTTATTGAATAAAATCATCAATCTGATATAGCAGTTGGTTAAAAGCATCTTTAAATTTATGAAAACTCTGTGAAGATTATTATGATGCCTGAATAGAGGAGATAGGCAATGGCAAGGCATCACTTGTAATATCATTTAGGATGCTCACCCATCCAGTCACTACCCTTATAATCTATTTAGTTGAGCAGAGTTGTCAAAAATTCTTTTTGTAGTGACAAAAAATCGCAAACTTTATGCTTATTCATTCATGAGGAACCTTTTCTCTAAAACTTTTAACTTTACTGATCATGAAAAGGTGATCACCAAATGGGTTTTAGCAACTGCAGGTTTCCTTTCATGTTCTTATTGATCAGTATTGAATGTCACCAAGATAAATAGTTCTTACACTACCTCCTTTGCCTTTAAGGCTGTCACCTCACTACTAAAATTCATTGAATCACCATTGAACTGAGCAGCATTTAACTGCCTTAGACCAATTTTAATTATTGCCATTCAATATTAATTTCATTAATAATCATTTGGGCAACTGTAGAAATTCTAAAATTATTTTTGAATGACCCTATGTATGTATATGAACAAAAGCGGGAGATCAATATTTTTTACAGAATGGGTATTCTTGCTTTGTTTTTACATCTTACTCATATATAATCTGCAGTAATTAGCATATTTATTTTTTTTTTATAATTTAATTTTCTTTTTTCTTAAAATGATTTTAAGATTATTGTAAAAACTTAAATAATAAGGTTATTTCATGATATCAAACTTTAACCATGAATATTTGAACAAAAAACAATACTTTGATAAAAAAAAATTTTTGTAAATATAGACTTGTTTCCACAGTAGTGTATTTGTGTTTAATCAATACTTCTGCAGACATATAAATAAAAAAAAAATGTTAAAATAAATCCTTAGTTGGAAGACAAAATAATTGTACTATACATCTATAAATAATTTTTCAAATGTGACTGCTTAGGAATGATGCCTATCACTAAGCAATAGAAAAACCTTTTGTAACAATTGTAAATCACTCAACATTTAATAAAAACATCTTTATTTATAAAAATAATATAGATGATAAAACAAATAACAAAGCAATCCATTCATCATTTATTTATTTAAAATAACGATGGTTCTACTATACTCATTGTTCTGTTATGATCCTTATAAATCAAAGATAATAATTTTTTGTTCAAGACAAATATTTTACATGTCCTATACTTGATCCTGTCAATAAGTTATCGAAAGAAGTTGAAAAAAAAAATAATAACAGTCATGTTCACATTAACATGAAATGACAAACAGTACCACCTCCTGTTTGGCTTTCATGATGTTTGTACATGATTCTGTTGTTTCATAATTTATTTGTATCTATCCACAATTTTGGATTCCGAATAATGTTTCTGATTTAACAAATTCGTACTGAAAATGTTAGATTTATCACAATATAAATAGAATATTATAGCATTCTAAAAGTAAGTAATACAACCATTTTTTACTGCCGCTCAAAATTCCACTAAAAATTCTTTACAGCCTAAAATACTTGAATTTTAAACGTAATTTGCATAGGTAATCCTAATTTTGAAGTTTTTAATTTACTTCTATTTTTTTTTCATTCTGATTTTGTTTTTGTTTTTTATACCTATAGTACCAATATTTTCACTCAATATTGTTTGTGTAATTTTGTAATTTTTACTAAAAAGTATGTTTTTTTACATCTCCTAATGGACTATATCGGAGGAAAAAAAAATATTTTTTTAAATAAAAATTAAATGTGGGAATGTTTTAAAATAGAGATACCAAAAAAATATTTTTGAATAATAGAATATTTAGTTTGAATCAATCCTAAGTATCAGATTAGAAGTTGAAGCTGATTTAGTGAGCCATTTTAATTAGGAAAAAAAAAACTCATAATACAATAAAAATAATTACTTAATATTATTATATAATAACAAATATTTATACATAAGAAACATGTTTTGTTCTTTTGAGGTATGTCTTATAGTAATTACTGATTTTTCAGATAAGGGAATTTCCTGACTTTGTTGTTTTTTTTAAAGTATGTTTTGATATGACCATAGATGTAAAGTTTGATAGGGGTAAGATTAAGACCGTGAAGCATTGTTGATATTTTTGTATATTGAGAGTAATCATTGATGATCCTCACATAAGTTTTGGATGCGAGCCATTGACCGGTTACTCAACAATGAAAACAATAAAATATTTTTTCACACAAGTCTGTATATTTTTTATGCTATAAAACAGAAATGATTAAATATTTTATAATAAAAATAGAAAACCACTTAACAGTCATTTCACCAAATTAACTGATGTAAAGTGGACTTATAATAGGTAAGGTATAAAAAGTAGAAGTCTTGTGGAAACAATAAAACATTTCTGAATTTAGAACTAGTTTGAAGGAAATAAAATTTTTGGATTACAGATGCTTTAAATAATTGAAGTACATATTGTTCATTAACAGTGTTCACCGATACGCAAACCGATACTTTGCTCTATTTTTTAAAGACAGAACTAATGAAAGATAACTGAAATTTGAGAGCACATGAGTATAGTAGATTCAAAGCAAAAAATGGCTGACATAAAATTGAGAAACTAGGGCTAATCATAATCTTCCAATAAAAAAAAGGGTAGGGAATAGTTTAGATGAAGGGATCAAAATGAATAGATGTGGAGGTAAATCACAATGAGTTTCATGCTTAGAAATATTCATATACATATATAAGGAATAAATTATAGTGGACAATAAAAGAAAAGTAAGTTTAACCAATATTACATTGGAAATGATGTTCATAGATTTTTTTACTAAGCTCTAAACGAAGTAGTTGTAGCTGACTGAAACAAAACAATTTGTCGTGAAAAAGAATTAATACCTTCAGAGAACTTTATTTATATCATTAATTCATTATAGATTGGTTGCTCATTATATTTTCTAAACTTTGAAAAAAATCACTAATTATAATTGACATATTTATATATATATACACATGCACACTAATAATTAATCATTATTATTATGATATATTTATTTTAAATTAGGTTTACTTTGACAATTAATTTTTTCTAATAAAAATTTACTTTTTACAAAGTTTTAGTATATTACCTATAGTAGATGTTATTGTCTAAATGTTGTATAATTATTTATTTATATTTTTTTACATTCAAGCATGATTGTTTTTATACATGTAATTTAACAATGGATAACTGCATGTGCATGAGCCAGCGATTAAACTGCTATACCCTTTGAATGGCTTTTATATCATTAAGCTTATTTTAATGCTTTAGCTCTGATCATTTTGTAGCAGCAGCTTCTCAAAAAAAAATTAATGAGTGTAATCAGAATTCCATCAGCATTGCAAATAATGTCAACTTCTAGATGAGCTTTATCCTAGCAGTTAGTTACAGGGCTGGTGAGTGGTATACTATCTTTATTTCTTTTTCTATCAACTTCTGTACCTCTCTCTTTTTCATGAAGTAATGTATCAATTTAAATTAATACATTTTCTTTTAGTTTCTTACAAAAGGTTGGCTTTTACCGCATGAATAAAATAGGTAGTGTGGAGCGTACAACAAAGTAATTCTATGCTTCTTTGGTATGTATCGCTTATTGGAAGCAACGCACTTAAACAACTAAGTCCCAACATTGCCAACATTTGCTACATTCATGTGTTCTGCAAACTACACCTTGCTATACATTTGCACAAAGCTCAATAATATTTGTACTTCATAGCTATAATGTGATAAATTCAACATTAAATACTTAATTTATAAATAATATTATGAATGATATAATTTTAAAGAAATTTATTTATCTATCTCTCTAATGACAAAAACATAATACATCATTTTTGTTTTGTCTGCAGACTGTTGTTTTCTCATTATAGCAATGAAAATCATTAAGTAGAATGCATTAAACATCAGCTAAACTGCTACAGCACGGCCCATACTTTAAATACATTCCATAAAAAAATAACACATACAATAACCATTGTGGATGTTTAGCATGTATTTCCTAACTTTATTCCAATATTGATTTCTTTGGATTGGTTCACAGAGATTCTTGAAGAAATGGAGAAGAAGACTAGAAAAGAGACTGAGAAAGATACTGAAGAAAAGGAAGAAGTAACCATAACAGAGGTTTCAGAAGATGAACAATTTTCAACCTCTGACAGTCAAGCTATTATAACTCAGCCTGAGGAAAAAATAAAAGAGGAAAAACAGGAAGAAGAGGAATTAATAATCATTGAGAAAAAAGAGGGTGGTGTTATGAGACAAAGGAAGATAATGAAAAAGAAGTCTGAAGATGAGGAAGAGATTGAGGAGATAATAGATAAAGGTTTAAAGAAGATCAAGAAAACAATAAAAGCCAGAAGACCAGATATTGATGAACTAACTTTGGAAGATGAAAAAATAGAGGAGTTGGAAGTACCTTCTGGCAAACCGATTAGAAATTTGCCCATAAGTACTCCAAAAATAGTAAGTGAGAGTGTTCCCGAAACAAGTTCAGCTTTATTAGGTGATTCGTCCAACTTTCCGGACCATGCTAGCATTTCTCTTATTCCACATAACGTCCTTGCTAATCAAGTTGTACAAAGTGAAGAAAAAGAAGAAGAGAGATACTTACCTAACATAATATCTGCTAAGGCTCAGCCCGCTTTTGATATTAGAGAGCCTTATTCAGTTAGTGAAGCTGGTGTCCATGGAACAATTAGAGAATTCACTGGCCAGTTCAAACCTAAAACACAAGAAATAAAACCTGAATATCTTGTTAAAGAAAGTGTAATGGTTACTGAGACTAATGTTGAAGATTCTGTAGGAAGGACAGAATTAATTCATAGCAAAACTAATATAGCTCAAGTGGCATTATCTCCTCATGAGGCCATGTCTGTGACAGAGACCAGTTGTTCATTGAAGGAAGGAAATATCATTCCTACTAAATTACCTTCAACAGTTAATGCAGGAAAAAACTTTGTTCCTCAAGAAAGTTTAAATGTTACTGAAGTACAACAAGCTGTGGCTGAAGATCTTTTGGGAGAATTAGCAAAACCATTACCTGTAAAACCAAAAATTGATATATCTTCCAAGGAATCTCTTTTAATATCAGAAGTTTTTCCGGAAACTAAACCTGATAAATATTTACCAGAATTAATAGTGCCAACAGAGACTGCTAATCCTACTTATGTTCAAAATGTTACAGCAACTACTGAAATAATGACATTATCTGAAAAGGAGGGAGAATACATTCCAGGACGTTTGCCAATGGGCAAAAAGGCTGGTCTTGGTTTCAATCCAGAAGATTCATTGCAAATATATGAAGAGCGTGTTCATGAAAAAGAGGATGAACTTATTCTTCATAAAAAACCAGATCTTTCTTCAGCAACAGAAGGAATGGCTTCAAAAGAGGGTATTTCTGTCAGTGTGGTACAACCAATTGAATCTGGCCGTATTCTTAAAATACTTATATGTGAAAAGAAAACTGCTGAAGTTGATTTCACCAATAAAGAGTCAATTTTAACATCAGAAACTATGCCAATAGAATCAGAAGTCAAATTTAGTCCTGAAGAAATTCCAAACAAAAAAATTGCCAATCAAAATATCTCTGGATTAGAAATATCTGACGTTTCAGAAACATTCATACAAGAATCTGAAGGTATTTTTGAACCAAAGAAAATTCCTAGCACTACTTTTGCTGATACTGCTCTTCGTCCCCAAGAAACGTTTAGTATTACTGAAACAACAACTCACCAAGTACCATCAGAATTTTCTGGTACTTTTAAATATAAAACAGATACAGCATCAGCGTCTATTGAAACAGCTGAAGCTAAAGAAATTTCCACTGTCCATCTTCATGATAGTGATATTCCATTCAAACCTAAGGAATTACCCCAGGCTTACAACGTTAGTACAATAGAAAGTGAAAAACTTCATCCAAGAGGTGTTGTTACCTTTGAAACAGAGATTGCTGAAAAGGAGGGAATCACAGAAATTTTCAATCTTCCAGAAATGCACAAAGGTAAAACAGTTCCTACTCATCCTCTTCAATCTCTCATTGTGCAAGAAGCTGTTTTTCAAGGAAATACTGAAGAATTCCAAAAATCTTCTTCTAAAGAGATTAAAGCTTCATTGACACACACACCACACCAAGAAACTGTAATAGAAATGGTTGTTTGTGGGGAAGATTATCAATCCAGACAGGAGAAACTCAAAGTTGAAAAAACATCAGCTGATGTTACAGTTACAGAACACCAAGGAATCACAGTTACGGAGGTTGTTGCAGAAAATGAAGTTGGAGAATATAAAAAAAGTAAAATACCTGAAGGATCTGTGGCACAAAGTTCAATTCTTCCTAAGAAAACAGCAGTTCATTTAGAGACAGTTACAGAAATGTCAGCTGCACCCTTTTATGAGAAAAAACCAAAAGTTAGAACTGCAAAAACTGAACACAGTGCCTTAGAGGGCATTGAAGTACTTTCCTTGCAGGAATTAGAAACTGAATCTGTGTTGCAAAAGACCATTAATCCAGAACAGAAGTATGCTAATGTAGATTTATCTGAGGAAGTTTCAGGCATTTTAGTTGAACAAGTAATCAGTCATGATAAGGAGTTAGACATCATCCCAAAAGAAATATCATCTAAGAAAGCATTAACATCTTGCTTTTCAGGTCACAAAATTGCAATTCAAGAAGAAACAATGGTGGATATTTATGTTGGAGAGGTTCAAAAACCAGAAATTACGACAAGTAAAGCTAAAATAGAAAGTACACCATTGCAAGAAGTGGTTATTACAGAAACAAATGTGTCTGAAACAGAATCTTCCTTTACTGAAAAACCTCAGATAGAAGCAAAAACTGTCCAAGTTTCAGTGATTCCAGAAGAAGGACTTTCAGTGCTTGAAGTTGTAACTGAAGAAAAAGACACTGTTTATAGACCTGTAGAACAGCCTGAAGAAAAGAAAGCAATAATGGATATTATAAGTCAGGAAGTAGCTCAAAAAGAAGAAGTATTTATAGGCCAACAAACTGGTGACTGGGAACGGATTTCACCAACTAAGGAACAAGCAATTTTTGATCATACACCAATGCAATGTGCTGTTTTTACTGAACAGTTACCAGCTGAAACTGAAAGTGCCTTTCTTGTACCAATTAAACCTGATACAAAATCAGCAGAGATGTCATTTGAAAAAGGTGACTACATAAAGGTTATGGAAATTAAAGTGATGGATACAGAAAAACCTTTGGAAGAAATAATAAGACCAAAAGAAATATTTGCTAGTTCTGATTTAAAATCTCATATGGTTGCTGTTAAATCTGAAATATCTACCAGTTTAGGAGTAGGGGAAATATCTTCATTTACTCCTGATGTCTCTTTGGCTCATGTTCAACAAACAGGATTTGAAAGTATTATTTTAAAAGAAACATTACCAGGAGAATGTGAAGGCTTATATCAACCTGAAATTTCTCCCGACAAAAAAACTGCTGCATCTGCTTTTGTTGAAGGAGAAAGCATTTCTGTCAGCATTGTTACAGCTGAGGATAAAGAGGGACCAATGTCAGTTCCAAGCCAAGAATTAAAATTTGCATCCCCTGACCTTGGCAGCCATCCTGTAGCCGTAAGCTCTGAAGTCACTGTCGAAAGCAGTGTCAAAGATTTAGGAGATTTAGCACCATCAACTGCTCAGGCTATTGCTCAGCACCTTCCATTTGAAACCCTGACTTTAGCTGAAACAAACGCTATTGAAACTGAAGGAAAAATGGAAGACTTGGTGAGACCAGAAGATAAGAAAGCAGGATGGGCATTTGAAGATTCTCAAGTAGTTTCAGTAACACAAATTGTTGTAGATGATCAGATTAAAAATCTCGTTCCTGATATATTACCAAAAGAATATAAAGCTGAGACAAATATAACTGCTCATGAAATTGCAGAGAAAACTATAGTAATATCTGGTAACACAACTGGAGAAATGACCTCAGAGAAACTTCCACAGAAAGCATTAGCCATTCCAGAACAGATACCTTTTGAAGGTATTATAACATCTGAAGTTTCAGTGGCAGAAAAAGAATCTGATTTTAAAACAAAACTTTCACTTAATAAACAAAATGTTGAAACGGGTTTTGAAGAAGTACATAGTTTGAATGTATCAATAGTTACATCTGGTTTGAAAGAGGAAGTATTGCCAACTCATCCAAAACCAAAAGAAGTTACTGCATTTCCTGATATATCCGGACAAGAGATTGCAGAAAAATCACAAATATTTCCTGATATTTCACTAGGTAGCTTGCCAGCATTTGCAACAGTTGATGCAAAGGCAAATGTGGGACAGTCACCTTTAGAAAGTTTGTTATTGGAGCAGCCTGTTGTTAGAGAAAAAGAAGGAATTTTCAGTGTTCCAGCACAACCTTTTAAATCTACAGCTGATTTATTTATTGTTGAAAACAAAGGAATTATTGTTACAGAAGTTACTTCCGAAGATAAAGAAGATCAGTATCAAGCGAGTAAGCCAGAGGAAAAAATTGCCATTCCTGATCTTATACCTCATGAAATACCTCAGCACGCAGAAGTTATAACATCTGATACTGCTGCTGAGATCTCTTCTGAAACTGCAGTTCCAATCTTGGCTAAGAGTTCTCAAATTCCTTTCCACAGTTTGCAAACAAGCCTTTTAACACCAGGGGAGTTGGAAGGTTCTGTTGAAAAATTCATCAGACCTGACCAAAAAAGTGCAGACAAAAATTTTGAGGGAGCTATAAGTGGTATTATTGTATCAGAAGTTAATGCTGAGGACCGGATCAACATTTATGATGAGATCAAACCTCAAGAGGTTTCTGCCAAAACTGATATTACTGGTTCTGAAGTTGCTACAAAATCTGAAGTATTTGTTGGAAGCTCCACAAAAGAGTTCTTACCACTAGACAAGAATGAAGTGTATGCTACTAGTAAACATTTACCTTTCCAAAGCATTGAATCTTTAGAAGCTTCATTTGCAGAAAAAGAAGGCACATTTATCAAGCCTCTTCTACCTGATGGAAAAAAAGCTACAGTTGATTTTATTGAAGAAACTGGTGTATCAGTCACTCAAATTATACCTTCAGATAAAGAAAAAACTCTTTCTGAAACTACTACTGCTGAAAAAGCTCATGCTGAGACTGGTGTTTCAGGGCATGGTGTTGCAATAAAAAGTGAAGTATTAACTGAAAGTTCAGCAAGTCCTATTGATATTAAAAAACCTATTGCTGTTAGAGCTCAAAGAGATCAGCTTCCTCATGAAGTTTTCATTACTCAAGAAACTATTATTAGAGAAAAAGAATCTGTTTTTACTGACAAACTGAAGACACCCAAGCAGTTTGCTGAAAGATCTTTGCAAGAAATACATGGAATCAATGTTGAAGAAGCTATAACTTCAACAAAAGAGGAATACTTTACTGGCAAACCACAACCTAAATCTGCAAAGGCTGGTTTTTCAGTTCCTGGTAAAGAAAGTTATGAAGTGACAGAAGTTTCCACTGAAATCAGTGTAGGACCATTGGAGGAGTTTAAGGCATCTCAAGCTCAAGGTTCATTACTACAAACTCCTTTTGAAAGTATTCAGTTAGCTGAATCTATGATACAAGAAAAAGAAGGAATTTTATCAAAGGATTTAAAACCTGAAACTAAAATTGCAGATACAGTTATTGGTGAAAACACAAGCCTTCAAATTTATTCTCCAGTATCTAGCTATAAGGAACAAGAACTTATAACTGAGGCCATGCCTATTGGTAAAAAAGCTGTGCCTAATATTGATAGCCACGAAGTAGCTGAAAAAACAGAACTTATAGTTGGTCTGAATACTGGGGATTATAAACCTGAAAAACCAATAGCTTCTGTTGCAATGTCTGAACATTTAGGATTTGAAACCATAAGCCAATCGAAGGTTTTAATTCAAGAATCTGTTGGGGTGGCAGTAAAAGAGGGAAAAGTAGATAAAAGGACTGCACATATTGGTTTTGAAGCCAGTCCTACTGTAACTATATCAGAAGTTATAATGGGAGATAAAGAAGAAATGTTTAGACCAGAAGAAATGCCTGAAAACCGTAGAGCTATTGCTAAATTAACACCTGCTCAGGATGTTGCTGGACAATCTGATGTTTTAACATTAGCCAATGTTAGTGAATATAAAAATGTAATTCCAGAAGTACAAATTGCACAAGAAAGTCATGAAACCGTTCACAGTATAATTGTAAGTGAACAACTCTCACAAGAACAAGAAGAAGAATTTTCAGGGAAATTTGAACCAAAAACGAAAAAAGCTGAGCCATCTATAGTTGGAGGAAAGAAGGTGCAGACTGTTTCAGAAATCATCCCACAAAGTAAGGAAGCTCCATTAATGGCTTTAATGATTCCAGAACAAAAACAAGCTGTTCCTGAAGTTGTATCTCAGCAGGTTGTTGAAATCATACAAACATTTACTGAATCGTCTACTGGTGATATTGTAACTCATACTGAGAAAAGAACAACAGCATCCCAAGCTCATGTTCCATTTGAAACATTTATTCAGCATAAGCCATTTGTACAAGAATGCGAAGACATGTTTAAATCATTTTCCAAGTTTGTAAAGAAGAGTGCTAATATTAACTTTGAAGAAGGGCAGTCTGTAACTATAACTGAAGTCGCAACTGGAGAAGGTGAAACCCCATACATTGTTGAAGAAGCTCCAGAAACTCATTCAGCTCAGCCTAACGTATCAGGAGCAGAGATAGCTGAACAAAGTGTAGTTATTACCGAAGTAGGTCTTGAAGACTTCGAACAGCCCAAATTACCTGTGGTTCAAGCTGTGTATGATCATATTCCTATGGAAGGAATAATGAAAAAAGAAGTAATTGTTGGTGAGCAAGAAACAGAATTTGTTGGAGAATACAAGCATCCTGTAAAGCAAGCAGGGTTATCATTTGAAGAGGAAAAAGGCCTAACAATAACTGAAGTTGAGACTCAGGAAAAAGAGGGTTCGTTGGCTGTTGCATCAAAACCTAAATTGTTGACTGCATTACCAGATATATCAGGTCAAGAAGTTGCTGAAACATATCAGATTGTAGCCAACACAGCTCCATCTGACCTCCGAATTCAGACTGCAGAAATAGCTACAGCAAGTTTAAAACAGACTTCACATAAAAGCATAGTACAAACTGAAATAATAGCTCAGCACCAAGAAGTAGAAATGAAAGACAATGCAGAAATAGATATAAAACAAGCTGGGATTAAAATGGAGGAATCTGAAAGCATCAATGTACTAGAAGTCCATGTGGAAGATAAAGAATCTATTTTAGAACAACTAAGCTTGCCTAAAAAACGAACAGCAGAAAAGTCAGTTATTATTCAAGAGTCGATTCAGCAAAGTGATATTGAAACAAATGAATCACTACAGCCTTTAATGAAAGAATCAACACTTCCAGTAACTGCTCACACTGAACATATCACACATCAAAGCTTATTAGTTTCTGAAGAGATTAGTCAAGAAAGAGAAATGCTTTTTAGTGACAAGTTTACAATAACAGGTAAAAAACCAGTGATTGATTTTGAAGAAAATAGAGTAGCAAGCATTGAAGAAGTTGTTGCTGTTCAAAAGGAAGAACAAATCACTAAATCACCAAAAGTTACCCAAGCAACAGCAGAAACAGGTATTGTGTCTCATGAAGTATTGGAGCAGTCTCAAGTCTTTCCTGAATACCAAACAACTGCACTAAAAGATGAAAAAACAGAAAAAGCTTTTGCTTTTCCTGAGACTGTACCCTATCAGCCTCTCATTCAAACTGAAACGCAAACTACAGAAAAAGAAAATGAATTCAAGGGTAAATTGGTTTTAGAAACGAAAACAGCCAATGTTGTTAATGAAGTCAAAGAAGGAATCACTGTTCAAGAAAATATAACCATTGATCAAGAGGAAAATTATCATCAAGAATCTCCTCAATCATTAGTTGCTAAACGTGAATATCTTCCTCAAGAGGCTATTCAATTAACTGAAGCTGTTGTTTCTTCTAATGTATCACAAATAGCTGACAGCAGTAAGCCTAAGAATGTATCAATTCAACCATCTCAGCAACCGTTTGAAAGTATTCAAACTACAGAAGTTACACATCAAGAAAAAGAAAAATATTTTAAAGATATGTGGAAACCAGAAACATCACAAGTTCAGGCTGTTATGCAAAGTACCAAAAATATAATAATGACAACAGAAATCATGACTCATGAAAGTGAAATGGAAGTTAAAACTTCCATTCCACACAAAGAGTCAGCCCATCCTGATGTTGAAGAAAGAGAAATTGCTACCAAATCAGAAGTTATTACTGCTTCTCTTTTAGGTCCCCTTGAAATCCTCCAACCCATTCCTTTATCCGCTAAACAATCCACACCCATACAACAGCACTTGACAGTGACAACAAATGAAGTTGGAGAAACTGAATCAGCTCTTCCTGAAGCCATAATCCCAGTGACAAAAACAGCTGGTTTTCATGTTGAAGAATCTTCAGGGAACCTCATTGTTACTCAGATTCAACCACAAGATAAAGAGGGTGAGTGTGTGTGTGAATTTTCCACCGAGGCAATTACTGGCTCGGTTGATTTTATTCCTAATACTGCATACAGCAGTGAGGAAGTTATGTGTGATGTACATTTAACAAACTTGGCACAAAGCCCAAGAATTTTTATTAAGGCAAACCAACAACATTTTTCACATGATTCTGTACAAGTTCAAGATAATTTAACTATTGAAGCTGAAGGTAAGTTGCTTGATACAAGTAAACCTGATACAAAACAAGCCAAAGTAACAATAGACACACAATCTATTCCATTCATACAACAGTGTACAATCCATGAATCAGAAAAACCACTGCATGTTGAGAAAGCACATGACAGAAAAGCTATACAAGAGCTGATTGAAGCTGAATCTACACAAGTGTATCATACAGAAATACTAGACAGCAGCAGCTCATTGATTTTGCAACAACCTGACACTAGAATCGTAGACACAAAGCTATCAATAAATGAAAGTCTCATTGTTACAGAATCACAATCAGAAGAAAATCCTGTAATATTTAAAGAAACACTCAATAAAACTAACCAAGCCAGTGCAACAATGAATTTCACTCACACTTACCCTATAGCTATTGGTGAAACACATACACAAGAAATGACTCAAGTCATTAATACAGAATACAGAGCTGATGAGAAAAGTGCTAATATAGACCTTATAGCACATCAAAATACACTCATAATCCAAAACACTAAGCCTGATCATAGCATTAGTCAATTAGAAGAACACAAAACAGAACCAGTAACAGCTAGTGAAACATTACCTTCCAATGAGGTCCCAATCATTGAAGAGGTAATACCATCAGAAAATACCAATGATTTATTCGTTAGTACAACACCCACAGAATTCAATGCAAGCTGCAGTGCCATTCCCAGGCATGCAGCCATTACAGAAGAAACCAGTATCATAGGTAAAACAAAAGAAATTAAACCTCTAACTGAAACCAAGCTACAAGCTGTTCCAGATGTTATTGGAAATATAGGATTTTCGACACATATGCCTATTATACTTGATAATGTTAGTAACTTAACACCTCTAAGTACAAATGAAAAAAAGGCTAGAACAGATATAGCACCGATTGAAGTAGCTCTAACTGAAGAAACTCATATAGAAGACACAACTCAAATAATTAATGAAAATGTGGAGATAAGGAAAGAAAGTGCTTCAACAGACATTGTAGCAAAAAATGTTGCTTTGACTGAAGAGATTATTGTAAAGGAGGGAACAGTAAACCTAAGTATAGATAAAGAAAGGAAACCTACTCAAGCTGAAACTAATTTCATTCCTATGAGTGTAGCCATTACAGAAGAACAACATGATGAAACACTTTTAGGAAATGTTATCCATGTGAGAAAAGAAGAATCTAAAGCTGGTATGTTTATTGAAGCTATGTCTGTGGCTGAAAATCAAACTTCTTTGCTTCATGAAAGCACTAAAGAAATTGTATCTAAGATACCTTCAGTATCAAAAGCAACCAAACAGTTATCTACATTAGAAGGGATTATTTCTTCTGAAATAAATCCAGAAGAGTCTCCATGTACTTATACCAAAGAGATTTGGCCTACATCTAAAGGAATTCCAAAATTTGAAACAAGAGAAGTTGCTTCTACTAGAGAGGTTCTAGCAGATACTGCTTTAGATAATTTAAAAGGTTTCAATATTCCAAAGACAAAAACTGCCTCCCAATCTTTTACAGAAAGAACTTTGCCAATGCAAGAAGAAACTTTAGCAGAAGAAAGTATTAAAAATTTACATTTAGGAGATGAAGCTAATTTAGAGGAGCCGATAGTAAATATTACTAGCCATCAGTTTGTTTTGAACGAAGAAGAACCTACTTCTCAGCAAACTATTGCTGAGTTACAGATCACTTTAGCAGAGGGTAAGAAAGCCAGTACAATCATTGATAGTATGACACCAATAACTGTAAATGCTGTAACTCCAGTTGAACAAGAAGGTGTTCTAGAGAAACCCAAAGTAAGTAATATCTCAGAATCAACCGTTTCTATAAATAAACCTCTCAAAGCACCTTTAACACATACTACATCTGTTGAAGATCAATTTGAAATTTTAGAAAAAATAATTGATGAAAAAGCAACAGCTAAATCAAGATTTTCATCATTAGAAGTAGCAGTTTCTGAGCAGATGATCCCTGAACAAATACCTGAAGATTTGAGCTATTCAAAAGAAAATCTCATTACTATTAAACCATCAACAGATATGTCTTTGAGAAGCGTTGCAATTACGGAAGAAGCAGTAAGTGAATGGTCGACCGCTAAACTTAAAAGTGAACCAATAAGAAAACCATCATTAGCTGAAGAACATCTTTTATCTCATTTAGGACTTCAGTGTGAATTTCCGACTGCCTTAGAAGGTATAATACCGGGATCAGAAAAAAACATTTTTTCTGTTGTAGAAGCCACCAAAAAAATAATACCTTCTGAAGGTCTAGTTATATCAAGTAATTTAGAAGAATCTACATATGAGGAATTGAAATTACCTTCTCATGATGTAGTTACAGCTGTTCCTGATATAATTGAAATGAATATACCAGCCTCTGAAAGTGCTTTCATTCTAGAAAGCACTAGCTCTTTACTTCCAAAAGACAAATTTAAAACTGAGCTGCAATCAAAAAGAACCATTGATGGAATGCAAATTGCGACAACTTTAGAAACCCAGATACAAGAAAATGTAGCTGATGCAAAATCAACAAAAATTGAGAAATCAGAAATAAATAATTTCCAACTAATGACTCAGACTTCTGTAACAACAGATGAAGCCATAGTTTGTGAAACTGTTCAAGGCTTGCAGGAAAAGACAATAAAGCATGAGAAAGCTAAGAAAGAATTACTGATAAATACAGAGCTAATTACCGAGACACAAGCTGGTTTTGATTTTTCATCTAACCTTCAGACTGCACCTTACACTGACCAAACTGCAACTAAAACAATATTGCCACATTCAGCTATTTCTATTCAAGAAACTACCACTGAAGCTGTGTTTGACAAATTACCAGAACAATTTATTAATGAAGCTTTAGCTGAAAACCAGTTTGAAGAATCAAATGCTTTGATAATTGATGAAAGAAACATTCATCTTCCAACTGGTATCTTCAATATACCCAAAACTACTGAGATACACTCAGCCACAACAACAATTAAACCTTATGAAGCTGCAAGCACAAATATAACTGAAGCTAGCTATGATATAATACCATTAAATATTGAGTTAATGAGAGATCAAGTAGCAGAACCTAATATAACAAATATCCAAGTCCCTGTTGTAGAAGAAACAAACTTAAGTTGTACTACTGGTAAATTAACTGATGAACAAATAAATAAATATAAAGCATCACCAAACATAGATACACTTGAAGTTGTTTCAACCTCAGAACTAGAAACATTGCATCAAACAGGTGAATTTGTTAATAAATTTGTTCCAAAAGAACATAAACCAGATATTAGTGTGGATAGCCTGCTTATTCCCCAAACTGAAGAGGTTAATCTCACAGATATAACAACTACCTTGCATCCTGAGAAAAAACCAACAGGTGTGATGGGAAAACTTGAAATAATAGATAAGATGTCAACTATAGTTGAGCAGACTATCTCTCAAGAAAGTTTAGGTGAAGTGAAATTACCTGAAATAATAAAAGAAATCCATGCAGATATTGAACTTGAAGGTCACATTCTCCCTTTAAAAGAAAGTCCTTATTTTGAAGAAAATACTTCCCAGTTCACAGAAATAAAACAAAAAACAGATAAAGCTTTAAACGTTTTTCAATCTGGAGAGGTCGCAGAAGTTTTGACTCAAGAAATTACGGGTGAGTTCACAACAATGAAACATAAACTGCAGAGAGCATCAATAGACCTAACAGGGCATAAAATACCAATCATACAAGAATCTCTAGTTTCTGAAAGTAGCAATATGTTAAAAAAGAAACAAGTTATTCCAGAAATAATAGCTAATAAAGAATTTGAAAAACCCCTAAGGTCAATTGATGTTTTTGAAGTTACACCATTAGACATAGAAGAAAAAACACAAATTAAACCAATCACATCAAAACAACATGCACAGCTAGAATTCAATACACTTCAAGAGATTAATATAACTGAAATGGAAGTAAGCGATGGCATACACCCATTAATGAACACAAGACAATCAGTTGAAACAATGGAGACACAGTTTACTCAACCCCATTCAGTAGCATTAAAGGAAGAGGTAAACATTACAGATTCCATCAGCTCTACAGATAGTCCTCAACCAGATATTTTATTTTTAAAAGTAGGTCTGGAAAAATCAAAAGATGTTCCAGTGCAGACTGAGGTAAGTATTCATGAAAAAGAGAGTCAAACATTAGATGTATTAGATAAAACAAAGTATCCATCTCGTAAAGCACAAGTTATTACACAGGATGATACACAAAAAGACAATCTTACAGCTAAAATTGAAATGCATGAAACACATCAATTTGATGATTCACAAACACCTACAACACAACATAATATTCTCAAACAAACCACAGAACCTTCAAAAACTCAAAGTGAAAATGATTTCACTGAAGTATTTTCAGGACATTTACCAAAAGCTGAAGTGCCACAAGTAGTTAAGGCAACTGTAATTGTAGAGGAGCTGGTAAAGCCTAAAATATTACAAGAAATCATTGAAGCAGAAGCTGTGGTCCCTAAGGAAGTAGTGACTAAAAAGAAAAAATCTGTAAAAAAGAAAAAGGAAGAGATCATTGAAGTAAGTAAAGAAGCAGTTGAAAAACCTGAGGAGGATGTTCAAGAAACATTTAAGGAGTTGGTACAGCCAACAACAAAACAAAAAATCATTGATGAAGCAGCAGAGATCCCTGAAGAAATATTAACTAAAAAGAAGAAATATTTAAAAAAGAAGGTGAAAGAACAGATCATTGAGCTAAGTAAAGAAGAAGTTGAAAAACCTGAGGAAGAGGTTCAAGAAACATTGAAGGAATTGGTAGAGCCAACAACACAAGAAATTGTTGAAGAAGGTGCTACAGTCCCTAAGGAAGTAGTAACTATAAAGAAGAAATCGGTAAAAAAGAAGGTGAAGGAAGAGATCATTGAGGTAAGTAAAGAAGCAGTTGAAAAACCTGAGGAAGAAATTCATGAAACTTTGGAAGAATCTCCAGAAGAAAAACCCAAACAAGCTCTTCCTAAAAAGTTGTCTGTCAAGAAAAAACCTGATGAAAGTAAAGCTGACGAAAAAAAAAAAAACCGAAAAGGATAAGTTTGAGCCAGCTGAACCTAGAAAGCCTGAAAAAATAAAACTACAGCCTATGAAAATTGAAAGGAAGGAAATTAAGAGTAATAAATTGCAAATATCAGAAAAACATGATGACACTCCTCAATTTGCCACAATCAAGTTAAGAAAAGCTTCCATTACTCCTAAGAAAGAATCAGAGACTCAAAAATTTCCAAAGTTACGTTTGAAAAGTAGAATAACAAAGCATGAATACCCACCTCTGTTACACCACTTAACCATTACTGAACTTTCACCACCTGTTTTGGACAACGGGATTTTATCAAGAAATTATGAAGAAGCTTTAAAAGTAAAGAAAAAGAAAAGTAAAAAAGTAAAAATGCCTGAAATAGAAAAAAGCAGAAAGAAACAGAGGAATACAAACCTTGGGATGAAGCAGAAAAAGAAAAGCCTCAAGAAATAGAGGATAAGGACAAATACCAAAAATTACCTAAAGAACTGAAACCTGAAACAGAAGATGAAAAGCCTTCTATATTGAAAAGGAAAGGTGATATTCCTGAAGAACAAGTTCCAGAGGAAACCGTTGTGCTTAAGAAAATACCATTGAAAAAACAAGAAGTAGTAGAAGAACAACCAACTAAAAGCGAGAAGTTGAAACCAGAGGCACTCCCTGAAGCTATTGAAGAAACCAGCGTTGAATTTAAGCTTAAACCAACTAAACCTATAGAAACTGGTTTCCCAGAAGAATCTGAAGAAACTTCAAAACCAGAGGTAAAGGAAACAGAAGATAAAATTGATAAAGTAAAGAAAATTAAAAAAACCAAAACCCAAGCCCACAGTTCCAGAAGAGATCCCAGAAGAAAAGAAAATAATCCTGGGCAAAGGAAAGAAACCTTCACCACAACCAGAAGAGGAAATAACCTTAAAGAAAAAAACAAGGAACCCTACCATCAGAAGAACCAGAAAAAATAAAGTTAAAACCTTTTGATAAAGAAAAACCCAAACCAGAAGAAACCACCAAAGATATCACTATTGAAAAGCCAACTCCCTCTGATTTTAAACAAGAAGACTCTGCCTTGGAACCTAAAGTCTTTAAAGATAAAGACAAGAAACCCAAGAAAAAGAAATTTTCTCCAGAAGATTCGAAGGATGAGGAAGCTATCACAAAAGAACCGACTTTAGAAGATGATAAATCTCAAGAAACACCTGTGAAACCACAAGAAAAACGTTTGGCACTTAAGAAAATAGAAAAAATTGAAGTTAAAAAAGATGAGCCTAAAAAGATGAAAGTAGAAGATATTAAGCCCGAGGAAACATTTTCAGTAAAACTAAAGAAAGTAAAAGTTCCTGAAAAACGAGAAGAAAAACCAAAAGAAGTACAAAAAATACATCTTAAAAGCAGAATTAAAAGGATTCCGTATCCTCCAAAAGTATTATATTTAACTATTACTGAACTTGTTCCTCCAATTGTAGAAAATGGTATACTGTCTCGAAACTATAAAGAAGCAGAAAAACTGCCAAAAAGAAAATCACTAAAAAAGAAAATGCCAAAAAAGCCAGAACAAGAGTTGGAGGCATATGAACCAGCTGAGGACCAAGAGAAAAAAGTAGTTCCTGAAGAGAAGGAAGAGGCTCCTAAGGTACCAATACCAAAAGAGAAACCTGAAAAAGATGAAGAAGAACCCAAAAAAATAGTTATTGGTAAAGGGAAAATTCCTATTGAAGAAACTCCAACAGATGATATAAAACTTAAAAAAGTTTCAAAAGAGCCAAAAGAAGACATTGTAGTACCAGAGGTTACTAAGAAACCAAAAGAGGAAACTGAAAGCAAAGATAAAAAAGTTAGGGAATATCCTGAAGTAGAACTAAAACCAATCGATATAATTGATTTCCCTGAAGAAGAACAGGATAAACCAGTGAAACCTCAAGATACAGAAGAGCCAGTTGAAAAAAAACCAACCAAAAAAACAACCTACAAAGAAATTAAAAGAAAAATCAACTAAACCTGAGGAGGCCACTCCTGAAAATGAGCTGGTACTTGGAAAACCGAAGAGGAAACCATCTGTTCCTGAAGAAGAAGTGGCATTCAGGAAACCAACATCAGATAAACCTGAGCCAGAAACAGAAGGGATTAAACTCAAGCCAATTACTAAGGAGAAGACAGAAGATGAAAAACCTGAAAAGGATCAGGAATTTAAAGGCTCTGTTCCGACAGACGATAAGCCTGATGCTACAGAAAAGATTACAATAAAAAAAAAATCTGTCAAGAAAAAGCCTTTGGTCCCAAAAGATCTAGATGAGGAAAAGGTAAAAGAAGAAGAAATTAAACAAAAAGAGGAGTCACCAGAAAAGGTTGCGGAAGTAATACCAGAAATAAAAACAAAAAAGAAATCTTTAGTTCCAGCAGATGAAAAACAACCTATTATGAAACCTGAAAAAGCTAAATTAGTCCCTCAGAAAATTGAAAGGACAGAAGTTACACCCACTAAACTTAAAATGCAACAAATAGAGCCAGAGCAGCCTCTCTTTACAACAGTTAAACTACGGAAGGCCTCTGTTATACCAAAGCCAGAGGTTAAACCTACAGAGGTAATTAAAAAGCCTTTGTTAAAAAGCCGTATTAAAAGGATTCCTTATCCTCCTCAAGAATACAAACTTGCTGTAACTGAATTGCCCAAAGCTGTTCTTGATTCTGGAATTCTTTCAAGAAACTATGAAGAAGCATTAAAAGTAAAGAAAAAGAAAGTAAAGAAAATAAAATTACCTGAAAAAGAAGAGACTGTGTTGGAAAAATATGAACCATTTGTTGATGAAAAAGTTAATGAAGAAAAATTACCAGACAAAGAGGTTAAACCTAGAGAGAGACCAGAAATTCCAAAAGCAGTGGATGAAGAAACTGTCCAGATAAAGTTAGGGAAAGGCATTGTTAAACAAGAAGAACCTGTAGTAGAAACAGTTAAATTAAAGAAGGTACCTCTTAAACCTGAAGAAACAGAGAAGGAAAAGGTCACTGAAGAAAAAATTGTGGATGATAAGAAACCAAAGGATGAAGTGAAGAAACCTGAAGAACCTGAAAAGGACCTCTCACCCATTGCCTTTCCTGTATCAGAAAGTATACCAAGTGAAATAATGGATACACCAGATGAAATAAAAGAAACAATAGTAGATCAGCCTGAACCTGAGAAAAAGAAACCAATAAAGGGAAAGAAAAAACCTGAAAAGAAGCCTGATGAAACTGGGAAATTAGTTCTTGGAGAAGGAAAGGCAAAGCCAGAAGAAGAGCAACCTCAGATCACACTCAAGAAGCCACAACCTAAAGAATCTGTCCCTGAAGTTGGGGAAGAAGTAAAATTAAAACCAATTGCTAAATATAAAGAAAAAACAACTCAACCTGTGGAAGTGGTTCCTGAAAATGAGCTGGTACTCGAAAAACCAACGAGGAAACCATCTGTCCCCGAAGAAGAGGTGGTATTCAGAAAACCAACATCAGATAAACCTGAACCAGAAACAGAAGAAACTAAACTCAAACCAATTGCTAATGAAAAGACAGAAGATGAAAGACCTGAAAAGGATCAGGAATTTAAAGGCACTGTTCCGACAGATGATAAGCCTGATGCAACAGAAAAGATTACAATAAAAAAGAAATCTGTCAAGAAAAAGCCTTTGGTCCCAAATGATTTAGATGAGGAAAAGGTAAAAGAAGAAGAAATTAAACAAAAAGAGGAGTCACCAGATAAGGTTCCGGAAGTAACACAAGAAGTAAAAATAAAAATGAAATCTTTAGTTCCAGCAGGTGAAAAACAACCTACAATTATGAAACCTAAAAAATCTAAATTAGTCCCTCAGAAAATTGAAAGGACAGAAGTTACACCCACTAAACTTAAAATGGAACAAATAGAGCCAGAGCAACCTCTTTTTACAACAGTCAAACTACGGAAGGCTTCTGTTATACCAAAGCCAGAGGTTAAACCTACAGAGGTAATTAAAAAGCCCTTGTTAAAAAGCCGTATTAAAAGGATTCCTTATCCTCCTCAAGAATACAAACTTGCTGTAACTGAATTGCCCAAAGCTGTTCTTGATTCTGGAATTCTTTCAAGAAACTATGAAGAAGCATTAAAAGTAAAGAAAAAGAAAGTAAAGAAAATAAAATTACCTGAAAAAGAAGAGACTGTGTTGGAAAAACATGAACCATTTGTTGATGATAAAGTTAATGAAGGAAAATTACCAGACCAAGAGGTTGAACCACAAGAGAGGCCAGAAATATCAAAAAATATTATTGATACAGGTAAAGAATATAGTGAACCAGATCTAAACAGAACTATGCAATCTTTAGAACCTAGCAAAGAGGTAAGTAAACAACTAACACTTATTACACCTAATACAATGGAAGTGGAAGAAAACACTATGCCACAAAATGAAACTACAGACTTTAAATTTATTGAACCTAAAACAGCTGTTACATACACATTTACCTCTCAGGATGACTCAGCTACCCAAATTGAAGATGCTCTACCACTACAAAATGTTACACTAGCATTAGAAGGTATATCAGACAATTTAGAAATAAGTCAAACCTTCACTTTTGATACTTTTCAGGAATTACAAACTCCTCACTTATCACAATATGAAACAGAGTTAAACAACATAAATGAACCAGAATCTGTTAAACAAATAACAGTTCAACCAAGCACATTCAATGAAACATCTGAATTACATTTAGAAAATATACAGGAAAAACATCCAATCACCAAGAAGAAACACAAAAAAAACATCATACAGACATTTCCTGACATTAAGGATACTAATGATGAAAATGAATTGTTTCCAGGCCAGTTACCAGTAGCTGAAGTGCCTCAGGTAGTTGAGGCAACTGTGACTGAAGAGGAGGTGGTAGAGCCAACAACACAAGAAATTGTTGAAGAAGGTGCTACAGTCCCTAAGGAAGTAGTAACTATAAAGAAGAAATCAGTAAAAAAGAAGGTGAAGGAAGAGATCATTGAGGTAAGTAAAGAAGCAGTTGAAAAACCTGAGGAAGAAATTCAAGAAACTTTGGAAGAATCTCCAGAAGAAAAACCCAAACAAGCTCTTCCTAAAAAGTTGTCTGTCAAGAAAAAACCTGATGAAAGTAAAGCTGACGAAAAACCAAAAACCGAAAAGGATAAGTTTGAGCCAGCTGAACCTAGAAAGCCTGAAAAAATAAAACTACAGCCTATGAAAATTGAAAGGAAGGAAATTAAGAGTAATAAATTGCAAATATCAGAAAAACATGATGACACTCCTCAATTTGCCACAATCAAGTTAAGAAAAGCTTCCATTACTCCTAAGAAAGAATCAGAGACTCAAAAATTTCCAAAGTTACGTTTGAAAAGTAGAATAACAAAGCATGAATACCCACCTCTGTTACACCACTTAACCATTACTGAACTTTCACCACCTGTTTTGGACAACGGGATTTTATCAAGAAATTATGAAGAAGCTTTAAAAGTAAAGAAAAAGAAAAGTAAAAAAGTAAAAATGCCTGAAATAGAAAAAGCAGAAACAGAGGAATACAAACCTTGGGATGAAGCAGAAAAAGAAAAGCCTCAAGAAATAGAGGATAAGGACAAATACCAAAAATTACCTAAAGAACTGAAACCTGAAACAGAAGATGAAAAGCCTTCTATATTGAAAAGGAAAGGTGATATTCCTGAAGAACAAGTTCCAGAGGAAACCGTTGTGCTTAAGAAAATACCATTGAAAAAACAAGAAGTAGTAGAAGAACAACCAACTAAAAGCGAGAAGTTGAAACCAGAGGCACTCCCTGAAGCTATTGAAGAAACCAGCGTTGAATTTAAGCTTAAACCAACTAAACCTATAGAAACTGGTTTCCCAGAAGAATCTGAAGAAACTTCAAAACCAGAGGTAAAGGAAACAGAAGATAAAATTGATAAAGTAAAGAAAATTAAAAAACCAAAACCCAAGCCCACAGTTCCAGAAGAGATCCCAGAAGAAAAGAAAATAATCCTGGGCAAAGGAAAGAAACCTTCACCACAACCAGAAGAGGAAATAACCTTAAAGAAAAAACAAGGAACCCTACCATCAGAAGAACCAGAAAAAATAAAGTTAAAACCTTTTGATAAAGAAAAACCCAAACCAGAAGAAACCACCAAAGATATCACTATTGAAAAGCCAACTCCCTCTGATTTTAAACAAGAAGACTCTGCCTTGGAACCTAAAGTCTTTAAAGATAAAGACAAGAAACCCAAGAAAAAGAAATTTTCTCCAGAAGATTCGAAGGATGAGGAAGCTATCACAAAAGAACCGACTTTAGAAGATGATAAATCTCAAGAAACACCTGTGAAACCACAAGAAAAACGTTTGGCACTTAAGAAAATAGAAAAAATTGAAGTTAAAAAAGATGAGCCTAAAAAGATGAAAGTAGAAGATATTAAGCCCGAGGAAACATTTTCAGTAAAATTAAAGAAAGTAAAAGTTCCTGAAAAAGAAGAAAAAAACCAAAAGAAGTACAAAAAAATACATCTTAAAAGCAGAATTAAAAGGATTCCGTATCCTCCAAAAGTATTATATTTAACTATTACTGAACTTGTTCCTCCAATTGTAGAAAATGGTATACTGTCTCGAAACTATAAAGAAGCAGAAAAACTGCCAAAAAGAAAATCACTAAAAAAGAAAATGCCAAAAAAGCCAGAACCAGAGTTGGAGGCATATGAACCAGCTGAGGACCAAGAAAAAAAGTAGTTCCTGAGAGAGAAGGAAGAGGCTCCTAAGGTACCAATACCAAAAGAGAAACCTGAAAAAGATGAAGAAGAACCCAAAAAAATAGTTATTGGTAAAGGGAAAATTCCTATTGAAGAAATTCCAACAGATGACATAAAACTTAAAAAAGTTTCAAAAGAGCCCAAAGAAGATATTGTAGTACCAGAAGTTACTAAGAAACCAAAAGAGGAAACTGAAAGCAAAGATAAAAAAGTTAGGGAATATCCTGAAGTAGAACTAAAACCAATCGATATAATTGATTTCCCTGAAGAAGAACAGGATAAACCAGTGAAACCTCAAGATACAGAAGAGCCAGTTGAAAAACCAACCAAAAAACAACCTACAAAGAAATTAAAAGAAAAATCAACTAAACCTGAGGAGGCCACTCCTGAAAATGAGCTGGTACTTGGAAAACCGAAGAGGAAACCATCTGTTCCTGAAGAAGAAGTGGCATTCAGGAAACCAACATCAGATAAACCTGAGCCAGAAACAGAAGGGATTAAACTCAAGCCAATTACTAAGGAGAAGACAGAAGATGAAAAACCTGAAAAGGATCAGGAATTTAAAGGCTCTGTTCCGACAGACGATAAGCCTGATGCAACAGAAAAGATTACAATAAAAAAGAAATCTGTCAAGAAAAAGCCTTTGGTCCCAAAAGATCTAGATGAGGAAAAGGTAGAAGAAGAAGAAATTAAACAAAAAGAGGAGTCACCAGAAAAGGTTGCGGAAGTAATACCAGAAATAAAAACAAAAAAGAAATCTTTAGTTCCAGCAGATGAAAAACAACCTATTATGAAACCTGAAAAAGCTAAATTAGTCCCTCAGAAAATTGAAAGGACAGAAGTTACACCCACTAAACTTAAAATGCAACAAATAGAGCCAGAGCAGCCTCTCTTTACTACAGTTAAACTACGGAAGGCCTCTGTTATACCAAAGCCAGAGGTTAAACCTACAGAGGTAATTAAAAAGCCTTTGTTAAAAAGCCGTATTAAAAGGATTCCTTATCCTCCTCAAGAATACAAACTTGCTGTAACTGAATTGCCCAAAGCTGTTCTTGATTCTGGAATTCTTTCAAGAAACTATGAAGAAGCATTAAAAGTAAAGAAAAAAAAAGTAAAGAAAATAAAATTACCTGAAAAAGAAGAGACTGTGTTGGAAAAATATGAACCATTTGTTGATGAAAAAGTTAATGAAGAAAAATTACCAGACAAAGAGGTTAAACCTAGAGAGAGACCAGAAATTCCAAAAGCAGTGGATGAAGAAACTGTCCAGATAAAGTTAGGGAAAGGCATTGTTAAACAAGAAGAACCTGTAGTAGAAACAGTTAAATTAAAGAAGGTACCGCTTAAACCTGAAGAAACAGAGAAGGAAAAGGTCACTGAAGAAAAAATTGTGGATGATAAGAAACCAAAAGATGAAGTGAAGAAACCTGAAGAACCTGAAAAGGACCTCTCGCCCATTGCCTTTCCTGTATCAGAAAGTATACCAAGTGAAATAATGGATACACCAGATGAAATAAAAGAAACAATAGTAGATCAGCCTGAACCTGAGAAAAAGAAACCAATAAAGGGAAAGAAAAAACCTGAAAAGAAGCCTGATGAAACTGGGAAATTAGTTCTTGGAGAAGGAAAGGCAAAGCCAGAAGAAGAGCAACCTCAGATCACACTTAAGAAGCCACAACCTAAAGAACCAGTCCCTGAAGTTGGGGAAGAAGTAAAATTAAAACCAATATCTAAAACAGTGGAACCTGATGTTACTGATACTGAAGAGAAAGTAGTGCTTCCTAAGAAAGCACCAAAAGAAAAGAAGGTTGATGAAGTTATAGCAGAAATTAATATAAAAAAGAAAATTACTCCATTGCCAGAAGATACTTCTGCAGAGGTAACATTGAAACAACCTTCTGCAAAACCAGCTGAAGATGAATCAGAAGAAACAGTTGTAGCGTTAATAAAGAAAGCTAGAAAACCCTCCATTGAAGAAATAAATGAAGAGTTTAATCTGAAAACTAAACAAAAACCATCAGAACTATTAGGTGAAACTATGATTGAAGAACAAACAATTATTAAAAAATTGAAACCCAGAAAACCATCTGTTATTGAAGAAGCGGCTGCAGATTTAACAATAAAAAAAGAGGAAATTGAAGAAGAAAAACCTGAGACTGTTAGGTCTCCAACAGAAACAGAAGGCCCAATACTCAAAATTTTAGTAAAAGAAAAACCTGAGACGAAAGATAGTTCAGAAACAGTTTCAAAAAAGAAAAAACCAAAAAAACCATTTGAGGAAGATGTTAGCCAAGTTACAATCAAGAAAAAGGGATCTATTCCAAAAGAGGAACCTATAGAAGAAGTTACATTTGTTCCTAAAAAGGTTCAACAAAAGGAAGAAGTTGAGCAAGAATTTAAAATAAAAATGGGAACATATGAAGAAGAAGAAGTAGCAATGACTGGAAAAGTGAAGCTACCAAAAAAGAAAAAACCTTCTTTCTCAGAAGAAGCAAGTAGTAAAACGATATATATAGAAGAACCTGTGGAAGAAACTCCTGAAACTGTTGGTCTACCACTTAGGAGAAAGTCTTCTACGGTGCCATACACTGTAGAAGAAGTTGAAGAAGAAAATGTTCAGGTCGGTATAAGAAGACCAAAGCCTAAGGTTACAAAAACAGAAGAAGTAGAGCAAGAATTCAAAATAAAAATGGGGACTTATGAAGAAGAAGAAGTAGCAATGACAGGAAAAGTAAAGCTACCAAAGAAGAAGAAACCTTCATTTTCAGAAGAAGCCAGTAGTAAAACAATTTATATTGAAGAACCTGTGGAAGAAGTCCCTGAAACTGTTGGTCTACCACTAAGGAGAAAGTCTTCTATGGTGCCATATACTGTAGAAGAAGTTGAAGAAGAAAATGTTCAGGTCGGTATAAGAAGACCAAAGCCTAAGGTTACAGAAACAGAAGAAGTAGAGCAAGAATTCAAAATAAAAATGGGAACTTATGAAGAAGAAGAAGTAGCAATGACAGGAAAAGTGAAGCTACCAAAGAAGAAGAAACCTTCATTTTCAGAAGAAGCCAGTAGTAAAACAATTTATATTGAAGAACCTGTGGAAGAAGCCCCTGAAACTGTTGGTCTACCGCTTAGGAGAAAGTCTTCTACAATTCCATACACAGTAGAGGAAGTTGAAGAAGAAAATGTTCAAGTTGGTTTAAAAAGACCAAAACCTAAGGTTATGCAAACAGAAGAAGTAGAGCAAGAATTCAAAATAAAAATGGGAACTTATGAAGAAGAAGAAGTAGCCATGACTGGAAAAGTGAAGCTACCAAAAAAGAAAAAACCTTCTTTCTCAGAAGAAGCAAGTAGTAAAACAATATATATAGAAGAACCTGTGGAGGAAACTCCTGAAACTGTCGGTCTACCACTTAGGAGAAAGTCTTCTACTGTGCCATACACAGTAGAAGAAGTTGAAGAAGAAAATGTTCAGGTTGGTATAAGAAGACAAAAACCTAAGGTAACTAAAACGCAAGAGGTTGAACAGGAATTCAAAATAAAAATGGGAACTTATGAAGAAGAAGAAGTAGCTATGACAGGTAAAGTAAAACTGCCAAGGAAAAAGAAGCCTGTGACGTTCTCTGAAGAAGCTGATTCAGAGACCATTTATATTACAGAAGAAATTGATGAAGGTCCTGAGCAAGTAAAATTTCCTCTTCGTAGAAAATCATCCACAACCCCTTATAATGTAGAAGAAGTAGAAGAAGAAATTCAACTTGGCTTACGGAGCGCTAAGCCTAGGAGTGCTAGTGTAGTTTATGAGGAGGAATCTCTTGAACTTAAAGTGAAGAGGAAACCATCGAAACCTGCCATTACTTCTTTCCATCAAGGTAAATTATTCCTAAATATGTTTTGAATACTATAAGTGTTTGCTAAAATATAGTCTAAATTCTGGCTTTTTTTAATGTTTCACAACATATTTATAAAAATTAAACCTTTAATTTAACAAAAGAAATAAAATTCTGAAAATTATATATTCTCCTTTAATTATTAATGGGTTGATTTTTAGTTTCCAAATATAAATAAATCTATAGAAATTTGTATTTTCAAAATCTTTTTCATTTGTATAAAAGCAGTTGACCACATATAATATATAGAAAATATAATAACATATAACTTCATAGAACATATAATTTTTCTTATTTACAAGCCTTCATTGTAATTTAGCACTTTATACAAAGAATTTTCATCATCTCATAATACTCTAATTAAATTCTCCAAATATTTCATTTTATTTATTAACACTGTAAGGTGTATGTATATTTATAGTATTTCAGCAGTTCAAGAGGTATTCCGTTAGGTTCTAATCCCCATTCTTCAGTTCAGTATTCCCATTGTCTCTCTAGTTTTCCCTAGGTTTTGGTCAGTTTGCACTGCATTTAATCAATGCACAATGAATATAATAAACATAAAGTCTCTATGATAATTTCCTGAGAGATCATCCAATTTATCTGATTGGAATAGGTGATGCAGATTTGCCACCCTTATTCCGAAAATTCATAGAGGTTTTCATAATAAATATCATAGAGTCTGTCCTATGGTTTATAGAATTCTCATTACATATTTTTTTTTTTTTTTTTTTTTTTTTTTTTTTTTTTTTTTTTTTTTTAACCTCCTTTTTGAGTAACATGGGTGTTTACTGACAAGGAGGAGGGAATTAATTGCTTCAAAATTTAAAGACCGCTCTTTCATGACTGGATTCGAACTCACCCTCTGTTTATCAGGTTGCTTGAACTATTCACTTTTTTGCCAAATGTATGTTTGACAAATGGAGGGGGCCAGGGGCTGTATTGAGAAATAAAGATTCCCTTGCATGGCTCAGGAATTGAACTCAGAATCTTCAGTTTTTGAGGTTGCTAGAGGGAGCACATTTTTCGGAAAATGTATTACCACTAGGTATCTTTATCATTCCTCCATTCTATGCGGTTCTAGCTAGATGGGGTTTTTCCGGAAAGAGTGGGTTAGGGGGAGGGTTGATTTCCTTGAGTAATTAATACTATTATTTCATGGCCTACAATTTGAACTCACAATAACACTAGGCTATGCCCCAATTTTAACTCAGCAACATCCTATTATGATTCTCATAACATCATTTATTGAGTTTCTTTTAAAAATCCAGATTCAGTGATTGCCATCAATCTAAGCACTTTGGCATTCCTCTTCTGGTGTTCTGAGGGACAAAATTATTGCACAACCTTTGAACATTTTATGTTTTAGTTGTAGTGTTCTTGTTGTCTAAAAATATCAAAGGAAATGGTAATTCTATCCATAGTGTTTTCTATATACTAGATTTTTTATTTATCTCATGCCCAGCCTTTTTAAACTATTATAAAAATAAGTAAACATTACTTGGACAAAATTTAAAAGAATTTTTCAGAGGATTATCCGCAATAAGGGTACTCAATTCACAAACAATTAAATATCTTTAATGTTGTATTCATTCTTAAAAAGTGTAAAAGGTAAAGAAGAAATTAGTGACCTGAAGACAGATATATTGACAGAATACATAAAGCAATCATACATAGATTACCGAGTGAACAGACCAACAAAACGACTTGATCAGAGTTGCCGCTGTAGTAACATGATTATGAAACAATTCTACCAATAATTAATACAATATATAAATGTGCATTACACCAATATTAATAACATAAAAATAGTAATATTAAAATAATAAATAATACTATCAAAGTTATAAATTATTAAATTTGATAATCACTTCAAATTATATTTATAATAAAAATTTAAAAAGGGGAAGATTGTCTATTAAAAAGTATTCAGTGAAATGACAATTCTGAATATGTATTTCATAAAAATATAATGTTGTTCTTGTCAGAATTTTATTTACCTAATTAGCATTTAACCCAGATACTTACTTTATGTTTACAAATAAACTGTGCACAAAATAAAAAAACAATAACATTTTTCAGTTCTATAATTTTATTTTACTAACATTTTTATTATAACATGTCTGCCATGGCTGTAAACAAACAAAAATTAACTGGCATCATAAAAGAACAAAAAAACAAAAACAATATCTACATTAAAATATTAAATAATTGTAATTTTATTTGGTCAATTTTTAATTATGGATTATTAAAAATCTTATTTATGACTAGAAAAATATTTTGCTGAAAATCTTGTTTGGTGTTTGCTCTTATTAAAAATTAGATGTCTTAGACCGAGAGGAAACATGTTTTGCATATACTTTCATGTTCCAGTCAATCCTCAAAAGTTATTACTTGAGTAAGGGCATAAACCAGTTAGTTGAAGGATGATGCTAACCACATGTCTCCTATTAGTAAGATCAAAAATTAGACATCTCTATCAGAGTATGTTGCCTATAAAACCCCCTTGATGATTTTTTGCTGGAATGATTCGTTACTTAGTTATACCATTTTCTTAAGCTTAGAAAATAAAAAATAAAACACTGCGAGAAAATAGCCATGATACACAACTGTAGAATATAACTTTTTTTTAAAATAACTTCCATAGTAGCTGCTCCATTTTTGTCAAAATACTTGCTTCACACACTATTAATAAGTCCGAAGAAAAATTCAAGATTTCTGTAAAAAAAAATAATAATAATAATAAACATAAAGAGATTTACAATAAACTGAGATTTTAATACACATGTATTACACAGAATATTTCGCACATTGCAGTATGCAAAAAAGAAAGAAAAAATTATGGTGTTAAAATACTATGCATTTACTACTTATTTTAAATCAAAGTAAAATTTATATTCATTAACTCAACATACTGCAATGTTAGATTTGGCTTTAAATAATTACAGCTCAATCTACTAATTGCTTTATTTTATTGTATTATATAACTTATTTATCTTTATTTTATTGATGATTATTATTTTGTTTGGAGTTTGCCATCAAACCGCTTGAGGCTTAATTAAAATCTTAATTTCTCTATAGAGAAGTAAGTATAATAACATTTATTTATCATTTACAATTAATTATTTGTGATGAGCATGGTTGTTGTAGTAATTCTATTATAGTGATTATTTAAGTATTGTTTCAAACTGTGAATTTCATGATTGCACCTTGTATGTAATTGTCCATACTTTTTACTGTTCAATGAATGTTTATTTTTCTGTTTTTTAGTAGTTTAGCATTTAAAGAACAAAATTCAATAGATTGTACATATACAAACTTATGTGTATATATCATTATTGATATATAACAATACTTGGAAGTCTAATGAAAGATGTATAATGATTTCAGAAGGTGCTTCTTTGCAAATTACAAAATTTGTTGAAGAGTTGAAGGAAAGTAAGTATAAATTTTATAATATAATTTTCTTATTCAATATATTATTACAAATTCAATGTAATTTTAATTTTAATTTCAAGATGAGACTAAAACAGAGGGAGGTCAGCTTCTCTTCTCAATTTGTTCTTATACTGCTGAAACAGATGATGCCCTAAATTTAGTTGAAGGAGAGAGAGTTTATATAATAGGTAAAATTAATATTTCTTAATGGTTATTGTTTCCTACTTGGCTGTTATGTCAAATAAAGATTTTACAACTTTTTGAATGCTTTCACAAATTCATAATATTTTTATATACAATTTTTTTTTTTTTAAACAGAAAGTACTAATTCAGACTGGTGGTTTGTTAAAAAACATTTAACCGAAGAAAAAGGATGGGTTCCAGCAGTTTATTTGAGAGATGAACCTTCTTACACACTTTATGTTCAGAAGAAACTGCATGAAAAAATTGACAAACTGCCTATCTTTGAAAGTAAGTTTTAGTTTAACTTTTCAGTAAACTGGTAATATAAAAATATATATTTATGTATAAATAAATTTATTTGTTGTCACTGAATTGCAATATTACTCCAAATTTTATTCTAAAGAAAAACAAGAAAGATGATAATCGTATTTATTCATAAATACTTCTCCCACCCTATTCATTCCTTTCTTAAGTAACTGAGTCAGGGTGCTCATTAACCTTACTCATCTGTTTTACTAAAAATATTTTAAAATTTAAACAATTGAGGATATGCTGGCAGAATATGTTAAAGCAGCATTTTAAGCTTCCCAAGCCAGAAGCAGAGCTAGTCGAAATAAATCTTGACTTTCTTACCCTGGATAGAACGTGCTGGGAACCAGAATAATTAACTATATCAGTTTACCACCCTTTCTGCATTATTTGGAGTCTATTAGAAATTAATTCCCAATAAATAAGACAATATATTTTCTATAGAAATAATTTTAAGTTATTAAACAAGTCAGGATTGTTTAAAATACAAAGTGGGGATTGCTTAAAATACATACTTCAGAACTGCCAACCACTGATACCAACATTCAGTGTGGTGCAGAACATACAGTAAAATGGGGTCACATTAGTACGATGGGGTGAAATTGGTACACAATTGTTTCTGCGGTGATTTCCTTTTGGCAGGTTGTTGTGTCGACTTTTACCAAATGAGAGCCCACGAAACGACTCATTCATGCGCTCTCATTTGTTAAAAGTCGACAAAACAACCAGCCAGAAGGAAATCACCACAGAAATAATTGTGTACCAATTTCACCCCACTGTACTTATGTGACCCCATTTTACGGTACATTAACATATTTATCTAGGAAGACCTTGGTTACTGGACATACAATTTTGAGGCATTGTAGGTCAGAAGTATAGCTACGCTATGACTTACAAATAATTTTATTTTAAAAGAAAAATAACTTATCCAAAAAAGATTGAAAGTTAAGTTAGATAATGGAACTTATATTATTAAATTATGACAGCTTACCATTTTGTTGGCACGAAAAGGAGTAGGGAGGTTCAAAATAAGCAGAAAACAACAATTCACAATACAATAATACCGTTCTTTCATACAAACATGTTTCTTGAAAAATGTTCCATCTTTCTTCATCTTTTCAAAGGACTTCTTTTCATTCTTTCTTATTTCAAAGGACTGCTGATTCTTTTTAACAGCTGATCTTTTTTAACCAAATGTTATATATCACTTAAGAGATATACATATATATGTTATATATTATTAAATTATGACAGCTTACCATTTTGTTAGCACGGAAAGAAGCAGGGAGGTTCAAAATAAGCAGAAAACAACAATTCACAATACAATAATATTGTTCTTTCATTTGGTAAATGGACAGGGCCAATGAAATGTGTAATGAAAATAAATAAAAATTGTTTTAAAAATTTCGATGCTGTAGGAATGAAGCAGATGATTTTAAATAATGATATGTCACTTCTGGCCAACTTTAAATGAATCGAAGCTGAAGGGTAGGGGATATGTTTGACATGGAAGATTTGTTTGTTTTTTGAATCTTGACGTCTATACGTACTCCAAATAAAGCAGGAATATACTTTTCATTTTTTTCTGGAATTATCCCCCTCCCTCAATCCTATGAAGGGAATCATCCTCTCCCCAAACATGCTTCTTGAAAAATGTTCCATCTTTCTTTATTTCTTATTTCAAAGGACTGCTTGTTCTTTTTTAATAAGTTTTTATATATCACTTAAGATATATTCAATAGTAGAACCCTATTTATAGAAGCTAGTTCAATCTATGGCAGATAAAACAGAAAATCAATTTTCTATTATGGCTGGACTCCAAACTAGAACCCTAGATTCAGGTGTCTAGTTCCTTATAACTGAAGTATGAATTATAAAAGTTATTCATTGCAGTTCATGGAAATGTATAAAGTTGGTGTTATTATATTCACTTCCTCTTGATTATTTACCATTGTGTTTAATTACTTTTTTACAGAACCTGGACCTGGTACTGAAGTCAATGCTCCCAAATTTGTAGAAAAATTGCAACCTAAACATGTGCCTGATGGTGCAACAGTACAGTTTGAATGTAAAGTTGTTGGAAATCCCCGTCCTCAAATCACATGGTTTAGACAGACAGCTATTATTAAACCTTCACACGACTTCCAGGTACAACATTTTTACTGATTTATTTTTTTGATTTTTTTTTTTTTTTTTTATAACTCAGTTTGATTTGTTTCCTAATTATCCTAAACTTTTTTTTTTTAAGATTTTCTATGATGATGACAATGTAGCAACTTTAATTATCAGTGAGGTATTCCCAGAAGATGCTGGAACATTTACATGTGTTGCGAAAAATGCTGCAGGATTTGCTTCTAGTACTACTGAGCTAGTTGTTGAGACACCTCTCTCTGATCATGGATCAGAAACGGGTGGGCTGTCTCGCAGAAGTTTGTCAAGGTAATATTAATAATTATATGATGCATTATGCATTTATTAAAAGTAATTGATTATATTTGACAAATTTATTAATAATTTTAATAATATCAATAATTTGTTCATTTGTTAATAATAAATATTGATTGTAACAGAGAATCATCTCTTGCTGATATCTTGGAAGGGATCCCTCCAACATTTTCTAAGAAGCCTAAAGCCAAAGTTGCACCTGTTGGTTCTAATGTTGAATTAGAGGTTCGATTGGTTGCAGTGCCAGAACCAGATATAATTTGGTCATTTAAAGGAAAACCAATCACTGTTGATAGTAATAAAACAATTATCACTTCTTCAGACATGCACATGTACAGCAGTACACTCTCTCTCAAAAATATCACTCAAGAGGAAGAGGGTACATACACTGTTGTAGCAAAAAACAGAGAAGGTGAAGCTACGCTGGATATTACTCTAAAGGTAAGTTATATTATGTAAATATATTTTTATAACACAGCAGAAGAATCTATAACATCTTCACTTTGTTATAATGAACAAGGAACTTTACCATGAATATTATTAACGAAGATTTATTTCTCTGTAGATATTTAATTTTAGAGTTATTATTAATATGATTAGTCAGTTAATTATGTTATATTTTACTCTCTCTTCTCATTTCATTTAAGAATTAAGTGTTTCTTCTCAATCCCTCTTCATCAAGGTTTACCTGGTTAAGTAATTTGGATTTCTGATTTATTGATAAAAAAGGTTTTCAATGAACAGTTGGATGGCCCAAAATAGGTTGAGTAGTATGACAAAAATTTCTACAGTTCAAAAAGAACTGTATACCTTATTAAATCATTTCGTTTATTTCTCTAAATCCCTTCCCATTCATTTGGGTGGTTATAGATAGCTCATCTTCAATTTTAAATGGTTCTTTGTGAGGTTCACATTGCATTTGTGTTCACTTTTGTTTTTATATTACAGCACAGTCCTCTTCCTCTGTAAATATTCCTAATTATACTCTCGTCCGTCATGACCGTGTGGAACGAAATGGAGAAACCGTTGGTTTATACGTTCATGATAGCATGGGAGTTAAAATCCTTCAAAAATCACCCTCTTCCGAAACTCCTCACATAGAATACCTTTGCACCGAAATCACCTTTGAATCTTCCTCTCTTCTTTACGTTGCAGCCTACCGCCCTCCTCAAGTCAAATATGATCCCACCTTTGAAACGTCCCTTCTCACCCTTATTCCTCAATATAATAACATTATAATAACAGGAGACCTCAATACTAATTTCCTTGCCAATTCCTCTGATAAAACATACCTAATTGACCTAATTTATTCCCTTGATTTATTTATTTTACCATTCCAACCCAGTTTTCTGACACTCTCTTAGACCTATTTATTATAGATTCTCCTAAAAATCTACTCACATAATCCCAACATCCTGTACCGTTTCTCTCCTCCCACGACCTCATTCAAATATCGTACAACATCCTCACTCCCATCCCCATCCCTAAGCAAATCTCCTGGCGTATTCTCGACTCATTATCTCTGGAAAGTATAAATCCTCTACTTGATAACCTCTCACATTCTATTGAACCTATCTTCTCTTCCTATTCCGTTGATGAGATGGTGGAATGCCTCTCATCAAATCTCCTTTCACTCCTCAATCACTTAGCTCCTCTTAAAACATCCATATTCCGGCGTCCCCCAGCTCCTTGGAAATTAAAGAAATTATGAAGAAAAGAGATGCTGCCAGAAGACGTTTCAGGTGCACTCGGATGCCTGAGGATTATTCCATGTTAAAGCACCTTCGAAAACTCGCTCAATCTACTCTCCGCCGTGCCAAGGCACAATATTTTCATAATATCATATCCCTGGCCCCGGATCCAAAGTCCAAGTGGAGAATCCTTAGGAAATTATCTATTACCAGCTCCTCTTCTTGTTCCAATTTCCCAGTCACTCCCGACGACCTAAATTATTTCTTTTCAAATCCTTTTCCTGATAAACTTCAAACCATTTCTTTACCAATGTGATACTTTACTCCTCAAGCTGCATTCAATCCCAACAACTTCTATTTCCCTCACATTCTTCCCAATGACCTTATCACTTCCATTCTCAAATCCCGAACTAATGACTGCGGTGCCGATCAAATCCCGATAAAAATAATCAAACTCTGTCTTCCAGCTATTCTTCACATATATAATTTTTCCTTACAAAACTCCATTTTTCCTATAGCCTGGAGAAAGGCCTTAGTCCGCCCGTTAAATAAAATCCCTTCTCCATCCAACGCATCAGACTTTAGGCCTATTTCCATCCTCTCAAATTTATCAAAGCCACTCGAAAGATTGGTCAATGCCCAAATTACCTCCCTCCTAGAGCATAATAACCTCCTTAATCCATTCCAATCAGGTGTCCGTTCCGGTTATTCCACTCAGTCAGCTTTGTTGAAAGTCACGCAGGACCTTTATTCCTCCAATGATCAACAACAAATTACGATCCTTGTCATGTTTGATTTCTCAAAAGCTTTCGATTGTGTCGACCATTCAATTCTCCTATCTAAACTTCAAAACTTCTCCCTATCTAATAGTGCCCTAAATTGGTTCCACTCCTTCTTATCTCATCGTTCCCAGTCAGTCATCATACCCAACAGTCCTCCTTCATCTTCCCTACCTTTAACCCAAGGTGTTCCACAAGGATCCTCCCTGTCACCAACCCTATTTTCTATCTATATCAATGACTTACCCAGCTTTATCCACAATTCTAATTATCACCTATATGCAGACGACCTTCAAATCTACCTATCTTTCCATCCTTCAGATATGCTCGAGGCATCTCATAAACTTCAGGAAGACATTGATAACATCAACCGTTGGGCAGTGAAGAATAAGTTATATCTGAATCCAAAGAAAACTAAGGCTGTCCTCATCGGTTCAAAACCCATCCTCAATACCCTTCCTTACTATCAATTGCTTTACCTCAATAATCTTCCTATTCAGTTCCAAAACTCAATTAAAAATTTAGGAGTTACCTTTGATCATCACCTATTATGGAATAACCATATCGCCCAAATTTCCAAAAAATCCATCATAATTCTTAAACAACTGTATAGATCTCGAGATTCCTTTTCTCAGAGTACCCGTCAACTTCTAGTGTCCTCTCTTGTTTTCCCTTGCTTTGATTACTGTTGCCTGGTTTATGGGGGACTGTCTGGGGATCTGGAGATGAAGCTGAGGAGACTGATGAACTGTTTCATTAGATTTATCTTCGGGATCCCTAGGCAGTCACATGTTACTTGCTGATATTCTGAGCTTGGGTGGCTATTTCCTAAATTCCAACGGCAAGACTTTCTGGGTACTTTCCTATTCCAATGTCTAAAATCCAAAAACCCTTCCTATATTCTTGATTTATTAACTCTGCGTTCTTCTCTCCACCTCCTAAACACTAGATCCCAACCTTTTAACCTATATATAACCCTCATATAAAACCACTTCCTTCGACAAATCCTTCATGATTCGTGCTACCTCCTTCTGGAATTCCCTACCCACTTCTATTCATAAAGCAGCTTCCATAACTTCCTTTAAAAATAATCTATTCCTGTACCTTTTAGACAATCAATCATCAAGTCAATAATCAAATGAAATCTTAGAATTAATTTTTTTTTTTTTTCTTTCTTTCTTTTATACGTTCATATTTATACGATTGTATTTTATGTTATAATTTTTTTTTTCCTTCGCGAAACGGCCTTGGAGACCACGCGAATATCAATTTTTGGCTCCTCTCTTGTTTTTTCTTTCCTTCCATTTTTCTTTCATTATTTCTGCGTGTCTTTTTTTTCTTTCTTCTGTTCACGCCACTCCCTTTTTTGAACTTCTCCTGCCCACAACAACCTTCAATTCCTTAAGTCTGTTTCTATATCTTATGTTATAATTATTATTTAATATATTTATTTTTTTTTTTTTTTTTTTTTTTTTTCCTGTAAAAAATGTACGCTGTAATTACTGAAGCATCTAATTTGTAAATAATTGGCCAGACAATTATACTCTTAATTGTGCATTATTTTTATTCTTAGGGGACAGTAAGTCCCAAAATAAAGTTTATTTTTTCATTTCATTTCATTTATATAAGATAATACTATTGCATAAATAAATACATACATACATAAATTGTGTTTAAATAAATACATGCATATAGAAAATTAAAAAAGTTTAGTCAAGGAGGTTTCTTATTTTAAAAAATAAAATTTAAATTAATTATATAAAAAGGACATAAATAAAACGATTATTTATGTTAAAAAATAGTATTGAAAGCTTGCACATTATCCCAAGCATTATTTTTAAATATTCAAATATATCCTTTGGCTACCTTGATAGGCAGACTATTTGCCTGTTATTTGTTTACATTTGTTGATGAACTGTTTAATATATATCTTAATTATTAAGAAGAAATTCTTCTATCTAATTATATACTTTTATGATTTAGTTCTATTGTTTTATTTTTGTAATACTTTTATCAAGCATTAGTTTGTATTTCATCTAAAATATGGCACACTTCATTTCAGCTGAAACCTAAAGGTGAAGAAGGTCCTTTTATTGTTGAGCCTCTTAGAGATATTTCAGCAACAGAGGGAGAGGGTATAATTTTGAGTGCCACAGTGACTGGGTCGCCATCTCCTAAAGTAACTTGGTTCAAAGATGGAAATCCTGTGAAAGGAACTGAAGTTAGTGGTGACTCCCACACCCTAACTTTGAGGGATGTGAAACCTAGTGATGCTGGCAAATACCTCCTTAAAGCAACTAATAAGCGTGGAACTGTTGAAACATCTGCCCAACTCAATGTTCTTGGTGAGTAAAATTGGATTTTTTAATATTGAGATGAAATGAAAAGTTATAAACTGTTTTATTAGACATAATTACACTAGAAAATTTATTATTCAATTAATGAGCCTAGGAAATTGAAGAATCGGGTTTTCTATGACTATGTTACTATCTAAAATCACTGAAAAAGATTTTAAAAAAAAGTTAAAATAAGAATACTTAATTCATTGTCTTTATATACACTTCTACAAAAAGATCTGAATACAGTTCAAGTTTTCACATTTATTATTTATTGTTTGCCATTTCTATTAATTAACTAATTTAGCTTTCTTCCTAATATTTAACATTGTGATTTCTTTACTTGGGATAAGGATGATTTATTAGAAATTATTTTTAACCTATGGGTCATACTAATATTTTAGACATCTAAGTTTTTAGAGATGTAATCGCTTTCAGGAAATAAATATGTGTATTTATCTTCTTCGGCTACAAAATCAAGAGACTCGACCGATGGTATGCTTAATGCTTATTAACTTGCATGTTTCTTATTTTAACTATGAATTTATTGGACAAAATTTATTTGGCAGTTAAGATATTAATCGTTATATTTTACTATGCTTTATTTATTCATAATGCTTCTTTCTAACATTTAATGCTTACTTAGATATTAACTTGACTCAAAGTCCAGAACTATCTTTAAACTCTGAAGCTGATACTGTTGTTGACTTGAGGAGAGATGATGAAGAAGAATTAGCTGGTTTTTCTTCAAGTGTGGCTCAGATTCGACAAGAAACAAAACTTGTTGAGAAGATGGTTCATGAAATAAAATCTGTAAAAGAAACCATACAATATATTCAGGAACCTGATGAAAAGGTGGAACAAGTAGTAGAGGTAGTTGGGAAAATAACAGAAAAAATTGACAGGCTAGAAAATATCATAGATGATCTGGTTAAAAGATTGACAGCATCTGCTTCATCTGGTTATTTTTCAAAAGAAACTGAAACTACAGAAACAGAAACAGATCCTGCAGAAACTGTTGAATGTGAAACACAGACTAATTCTTCAGGAATAATTCCTTCTTTTGAAGTCCGGCGTCTTCAAGTATCTTATGATGAACAGCTGAAAGCATTGGCTCAATTGAAAGCAGAATCAATAAATGGAGCTATAAGGAAAGGATCTGACAGAACTTCTACAAATTTGATACCAAACAGTGAACAGAACAGAGCTTCTGGTATTGTATTATGATTTCACTCTGCATGGAGATTAAAACTTTTACAGCATGTATTATAAAATCCCTTGATAGATTAGTTTCAGGCTCTTTATTCTATTATTTTAACTCTGCACCAAAACTTTTAAGTTTTAATGATGTATATAAGCCCCAATCTTAATAAAGCTATCAAAGCAATTAAAATTTAAATAATTCTAATGTTTCCAGTTATATTTTATGTTTTTATTCAGTGACATAATGTTATGAATGTTTTATTGACGATTCTGAAAATATTACATTATGTAATTTTAGAAAAATATATCTGAAATTGTAAGTCAAAAAGCAATGTTATAGAAAAATTAATAGACCTCATTTAATGTAAAAAAAGAAAAAAAAAGAAGAAGTAATTGTGATATTAACTTATAAACTATTTTGATAAAATACTGTTAATTTATTTATTTATTTTTTTTCTAAGATTTAACTCTATAACTCTGCATTGAAATATTAATTTTTCTTCCACCTCTGCATGGCATAACTTTTTTCAAACCTTCTAACAGAAATACATAAAACAAAAGTTAGAGCTACAGAATTTCATGTGGTGTACAGTTTTTACCTTTTTTAAGGTTTTTAATTTGTGAGGTATAAGCATGTAAAAAAAAAATCTATTTTCTTAGGGAAATTCCAATTAATTGTCGGATAAACCTAAAGTACAAACAAATTGAGGGGTTTCTTTCATTTATATTAAATAAGTGGCTCTCTATTCTTCCTTCTTTAATACTAGCAGCATAATTGAAATCTAAAATTAAATAATGGCAAAAATGTTAAAACCAGTTATCAAATAAATATAGTTATTAGGAAAGAATAATTGTTGTTACATCTTTCTATATTACTGTTTGTTGCAATCTATATTCAGTAAGGTGCTGTAAACAGTATTCAGTCAATCATTAAAAAATATGATTGTGGAATTTCTGTTGATGAATGTTAAGGTATTATGACCATTGGACCCTATGTTTTGTTTGTGTAAATTCTTGCTTTTCTCGAATTCGGACAGATAATGAATGAAACTGTGGTTTAGTAAAGTTAATTATTTTTAATATTCCAAATTAGATACTTATTGTTTTTATTAAAAGTTTCAAGAAACTTCCTCTTCGACTTTTTGGCTTTTAAAGTCAAATATTTTTACTTTATTACAAATAGTTATTCATATGAAGAAGTAATATAAATAATATTAGTAGTTTTAAAAATATTCTTTAAAGAAAAAAGTGGAGTATTGACTTTAGAGAGCATTTGAAGGCACTGAAATAAATGAATATGATGAACGGTTTGGGGGTTTAGACTTGAAAAAAATCTATTCACAGTGAATTTGTTGGAACATAACCTTTTTATATACAAAAAAAAAAAAATAAATAAATAACATGTACCACTTACAACCCACGAAGGGTCTTAGTTAAAACTGAACTGTTTTTGAGCTAACTGTTGTGGAAGGAGGTGATTTGGCCAGAATTCATGCTCACCCACCAATTTGTTTCCCCAATTAAGGGTACCCACTTTTTTTTAAGAGGATGTGCCCCAGGCACTTTTTTTTAAGAGTCTCTTGACCTCGAATTCGATCCATGGCCAAAATAACAGAAAGAAATTTTTTGCCTTCAGTCGGAATAACTTTTTTATAATCCATAAAAAATTATAATGACACAGTTTGGTAACATGTTAAAAAAATAACAGTGATAGACATACTGTTTAATTGTTTTTTAGTTTCAGTATTTTATATATATATAATTAATTATTATAATTTATTTCAGAATTGCACTTTTTTTATTAATTTAGTGTTTTATAACATGTTTTTAAATATGTTTAAATTATGAAGTTTTAAGTTTTTTTAAGGATCTTTTGTGCATTCATTTGGACTTTAACAATTATAAATATATTTCAAAAATGTAGAATCCTCATGTTATTTTATCATTGAACAGTGTCAAATCCTCGCATGAAAGTGTTTTTCTTCATAATTTATGTTCAATTAGATTATAATATTGTATCATAGTTAAGAGCCGTTTTAAGAGATTGTTGAATTTATATTTCAGAACTCAAGCGTGCCCAAGCTCCATTATTTGTTGAAAGGTTTGAAGAACAAAAAGTTCAAGAAAAAGGCACCATCAGGTTAACAGCTAAAGTTGTTGGAAATCCTATTCCTTCAATTACTTGGTTAAGGTAATTTATAACTATTTTTATGAATCACTCTATTATTTGCGAAAGATTTAAATATAAATATAATGTTATATTCACTTATGAAAGAAATTTTTATAAAAACAATTATAGATGTTTTTAAAATCACTGTTTAAATTATTTTATACAAACACATATATACATATATATACACACATTTGTATATTAATTTATGTATCTATGAGGACAATGTAAGAGCTGACTGATTAACCCAAAAGGCAGCCAGGAGTGAGCTAATGCCTTCTTACAGCAAGGCTCCAATCTCACATCTAAGGGCATTAATTATGAATGATTTAGGAAATAGATGGAACACCACATGGCAAATTTCAAGCAAATCACTAAGTTTATACAAATACATTCTGAAAATTACACTACATAATCACAAACAGATAAAACACACCAAATCCTACCTAAAACATTTTAACATCATACAATCTAACACGTGTGAGGATGATGGTCAGATCCAAAATTTTAGGTGTAAATTAATGCAAAGTCTAATTTTAAAGAATGGTAACTGGCCTGAGAAAGAACATATACTTTTTACCAAATTGAGGACGGATTTAGATAAATTCAATGATATCGACTCTGGATTGATTTGTTGACCAACCTATGTGCTTATTAAGTTTTATTTTTTCAATATTATTAATTCGTTCTATTTTTTTTTTTTTTTTTTTTTTTTTTTTTTTGTTTAAATTTATACATTATTATTATTTTAGTTTTTAAATCAAAAATTATATGTTTACATTTATAGATATTTTATAGACACACAAAAGTTCATAAAATTCAAAATTTATTACATTATTGTTACATCACGCAAATCGTATTATTGTTAACATATAATCATCCATATGTAAAATAATATAACACAACACGTATCATACATGTAGTATACCTGTACTGGCATGGAATATGAAGAACTGTAATAACAGTACTTTTATGGGGTTACCATAAAAGAAAAAGAAAATATATATAAACTCCCCATCAAAAGTATTGCAACACCCATAATTCTCGAGATTTTCCTGATTTTTACCCCAATCCATACTTGGTTTATATTCATAGTAATATTATTTATTAAACGTGAGACATTAAGGATTAGACACATCAATGTTTTTCTCTGTTAATAACAAACAATGGAATTTTAGATTATTTTTTTCAAATTTCCTTCAGTCCATGTTTATCATTCGTTTCATTATTTACAAGTATGCCAAGACTAGTGGAAACAGTCATTTAAGCCAGAGGGAGCAATATGTCTTATTAAATATGAATTAAAAATTTTAAAGTTTAAATTATAAAAAATGAAAATTTTAAAAAGTAAGTTTTCTAACTTCTTTATTTATTGGAAGAAATATTGTAATTTTTTAAATAAAAATTGTTTATATCTAGTTTAGGAATGTTAATTATAGACTTCAGAACCTTTCTTTACTCTGAAAAAATACGTTTTTATAAAATTAAAATATTTCAAAGTGTTGCGATACTTTTGACGGGGTATATATATATGTAGAAATAGAAATAAAAATAGAAAAATAATTTTACTCTGGGACCAAGTCCCTTAAGAATAACAAATTAAAACAGAAAGAAATGATATTAGTTACATCTGGTCAGAGACATGAATAAATAAGATGAAAAAATAAAAATAAAAATAAAAAATAATAAAATAAAGAAGAAATAATAATATAACAATGATAATGTATACATAGATCCTAATGTAAATTAGAAAACATTCTACAAATGAAATAATAAATAGGTTATTTTGATGCAATGCTAATTATATACAATAGAAGAACCCAAATGTTGTATTCAGAGTGAGAAAAAATTATTTTAATTGGTAACACTGAGTGTGTTTGAGAAAGAGTTAGATATTATATAATTGAGAAAATAGATTGTTAGCAAGCGTCACCTTGGATTAGGAGGAGGTACTGGAAATAGAGGAATTTAAATGTTTGTAGAGATTTCGCTTGTCTGATATGAGAAGGAATGGAATTCCATAGGATGGTTGAGCAGAATAGGAAAGAGTGCTGGAATGTAGTTGTTCTATGGGATGGGGTATATCGATCAGAAAGACGGGATCTTGTGTTCAGTGACTTGATTGCAGATCTGAATTGAAGCGTATTTTAAATATAGGAAGGATGAAGGGTGCTGATAATTTGGTAAAGGAATGATCCATGGAAATATTTTCTACGGAATATGGGATAAAGCCAGTTTAATTCGGAATAGAGAAAGGAAATGTGGGAGCGCCTCAGTTTATCAAAGACAAATTTGGCAAAGCAGTTCATAATTAGTTTCAATCTGTCTTCGAGAACCGTCGAGAGACCACCATAAACTAGACAACCATAATCAAAAATCCTTTAGAAAAATCCAGAAGTATCAGTACAGTCAGTTTTTTTGCATCTATGGCAGTAAACATGTCATTTGTGATTTTGAGGAGAGCGGATTGTGTAGAGTAACCGGTTCGAAAAGCAGATTGTAGGGGATCGAGGAGATTGGATTCTTCAAGGAAGTTAGATAGCTGAGATTGTACTAATCTTTCTAAGTATTTAGAAAGGTTAGATAAGATAGAGATCGGGCGATAGTCTTTAGATGTGGGATTCAATGTTTTATTTATAGGATGAATTAGGGCTTTTTTCCAGGAAGTAGGGAATACTGAATTTTGAGGGGGAAAATTGTATATGAATAAGAGGACTGGTGTGATTTCGGGAAGACACAGTTTTATCAATTTTATCGGGATTTCACCTATGCCGGTAGAGTTGGAATTGGACTTCATTATTGAGGAAATAAGTCCAGAGGGGGAGATGTAGGAAAAATAAAAATTAGCATTGTTGTATGCAGGAGCTGAGGTAGAATGGGAGGAAGGGTGAAGAGAATCGGAAGAAAAGGAAGAAACAAAATATGAATTTAGTTCTTCAGGAGATACAGAATAGGTAGATGGAGATGTGTGTGAATCAGGAAGGGAAAGTTTACGGAGGAGATGCCATTTCGGTCTAGAATCAGGAGCAGAAGAGAGGGCTTCATGGAAATAAGTGGATTTTGCTCGACGAATCGAGGCTTGTGTCAAGTTACGAAGCATCCTGAACGTTTGGTAGTCGTCAGTCATCCTCGTGCATCTGAATCGTCTGTGCTGCATCTCGATTTTGTTGGAGCTGTTTGATTTCTGGACTTATCCAAGGAGCAGGAGGACGATGAGCAGGAGGATTTGAGAGGTGCATGGATGTTAAGGATATTTAAGAGGTTTGTGGTGAGGATGTTTACCATGGAGTCAATCGAAGAGGAGGTATAAATTTCAGTCCAGTTCTGAGCTTCTATCTCTGGAAGGATCTTTTCACAGGTTAGGGATTCTATATTGCGGAAAGCAATAGTTTTCGGGTGGAACGAAGGTGCTTGGATATTGTAAGATATTTGGATTAGATCATGGGAGGACAGGAAAGGAACAGGTAACTGAGAAGAAGTGAGGAGGTTCTTTTCTGAGTCAATAATGAACAAGTCAAGCCAGGTATCATATGACGAAGTGTGGTGGGTAGGGGAGAACGGAACTATAAAGAGATGTAGGGAAAAAAATAGGTTTTCAAGGAACCTTGAAATATATATATATATATATGTGTGTGTGTATATTTACACATAGGCCTCTAATGTAGGGTTGCCATAACAGTCAAGGTACTGACAGGGACACAATTCAAAACTCAAGAAAATTAGTAGGTACAGAGTATTCCACACAGTCTGATATGAATTTTACTACAAAAATAATATAATACAAAATTGACAAACTGAAGGAAGTAAGGAAAATAAAGAATGCCAACTTAACACTGCTAAACTAGACAGTGTTCCCTGTGATCTGGCAGTGCAGTGCTGCAGACGCATAACATCAAAGATCACACCAGGAATTATGAATGCACTACAACTACTCCAAAGATATTATGCTGCTGAATTTTACACCGCTTAAAAGGGGTTAACCAAATATACCATAATTACTGTATATTCTTGGACTGGGACATAAGATGGGTCAACCAGGACAAATGGGACGGAATTTCTATACCGGTGACATGTCCCGGTGCACCGGGACGTATGGCAACCCTACTCTAATGGCATGGAACATGTATTTACTTTCTGTAATAAATAGTCCTTTTATGGGTTTACTACAAAAGGAAAAAAAAAATTTATACACACATACACACATATATAATTGGAGTACATAAGAAAGCTTAGCTCCAAAAACAACAACAAACACTGTGGTGTAGTTACATTTTAAATGTTTTAAAAAGTTTCCTTGGTATTCATTTTTGTAGGGGATATAACAATGTTCACATGATATCTGTATGGGCCTAAGGGGATGTGACGCGCAATATAAGATCTGCCAAGATCTCATTAGCCTATCCATCCCAACTCCGCTCTCACCTACTCATGGTAGGCCCTGCTAAGCCGAGCAACTCAGCCCAATGTTGAGGTATCCAACCCCTTCGGAGGACTGGGTAGGCGACAGACGAGAGATGGGGGTCTCGATGGGGCAGTTCCTAAGAAATAGGAAGCCTGTTCCATCAGGATGTGGTGGACTGGCAGCAGGGACCATCACTAGAGCAGCGGCAGATGAACTATATTAGTCAACGGTGGTGTTCATAATCTCAGTTTGGTGGACTACTGCGAACGGGTGGAGAAGGCTCGTCAGCCGAGGTGAAGGCAGCTTTTCTAGAGCATGGGAAGCTCGATAACAAATCTCCTGGCCCTCCAGGCTGGGGGTTTGCATAGGGCTGGTACTCTACACAGTAAAAACCCAACTTACTCAGGAACCTCAACAGATTAATGCCGGATGGAACTCTAGGAAACGACATAAGGCACGGATAACGGATTTCAGATTTGGGACTTGGAATGTTCTATCCCTATATAGACCTGGAGCGTTACAACTGCTCCTGGACCAGCTTGACCTTTACAAAATATACATCGCTGCCATTCAGGAAATGCGATGGACAGGACAAGGAATCTTCAGGAAAAACACCATAGCTGCCACCACGATTGCATACATATGGAACTGGCTTTATAGTGTCCAAAAGACTTACATTAAACTAATTATCGGCTTTAAGCCTATAAATTGCCGAATATGTGCTGTCCGTTTAAAAGGAAGGTTTTTCAACAATAGCCTGATCAGTGTTCACGCACCTACTGAGCCATCTGAAGAAGATGATAAGGACCAGTTCTATGAGGACTTAGAAAAGTGCCTTGATGACTGCCTGAGAGCTAACATTAAAGTAGTCTTAGGGGATTTTAATGCGCAGTTGGGGAAAGAGGACTTCTTTCGACCCACAATTGGACCCCATAGTATTCATGATGACACTAATGAAAATGGACAAAGACTGATTAATTTTGTGGCTTCAAAAGGGCTAGTTGTAGGAAGTACTCTATTTCCACACAAGAGATCATATGGCCACATGGAAGTCTAATGATGGCATAACTGCAAATCAAATAGACCATATACTAATGAGTGATCGACATATATCAGAGCTGCTGGATGTTCGCTCATATAGGGGTGCTGATATCGACTCAGATCACTACGTTATGATAGCTAGAATTCGCACAAGGATATCCCTAGCTAGAACTCGTGCGTCACAACCACCTAGACAGTTTAATGTAAATAAATTAATAGATGAGGATACCGCCAAAATATTCTCTGAAAAAGTAGAAGAGAAAATGAGAGGTGAAACTGACTCAGGAGATCTGAACTTAAGATGGGAGAAATGCTCAAAAATACTTTATGATGCTGCTGAAGAGGTAGTGGGCTATGAAGAATAAAACAGAAGAGCACCATGGTTTGATCAAGAATGCCGTGAAGTAACTAACGAGAAAAATAAGGCTTATAGAACAATGATCTAAAAAAAGTATACAAGAGCTTCAACTGAAAGTGTACAAGGCTAAAAGAAAAACGGAAAAAAAGCTATATAGACGAAAAAAAAAAGGGAATGGCAAAATAAGGAATTGACGGAATTGAAGAACACAGAAATCTGAACGAAAATAGAAAGTTCGATAAAATGTTAAACGAGGGGCGTAAACCTTTCCAGCCGATGGTCAATATGTGTAGAGACACTGATGGCACTCTGCTCTTGGATACCAAAGGCATTGTGAGGGGCTGGCAGAATCACTTCAGTAATCTGCTTAATAGGGAATATGAAAATGCACACCAGGCATAAAACGAGGACCGACTGAACGATCTGAGTGACATGGAACCGCCAGATGAGGATGATATCATGATGGCAATAGAACGGCTAAAAAATAATAAAGCCCCAGGACATGATAACTTGCCCGCCGAACTTTTCAAATATGGGGGAAATGAACTGCTTAAGGCATTGAGAGATATAATTCTGACATTGTGGGTGGAAGAAAGTATGCCCCAGGATTGGAATATGACGGTGATCTGCCCTATTTTTAAAAACGGCGACGCCCTAGAATGCAGTAATTATAGAGGCATATCCGTACTTCCAACCACTTACAAAATTCTCTCCAATATTCTATATCAAAAGCTAGTTCCCTATGCAGAAAACATATTGGGAGTGTACCAAGCAGGATTCAGAAAAAATAAGTCTATGATTGACCAAATTTTTTCCCTCCCCGTGATATTGGAAAGAACTAGGGAATACAACATCATAACATCATCTTTTTATTGATTTTGAAGCGGCGTATGACAGTGTCCTTAGGCCTGCCCTTTATGATGCGCTGATAGCGATGGAGGTGCCCCCTAAGCTTGTTTGTCTGATAAAAATGACAATGGAAAGCGTACAGTGTGTAGTACGAGTACAATGTGCACTATCAGACCAGTTTCATTTAGGAAGGGGCATCCGTCAGGGAGACTGTTTGGCCTGCCTCCTTTCCAACCTTGCTTTGGACAAAAGCGATCCGTAGTTCGGGCATTCAGATCGGAGGCACTATAATAAACAAAAGTGTGCAGATTCTTGCCTATGCAGACGACATAGATCTGATGGGGCGATCTCAAAGCTCTATTAAGGAGTCCTTCATGTGGCTGGAAAGAGCTTCCCGTAAGATGGGGCTCAAGATTGACGAAGGAAAAACAATGTATATGCGTACGGAAGCTGAAGCCAATGACATCACTGTTGCAGGGTACACATTTAGGGGTGTGGAAAGTTTTGTATATCCAGGAAGCCAGGTAGACCGTCACAATAACATGCACCAAGAAATTAAAAGAAGGATTGTAGCCGCTAATAGGTGCCTCTTTGGGCTGCACAAGTATATGAGAAGTAAACTCATCTCACATACGTCCAAGGTAAGGATCTACAAGAACCTCATACGCCCTGTGCCGGCTAATAAAGATAGGTAGACTCAGATGGGCTGGTCACGTCGCGAGGATGAGGGAAGAGGAGATGCCAAAGAAGATACTGGAGGAGAAGATCCATGGTAGGCGCCAAGTCGGCAGACCCAAACTGAGATGGCAGGATCCATACTTGGAGTGAGAGACTGGAGAACATCAGCAAGAGATCGAGACAACTGGGGTAAAATGTTGGAGGAGGCCAGGAACCACTCAAGGGTTGTTGTGCCACATAGATAGATACATGATATCTGTATGCATCTAAATGTCTTAATTTATATACAAAAATATTTCTAAGAGAAAGTTAAGGAAATAAGTTGGTATTTTTGTACTATTAAACTCTTACATATTTATATGCTATTGATTATTCCCCAAGTTTATCATATAGGTATTTTTAAATTTATTTCATAAATGAACTATTGATTTTTGTTATTTTTTAGAAACAATAAAACGTTACTGGCTTCTCCAAGAATCACAGAAATGTTTGATGGTGAACAAATTCTTCTTGAAATTGAGAAAGCTGATTCTGAGCAAGACTCTGGAGATTACAAATGTGTTGCTACTAACACAATAGGAAGTGCAACACATGGAGCAAGGGTCACTATAGATGTTGCTAAAGTGTAAGTAATATTTGGATTATTAGAGTATGTGTGTTAATTTATTTTATCTAAAGCTTACTAATCTGTATATACTGCTGCGAAATTGAATTTAATGAATAATATGATCTAAGAGTAATAAATCAAAAGTGCTTGACAAAAACAAATATTTTTAAAAACGTTTTTTGTTATTGATAGATTTGTATTTATAATTAAATATAAGAAGGTGGAATAAATAATAATAATAATATAAATTATAATATTTACTTTGTTGGTTAGTCCTGTTGTAAGATGCAAAATTTTTCTAATTTTCTCTTCCAGTTTTAAAAATATGAATACAGTTTTTAGCCAATTTACCTTATTTTTTTAGAACCTTTATAAAATTTCATCTTTCCTTTATTAATTCTTTTTCAATAATAGTTTTATTCTATAATAGCAATTTTCTTTGTTCAATTAATTATTATTAACTTAGAAAAACTGAATCCTTCCTAAATCAAATTTTAGGCCTTGGGTGAATTCCTTGATAAAAATCTAGAATTGAATAGGTGTTTGGAGAAACAACATACGTCATAGTATTAACATAATGACTTATGTTGTTTCTCGTATCCGTAATTCAATTAGTCTTCTTGTTTTTTCCATTCATTAGTTTCTGAAAAATCCTAACAATGAATAATTATGAGTAGAAAAATGTTGTAAAATGAAGATATCAATTCATAAAAACTTTTAATTCCAGTTTTAATGATTTTTCTCAGTATATTTCTGCTGCCAGCTACATTTTATTTAAAGCCTTAAAATAAATTTCCTATCTTAAACTTTAGTTGTTTTTTTTAAATTGACATTAGTGTATTAGTTTATACCAAACCTTACCATCATTTAAGAATTTTGAAATATTTTCTAGTACTTTCACAAAACTTTTACCAAAAGAATCTGACTGCCGTGAAAGCTATCCATTTAGTCTTGAATGTGAAACATCACATACTGTTTCAACTACATGGTATCATAATGGAATTGAACTAAGTGGTATGGATCATAGAGAGTTGGTACAAGAAGGCAGACGGCAAATGTTAGTTTTTAAACGTGTTCTTGCAACTGATAAAGGAACTTACACATGCAGTGTAAAAGATCAGAAAACATCAACAAATCTCAAGGTTCAAGGTCAGTAATTTTATAATATCTTACAATACTTGGTGTTTATTGCTATATTTTGGAATATTCACAATTTTGACATCCCTAATAATTGTTTGATGCTGTGAATATTAAGTTTTTACTTACAAATTAAAAAAAAAAAATTAATGGTTGTGTAAATCGAAGTACCAAATACAAAATGATTTATTTTTACTAGTAATATGTAAAAGAAAAAAATATATACATCATAGAGTATATTAGATGTAATAAACTGTTAATATTAACTGCCTTGTTTTATTATTTTTTAGAGGTGAAACCAGACTTTGTGAGGAAGCTTGAAGATTTTGAGGTCAAGGAACAAGAATGTGCTGTTCTTGAAGTTGAAGTTTCCTCAGAAGCTGCTAATGTCATCTGGGAAAAGGTAAAACAAAGTTTCCTATATAAAGTAGAAGGTTATAAAGGTTTTGGGTTTTGTACCTGAAATACTAAATAAGAGTCTTGGATTAAGTGCATGAAGGGCCAAATCAATAGTTGTGTGGGTCTAAGAATCAAGCTCATTAGGATTTTATAAAAATTACAAATCCAGTTTATAGATTTAGGACCATCATTAACTAATTTTATCCTTTTTGAATTATATTAACCTAGAAAATTTAGTTACGTATTCTGAACAACTTTATTCCTCACTAGTGGAAAATCTTTTGATATTTTACTAAGGCTATTGTTAATAGTTAATAGGACCAATGATTTTTTTAAACCACCAGATACTCAATCGATAGGTTTCTGTCATCTAATGTATGTCTTAATTAGAATGACTAATTCATTTGCTATTCCCTGTTTCATTAAAATTTTGTCATAAGAAAAATGAAAACAAAGTTGAAAAATAAACTGATGTTGGCATCAGATAGTGGTAAGTTTAATTGGTAGCATTGCATTTCTATTGTAAACTGGATACAGTAAGATTATCACCAACCCCAACCCATCCTTTTGGAAGAAGGTTTAGCTCTGATTCTGTACTACTTTGTTGTTAATATTTTATTGGTCTAGATATGTAGATATTAGTCTAGGTAGTACAGGAAGGAATATTTTCTGAAATATAGGTAAACCTTAAGTATAAGTCAAACTATCCCTCCATTTTAAAGACGTTTTTCTGGAAATAAAATAAGAAAAAGGAAAAATCAACATTAGTAATAAGAAATTTATTACCAAATTCATTATACATATCACAAAAAAAATGTTGGTGTGTGTATAATAAAATTAAAAGAAAAATCTGCTTTATTTAGGTACTATAAATATATAAAGATTTAAAATTTAAAGGATACTAGCTGAACTTAAAAATAATAACAGTCATCAGTCATTGTCCTTCTCCTCACAAGTGTGGTTCAGTGGCCCTGAAGAAGACCATTGGCACGTATTAAAGAATTTCTTCTTAGACGGGGTGTTCCTCATTGACTGCATCCCTGATGATCTTCTCCATTCATCATACCAGTCAACTATACTTTTATCATTATGAATTCTATATGTTTTCTTTGGAATGACTGAAAATAGTACTGATAATATAATTGAACCATTTAAGATTATAAACAAATTAGATATTACTTTTTTGCACTCAGACTTTATTTTTAGAATGACAGATTTCTAATTTTAGATTTACTTTTTAATTGTTATAAAATAATATTTTGGAATCCTTTTTTAACACTTTGTTAAATGTAAAATATGGGTCATAGTTGAACATAAAAGTAAAATATGATGTTAAATATTTGTCAGTTTATTAAACCTTATCAATAAGTGTATCTTGCTCATTGGTTCTTTGAGCTTTGACAAACTATGAAGTTCACTAAAAGTTAAGAGATTTACTAGATAATTAAATTTTTCTTTTGGTTTCCTCTTATTATATGAAATTAAACCTCAGTTTAAAAAAAAAACTATATTTAGGAAAGTTCAAGATTTGGTGCATCTGTAGGCAATCAGTTTTTTTTCAATTTATAGACTTTCAGAAGTGAATTCACATTAAAAGTCACGAAGAAGTAATGGTGTTTGCGTCCGATCTTCTTTGTAACTGCTAGTTTCAAGCATGTCGGTGCAGGCTCCCCAGAATCCGAAAGTCTGCATGTGTCATGTGAAACAACGGTGGATTGGTTACCACCTGGGATAGTAGCTATAGCTGAATTTTCCTCCATACTTTATGTAAGGAAAATGACATACAGGAACTGGGCATCTCACACGAGAACATCATAGAACGTGATTCTCGGAAGAGAAAACTGGAAAAAGCACAGAGTTTTCTACCAAAATTCAAAATGAAAACAGGTAGGATATGGACTAAATAACAAAGGGAAGCTCACCGAAAAATAATGTGGGAATAATAGGCAAATGTGAAACATTAAAGTATTTGAAATAGCGTGGTCCACAGAAGAGCGAAACCAATTAAAAAAATTAGGAAAGTTCAGCAAATTAAGGTGGTGGTTATGACAAATAAATATTTATTTATTAAAAGTAAGTAATTCTGTGCTGATTTTCTTTTAGGATGGCATGCCACTGGAACCTCTCAAAGATAAGATTGAAATAGAAAAGAGGGGTCCTATTCATAAATTGTTTATCAGGAGTACATCTGTGCATGATGAAGGTGAATATACTTGTCGCCTAGGTGATGAGGAATGTACTGCTGAAGTTACAGTAATCGGTAAGTTGAAATTTAAAAAAATTACTTAAAAAAAAAAATTGCATTTTGATTGGTGATTGTAATCATTTACATCATAGTGAACTCTATGATAACTGTTATAAGTATGCTGGACTTATTTAATATTAATGAGACTCATAACCTGTCTCATAATGATTGTTTAATCATCCCTCTAAATCAGTGTATGTTTCTATAATTTTGCCAAACAATGTCCAAAATGTATAGCAAATATTTTTAGTTGAACTGAGATTTTGATGCCTTTTGATTTTTTGAGGTTTAATATTATAGTACTGTGGCTGTACTTCATGAAAAATACTTTTAACATTTTATTTTGATAGTTGCACCTACATATTTTGTAATTATTTTAAAACAAACTTAGATCTAACTAATAAAAACTAAAACAAAAATTTCAGTTATCCCATTTGTGCTTTAACAGAACTCTTCGATTCATAATTATAATCTTCATCAACTCAGAATATTTTTTAAACTCAAAAGATATCATTTTTACATTTTGTGAATATTTTTATGCATACATGTTTTATTTGTATTAGATGCATTGGAAAAATGAATTATACTATAGTAAACTTTTGCTTGAGATCATATTTAATAAGTTTATGTATTGAGTTTACATTAATAAGCAATTAAAAATATGTTAAAAGTTAGTTGTTTACCATATTGAGGCTTAGCGTCCTTATATACTCAAACTAGGGCAGGAATTTAAGCTTAATTAGATTTTTATTGTTTTTATTTTAAAAAATGAGGGTGAATTTTCTTAACTTTTGATTTTTTATTACAGAGTTACCTCCTGAAATATTGACCCCATTAAGTGATACTACAATTCCTCGTGGTGAAAAGGCTCTTTTTGAAGTTGAGTTAACAAAAGGTGACGCTCTTGTGAGATGGTTCAAAGATGATACTGAAATTCAGTTTTCTGAACATATTCAACTATCAATTGATGGAAAACGTCAAAGGTTGAAAATATACCAAGCTAAAGACAGTGATGCGGGAGTATATACCTGTCAGGTTGGAGATCAGAAATCTAAGGCCAAGCTCACTGTTCAAGGTAATGATTTAATATATATGACCAATTACATATAATTTAAATCTAACTATTTTAATAATGTAATTAAATCCATATATATTGTAAATTATAGTAACAAATTTATTTCAGAACCCAAAGTTGAATTTATTACTAGATTACCAGATGTAACAATGTTACCAGTCGGTTCAGATGCTGAATTTGTTGTTGAACTGTCCAGAAGTGATGTAGAAGTTAAATGGCTCAAGTAATTATTAGTATTCAAAAGTTTTCTATGATTTTATACTTAACATAAATATTATACTGTATTTTTATATATTTTTATTTATTTATTGTAGAAAAGGAAAAGAAATCAAGCTGTCAGATAAGTTCATCATTTCTACTGATGGAGCTAAACACAAATTAATAATCAAGAAAGTAACCTTAGAGGATCAGTCAGACTATTCTTGTATGGCAATGAATATAAAAACTACCACTAAACTAAAGATTGAAGGTTAGCCTTTATTTCTTTAATAATGTTAGTTAATTTATTTTTTATCATTGATATATTTTCTTTTCTTAATAGTTATTGAAACTGCTCCCAAAATCCAAGTGGCTGAAAAAACATACAAAGTACAAAAAGGTGAGGATGTGGAAATAGTGGTCAAATTCACTGGTACACCTAAACCTACTGCCGAATGGGTAGTTAATGGAACTGTTGTAACTCCAAACAAGAGGGTAAATTTATTTAAATTTTTTTCTATTTTATTTGTGGTGAAGCTTAGATAATACATTTTTTTTTTTTATTAATATTGATATATTTAAAAAAAAATAGTTAACTTATCTATAAAATTTAATTTGGCTTTATATTTACTGATATCAATATATTTACATCTCAGACTATTTATGTGATAAATGTTTCTTTATACTGCTTAGTTTCTTGATTAACAACGTATAGTTTACTCAACTTTAAACATCTCTATCATTAATTTAATGAAGTAGTATAAAATAATTTTGTGTCCATATTACAAATTTGTGCGTAAGATAGTTATATCTTGCCTATCCATGTTTCAGATATCTTCTAAAGTTGAAGAAGATTCAGCTTCCCTAACAATAAAGAAGGTTGTTGAAACAGATGTTGGAAATTATGTTGTCAAGTTGAAGAACAGTGTAGGAGAAGCTTCAGCTGAGCTAACACTGATCATAATAGGTTTGCATTTAAACAATTAATTAGTCATATCATAGTAGTGTATAATATTTCATATATAATAATAGCGTATAATTAAAATTAATAATATTAATGTTTTCAGATGTCCCAGATGCACCTGGCATTCCAGAGGTTGTTGAAGTAACAGATACTAGTATTACACTCCACTGGGCTGAACCTAAATCAGATGGCAATAGTCCTATCGTATTTTACATTTTAGAACATCATGACAAAGAAGAATTTCTCACGTAATTATCCTTTATTTGTTTTTTATCCTAACTGTCTGCAAATGAGCCTGCCCAATTCCTCTGAGCTTCTTATTGATCTACAATGTCTAAATTCTATTCTGTAACCTTCTTCATGATCAATATTTACCTACCATTATTTTTTATTCTTAAATCTTTGTTTTATATGTGATATTTATATAGCAAACATTATTTAAATTTTATGATTGTTAATCAGTTTATTTAATATCACCAAACAAGTTAATTATTTAATTTATCAATAATAAAATAATCTTCATGTTTCCTTTTCCATCTATGTATATAAAGGATTAAAATTGATGAAGATATTTGAAATTAAACTTTAAAATTTCCATGCTTCATTCTCTTGTTGGTTTATATTTACTTTTCATCTTAAGTCTGTATTTATTTATTTCTTTTTTTTCCAACAGATGGCATGAGATTAAAGACGTTAGTTCTACAACTCACAAAGTGTCGAACCTGGTCACTGGTCATGAAATTATGTTCAGGGTTAGCGCAGTTAACACAGTTGGTCGAGGCAAGACATCGGACTCCAGTCGCTACATCAAAATCCAGTTGCCAGTTGGAGGTTCTGCACCAACTGTATGTAAACCTCTGAATGATACATCAGCTGGTTTTGGCTCCAGTATAACACTGGAATGTGTCATCTCTGGTTTCCCTCAGCCTGAAGTGAAATGGTATTTATTTATTTTAATGTTTAACAGTTATTTGAAATTTCCTATAATTTTGTCCCATTACACTTCAAATCTATTCTAAATAAGTGTGGCTTATATATGTTTAATAAGATTCTAATTGGGTGAACCTTATTAAACATCTAACTGTAATAGTCACGAAAATATATATATATAATCTAATTCAGTATTAGATATCAATAGCATATCCACCAGTAACATTGGCATGATTATGAGAACAATATAGCCTTGAAACATTGCCAAAATAAGTTGTTATATTATGACTGAACCTCAAGAACCTCATTGAGCATATATATACACTTACAAATTAAATATTTTGTAGGAAAGGATTAATTTTTGTTTATTATAGAATTATTTTGATTTTACAACAGGTTTAAAGATGGAAAACCATTGAGGATAAAAACTATTAGCTATGCCGACAATGTCGCAAAGCTTGCCATATCGAAATGTGTTGAAACTTCTGGAGGTGTCTACTCTTGCAAAGCTACTAATAATTCTGGAACTGCTGAAACAAGCTGTAAACTGATTATCCAAGGTAAATAGATCATATTTTGATTATATGCAATAATTCTGAATTATGTTACTTATCCATAATATTTACCAATTGGAAAAATTTAATAATTTTTAAAGAATAAAATAAAATTAGACATTTTAACATATTTTTTTCTAAGTGTTTGAATTCTAAATCTGAAGTAAAAATAAATTGTTATAGTCATTATAATCTAAATTTTAGGTCCTGAATTGAAGTTCAAGAAACAACTTAATCTTATATTAAATTCACTGAACCACAAACATACATGCTCATAAAGTTTTATTTAAAATTCTGATAAATTAATTATTAGCATTATTATTAACTAATAAGATGTCATATACAATATTTTTTTGGTTGTGCATTGCTCAACAGTTTGTGTTCTATACTGCTGTTCTTGGTTCTTTATTTTTAAAGAATATGGAAACTTTTAAAAATCTTACTTCCCCAATTCATTGTTAGTCTCTTTTTGTGTCTCTGAAAATAGAATTGTCCATTGTACTTTTCTTTTCTGAGATAAAGGTAGAATATAAATTTCTTAGTATGCAACATAACTACCCTGTGCAGAATTACATATTTATACTTTATATGTATTATTGTTCACATTATAGTAACTCTGAAATTAGACATTTTCTAAATGCACCTATATTTAACATTAAATATATTTGTCTTTTTCTAGATATTCCAAAATTATCAATTGATGATGAACAATTATCAGTTCAAGTGGGCATTGCTAGTCAATGGAAACCTATAATTACTTACTCAGGTTATCCTAAACCTGAAGTGAAATGGTCTAAGGGTGGAAAACCGCTGGTAGAAGATAAAAGGATAAAGTGTTACGTTGATGAAACAACAACTACAATCGCTATTTACTCAACAGAGAGAATAGACAGTGGTGTTTATACTGTAAAGGCTACAAACATAGCAGGAACTGCCTCACTTGATCTCAATCTGAGAGTGATAGGTATATTTCAAAAATGATTTTCAAATTTCATTTTATATATATTGTAATGATTTTCTTGAATCATTAATTTTTAATAAAATTATATGTCAATGATTAACTGACTTAAACTAATTATTAGGGTTCTATCAATATTCTTTTGAATTATGACTGGATATATTTTTAAACAAGGTTTTGTGCAAACTTTTTATATTTATATAAATTACAATATGAAAGAATATTTAATTTTACCTTTGTTTAATCTAAATTCTAAAGTCCATTAAGGAGAGAACTTCTAAACACTTTCACTTATCTTGGTTCCATAGTCTTCTGACTCCTGACACTGGTTGCTCTAAGGTCCATAAACAACTCTCCATGTCTTCTTCATTCTCTGTCCTAATACCAACTGCCTTCCTTTACCTGCCTCAAGAGCTGAACCTTGCAGGTACCTCAGGTGTTCCTAATCCAAGGGTTCCTACCTGGTTTAGACCCTGACACTTTCATCCCTTGTCCTATATAATTTTCAGTTTTAAAATATCTCAAATATATATATATATATATATATATATATATATATATATATATATATATATATATATATATATATATATTAAATAATCTGAAATAATATATCTTAATAAAATTGTACTTGAAATTAAAATGATTAGAATAAAATATGTTTTTGAATGAAAATTCTAAAGCTATCAAATACAGCAAGATTTATAGATATCCTAGTGAAGGACAAGTTCTTGAATTAAGCTTTGCTACAACCAAATGCATGATAATGATAATTCGTAATATATAGTAAAGTAATCTAAAAATTTATATAATATTTATTACATTTAAAATATCTTAAAAAAAAAAAAAATTAAATGAGTGATAAACAACAGCTGGAATCATAAAATTAATCCCTGTGAGAATACTGTTTTAGAGTCACCTACCAACCTACCTCCATGGGTTTTCGATAAGCGCCAGTTATGGAAAAATAAACCTAACTTGAAGATTACTTGAATAGTTATGTTCAATCTGAAAAAAAAAAATTTTTCTTTGGCTGTGGCAATGTGATACCTACATAATATGTAAAAGCACAACCTGTGCCCTGTAAATATAATTTATGTTAAAATATCGCATATATTAGAAAGATTGAAGATGGTTTAAAGTCTTTTTACTTTATAACATTACTGTATAAATGATTAATGATAAAATTTTTGTTTTAATGAATAGAAGACACTACTGAAATATTCAGAAGTAGCTTAATTGTTTTCAGTTTTCAGCAATTATAAATTCCTATTAACTATTATTATATTATACCTAGTAATGTTACAAATATTAGCTATATTTTATCTAAAAATTTTAGACAAACCTAGCAGCCCTCAGTCAATAGAAATAAAGGATATTGATTCAGAATCAGCGACAGTCTGTTGGCAACCCCCTGCTGATGATGGAGGAGTTGATATTTCCAAATATTCCTTGGAGAAATGTGAAATTACAAAGAAGATATGGACAAAGGTACTAAATTTTAACCTTTTTACATTTAATGTATTTATGTTTGTATTCTAATTAATTTGTTGACAGTTATCTATTCAAAATTTGATTGATTAAAATTACTTCTTGTCACATTTGATTATAAAATATTTGTTATTACATGGTAAAAATTATATATTTTTAATACAAATGCTAAAAACTGCAAATACTTTTTTTATTTCAATATTATTATTGGGCATATATTATTATTTCACTATTATTAAATAATATAATTATAAAAATAAATTATGATCACCTGATGAGAATAAGCTAATGTTTAAGTTATTACTACAAACTTGAAGATTATGGTGAAATTTTATCTTCACTACATACTAACAGATCAAACTATAAAATAAATACTGAAATGGAAGATTTAAAGGCAAATTAGAAGACAATAATTATAGAGCAATGCATTTTTATTGGATATCTTTCTTTTACCTTGAATATTTTTATTTAATATTGAATTATTGAATATCTTTTAATAATTTAGATACTGTTAAGCTGTATTTATCTTTTTTACTGTTTATATATATATATCTATATCTGTACCTCGGAGGTACAGAACACGTGTCATGTCACATTTCCGTAACTTTAAAGGAGGGAGAGCAGTTTAAAGAAAAAAGATTTCATTTCCTGAACTGTTTATTAAACCTATGTGTATGAAATAAATCTTGACTTTCTATCCAGGCTAGAATCGGTTAGTAACCCGTCCTTTCTCCCCTAATTGGAGTTCATAAGGACATTATGCCCTCCCCCCAATAAATAAATAAAAACATTTTTATGTACCTTTCCTTACAATTAATTTGTCTAGGACATAGAATTCTATAACTCTGTATAAAGGGAAAAAAGATGAATAAGAATACGTAATAATGTATTTTTGGTAAAAAAAGGACATAGTGTTGTGTACCTCCGAGGTACAGATATATATATATATATATATATAGAAATAGAAATAGAAAAATAATTTTATTCTGGGACCAAGTCCCTTAAGAATAACAAATTGTACAGAAAGAAATGATATTAGTTACATCTGGTCAGAGACATGATGAATAAATAAGATGAAAAAATAAAAATAAAAATAAAAAATAATAAAATAAAGAAGAAATATTAATATAACAATGATAATGAATACATAGATACTAATGTAATCTATGAACAGAAAAATAAGAAAACATTCTACAAATGAAATAATAAATAGGTTATTTTGATACAATGCTAATTATATACAATATAAAAACCCAAATGTTGTATTTGGAGTGAGAAAAAATTATTTTAATTGGTAACACTGAGTGTGTTTCAGAAAGAGTTAGATATCGTTTAATTGAGAAAATATATTGTTAGTAAGTGTCACCTTGGATTAGGAGGAGGTACTGGAAATAGAGGAATTTAAATGTTTTTAGAGATTTTGCTTGTCTAATATGAGAAGGAATGGAATTCCATAGGATGGTTGAGTGGAATAGGAAAGAGCGCAGGAATGTAGTAGTTCTATGGGATGGGGTATATAGATCAGAAAGACGGGATCTTGTGTTCAGTCACTTGATTGCAGATCTGAATTGAAGCGTATTTTAAATATAAGAAGGTTGAAGGGTGCTGATAATTTGGTAAAGGAATGATCCATAGAAATATTTTCTATGGAATATGGGATAAAGCCAGTTTAATTCGTAATAGAGGAAGGAA